>JACJUY010000259.1:168495-212404 GCA_014220935.1 Platorchestia sp. MABIK
ATTGTTCAATATTTATAATGATTGGGACCCCGCAAATGATTGGGACCTTGCTTAATTATGATGCTTAAATGCCATTTGTTTAAACATAACCGTTGATTTGATGTTATGGGTGTAATTTAAGCCTTACCCGTAACTAATTTGTTCAGAGACAACAGGTGCAGCACAAACACGTGTTGTATACGTAACGGTATCAGATATGACATGTTTTCAAATTGCAATGTTTGCATTTGAAATAGTATTAAATTAAAAATCGTGTCGCATCAACATTAACGTTCAAAGAGATAATCGTATCACAATACTGAAGATATCATCATGCATGTTTGAATATTTATTATGGGACCCTTTATACATTAATACGTACGCTCCTCTTACGCCGGAAGAGACACTCGTATCACAATACTTGGAAATACCTGTATGAATATTTATTAGAGTCCAACAGAATCCCATGTTATGAGACCCTTATACTTTTATATACACGTTCTTCCTCCGAAAGTTCCGGTCATTTTGTGTATTACTTATCATAGGTGTCAAGGACAACGTTTAAATATTCTAACTTCTGTAGCTTCTAATGAAGATTTCTCCATTGCAACTGGACATCCATGCATTTATCTTCCCTACATCAAACCATCTGCTAATGATACCTTCACCGATCGTAAATTCCCCCAAAAAACACAGTCATTCGTCTTGTCTTGTTGGGCCTGATTGAAAAACGTGAATGCGTGTACCGATTTCAAGAACATAACTCCTCTGTAAGTCCATGTTAAATGGTTCAGGAAAGATTTCTTCTCTGGAATTATAAGTGAGAATGGTTCACACTTTATTGGCGAAATGAATGCACTTTTTAAATTTTGCACTGTAATACTTTGTAGCTCTTAATTCTGAATCGAGTGAGTGGTTCATTCCCAGTCTAACTTTTCCATTGCCTGCATGCATGTTTTTCGCCGATTAAGTGATTTAATCGCTTAAATCACTTAGGAGGCGAAAAACATGCATGCAGGCGGCAAAAAAGTTTGACTGGATTTCTTTCTTTTCGGCACGAGATTTTCACCCTCTTTTTTAGCAAGTTTTGGCACCCCTCAAAATTTTTGCAATTTTAATGTCCAACGTTTTAACTCGTGCCCCATTTATTTTTGACAATCCTTAGTTGTACTCGAATTAAAAGCTGATTTTGTGAGTTGACGGATATTTTTTAAGAAAGTATCACCGTGCCTTGATAACTTTGCGCACAGTGAAGAAATCTTTAAGAAGTTGTGTTCATGTTCGGGAAGCCATTGCGAAACTTTGAACATTCAAAAATTACACAGGTCAAAAATAACACAGCCATGCTGCGGTGGTCTTCAGTTGTGAAAATTATTACATTTTACTAGATGAAGTAACTTGAAGTTTTAAAATTGTAAGTTCTTTTAGCTTGTCTTCCAGCAGACAGTACTCTCTCAGTTTTTCAAATAATTTTTATTCATTTTTAACGAACAAAATACATATATTTTCATACGACCTAAATAAGGAGACAATCTTTCTGTGCCTGCGACTCAGGCTGTGGTGCTACACTGCCAAATTTTGTGTTGCTCAGTTTAGCAGTGCGACCCTGCCAAATTTTGTCTTGTTCTGTTCAGCATTGCGAACCTGCCAAATTTCGTGTTGTCCAGTTCAGCAATGGAACCCTGAAAACTTTTGTGTTAGTTTTGTCGTATATAGAAGTAAAAAAGCATTGCCTCATCTGCAAATTCTAGTTAAACGCCCGCTGTTGGGTTGTCTTCGCTGCATAGGGCTTTCCTGTGCCGGAATGAAATCGTTAGGATTGACATCAACCGACGGCCTCTTTTGCGTGATGATTGATCTCGTAGATGTTAAAATTAGGCTTGATCACTAGAAAATTGATAGGGTTATTATTCCTTGTTATCTGATACCCTATGAATAGCATTCCAAAACCCCCAGGCTAAATGTAGCTCAACGACCACTATTTTATTTCAGGGAAATTGTAAGATTCGTCTCGGAAATTTGAGTCCTAATTTTTAAATTTGGTTATTCTGCGAAGAATTTCGCAAAATGTATATATAGATCAGAGCTGTGATAACCTGGGCTTTTCTCTGAAACTTACCAAATAGTCTTGCTATCAATCAACGCTTACAAACAACCGAGTATAAAGATGAGTCAATCATAATTTCACTCAAATCTTGCACTTTTCTCCCCACTCCACAACTGGGCAGCAGCAATTTTCCTGTCCAAATCTATTTTCTTTATTACATGACTACGCAGCATCAAGATGCGTGTTCTTAGTATGTTTTCTCTTTACTACAGGACAGGTCACAGTCAATATACAGAATGTGTTTCTAGTATCTTTTCTCTGTGTTCGCAGTATCTTTCTCTTTACTTTACGACAGGGCAACATCAATATGTGTGTTCGTAATATCATTTCTCTGTGTTTGAATCATCTTTTCTCTTGATTTCTCGACACGGCAGCAACAATATACTTATTCCTAGCATCTTTTCTCTGTGTTCGTAGTCTCTTTTCTCTTTACTTCATGACAGAACGACATCAATATACGTGTTCATCGTAGCTTTTCTCTTTACTTCACGACAGGGCAACATCAAGATACGTGTTCGTAGAATCTTTTCTCTGTGTTCGTCGTTTCTTTTCTCTATTCCTATCAACAGGGCTACATCAATACACCTGTTTTTCAAGCAAAGCTGAACTACCAGCGTTTTTTTATCCCATGGGTCCGCTCGAACACTTGGTTGGCTCGGCCACCCAAGCTCTGTGCTGGCGGCAATGCTTGGCCTTTCTGATTGTTTCTGAGAGCGCCTTGTCTCCGCTGCCTGACGCTGCAACGTATTATCCTCTATAACTGTACCGGGGCTGTCATCTCTGAAGCACTGCGTGTCTCTTGCTTGTGGCTGCCTTTTACGTTTGTATCTTCATGTATGCTGTGCTTTGTTCTGAAGGGAAGTCATCACCTTGAACAGCTCTTGAGTGACCATTTCAGGGCTTATAGCGTGCTGGTCTGACTGCAAATGTGGTTTTCAGACTCGTAGATTGCTGGTTGTATTGTTGGTGCGATGCTCTTGAAGTGTCCCATCTTTAATGGCTCAATCTCTGAATCTAAAACGTATCCCCACATTTCAACAATCGTTAGAAACTAAGCGGAACTTTGTTATGAGTGCTTCTGGTGTCATTGGTGGGTGGCACTTGAGCGTCGTCACTGCTTCTGGTTGGCTCATAGCATTTGATACTTTTGAATCGAGTTTAAAAAAAATGCGGTTACGTTATTGCTGAGATTTAGAGCATGTATGCTGTTTTTTTTACCTCGTAAATTAGAAGTTTGTTAGGCATAGAGGACACTATACTCAAATGTGTCCATTGTAAATACTAGACTTAAGGAACAATCTGCTGTTGTATTGCTTGTTTTAAATAAATTGTTTAAATTGTTTAACTTGTTTTAATTGAGGATTGTAGCTGTACATAACAAGCCAATCTAGTTTTTTACAAAAGACTTTTTAAACTCACAGTTTTAGTAATTACAATTTTTCTTCTATTTGGCTTCCATAACAATAATTGTAACTAGAGGTCAAAACTTAGAATTTTTTAATTCTACATGTATAATATTTTAAAATGTTGACTGGCTGAAATAGGTTACGCTAAACTAAAATATTCTACAGAAAGCTTTCCTCAACAATACAGAAGTTAGTTATATCTTGCACACCAAATCTCCACAAACTTTAAGAAGTTGAATTCGAATTTATTGCATTAGTTTTTTCAATGTGGATATTTTTCCTTGGAAATAAGGCAATTCAATAATGGTTTGGCCCTGCAAATGTTGGATCACGTAAGGGTGAGGGCTTATATTTGTTAAAAACATCACGAAGTAAATTTCTTTCACTGCGAGACATAAATGACCTGAAATTTTTGCGATACAACATGCATAACACCATTTACACTATGTCTTTAGTAGTTATTCTGTCCTATCTACATAATTGTGCTCACAAAATTGATGTCATTTGCGCATCTCCAATTATGCTTGTATTTTTATTTCTGTAATTTCAACGACGAAAAGCTGCGCAATAAGTATTCATGCAAATTATTCAGTCAGAGAAAAATAATCATTGCATTGAATATTCAATGAAGTTTTTTTAAGCAAACGGTTTGGTTAGTTTTATTTGGAGTGAGTGATCTTCCATCCGCATGTCCCAAATATCTACGCATAATTACAAATCCATGTTTCGTCCAATGCTTTATAAAATCAATCGTTGGGCCATAGATAGAAGAAAAATTCGGCGCATAATGACAGAACTTTAATCGTTTCATGATTGACGAAAAGAAAACATCACAATCTAAGATTCTCGTTAACTGGAAGGGATTTTTGAAGAAATAATTTTGTTACATTTTTACAGCATTTAATTATCATAATTTTTCTCTTTCAATTTATGCACTTTTTTGGAGCGTATTAAATGAAGTATGTCAAGATATTATAAAGTGCATTCGAAGCGGATAACTTTCGAATTTTATATTGAAGGATTAATAATTCTCAAAAGTTCATTCGCTTCAAATCCGTGCCCGTGCACTTTTCCATAAACCACTCATTCCGTACCGATACCCAGCCCAGCTGCATCATAACCGTGCTTGGTTTACACTAATTCTGAAGGTAATTTCTTAAGCATCATAGTTGTGTTTCTGCATCGATATCCACCTCGGCTGCATCATCTCCAAACTTGGTTTACGCAGCTTCCGAATGTTAGCATCTGAATTTGAAGAAAATTTTCTGTATCAATTTCTAGCCCAGCAGCATCATCTCCATACTTGGTTTACGCAGCGTCCGAATGTAAGCATCTTAATTTGAAGACAGTTTTTCTGTATCAACATCCAGCCTAGCAGCATCATAACCATACTTGGTTTACGTTGCTTTTGAATGTAAGCGTCTTAATTTGAAGACTTTTTTGGCCTTCAACAGAGAAGCCGGACGACGAGGGCTCGGTGCGAGTGGGCGGCAAGGGCAAGAAGATGAGGAAGCCCCGCACAATATACTCCAGCCTGCAGCTCCAGCAGCTCAACAAAATATTCCAGAGGACGCAGTATCTTTCGCTGCCGGAGAGAGCAGAGCTGGCCGCCAAGCTCGGACTCACACAGACTCAGGTTTGTAAGCATGCACTACCGGGATATCAATTTCGATGAAACGATCCAGGAAAGACTCATGTTTGTAAGCATACACGATCAGGATGTAAATTTATTCCGATAAAATGATTCAGAAAAGATTCAGGTTTGTAAGCATACACAATCAGGATGTAAATTTACTACGATAAAACAATTCGGTAATGATTCAGGTTTGTAAGCATGTTTGAAAACATTTCAGTTTAGGACATATCATGATAATGAAAAAATAACATAGAATGAAATGCAGAATAATATTGTTTAATTATGAATTTGATTTAAGAAATTTAATCAGGATATCAATTTTATCTGATAAAACGATTTGCGATAAACAATTAATGAGTGACACAGACTCAGTTTTGTAAGAAAGTTTAGTCAGAATACCAATTCAAACTGATAGAACTATTTAAAATCATTGGTTTTAAAAGTAGCAATTGAGGATGGATAATGATATCGCACCGATCATGTCGTGTTTAGGGCACGAAATTCGTGCCGGAGATGTCATAATTTTAGGGGGCAATTTTGCTTTTGTTTCGCATCAACCTTGTTGGAAATACAGCCATTGTTGGAGTTTTTGCACTGAGTAATGAGAACCTGAACTTAAACGGATAAAATTAGTACCATGTTATTCAACTAATACGATGCAGGACTTGACTTGTCAATGACTGGCGATAACTGAGGCTGATTTTTATCCGGGTAAGTTGTGGGTTCACATAACATGATACTGTTATAACTGAGACTGATTTTTATCTACATAAGTTAGGGTTCACATAAGACGATGTTGTATAATTAACGTAGTGACAGTAAGTACACGATGTTACTTTTATCTTCAGCACAATACCGCGAAACACATGGTCGCATCTGACAGGTTTCGCCATTCTTCTCACGTAGAATTAATGTCAATTAAGTCTAGTGACAACATGCTTCTATACTACATGCTTCTCACGCGTCAGTATAGTGAAATATTAAGCATTACATTGATGAAACTGAGCCCTGTGAAAAGATTTCTTAATCTTAATCTTGAAAAAAACTGGTACTGTGAGAAGCATTGTAATGTTTTCATAAGTTTCGGTATAAAATAAGTTTCACAAATCAGTTTCCCATTTTCAAAACTCTAAATTAGACGGATGTGGAACAATGTGAAGTTTTCGGTGGGGAAACATCGTATAAAATAATAATAATAGTAATAATGAGCAGTTTTGATATTCCAAAATTAATAATCTATAATTTTCATCGTACTATTATTATTACTTCTATTCGTGTAATATTATTATAATTGTGCTCCTCGTCAATTAAGATTCACCTTTGCTAGTGCTCGCTAAGCATCAAATAACGATCAGTACCTACCACAATCAGAAGCAAGTGCGGCTCAGGTAGGTGACGAAGTACGGGAAGAAGGAACGTTGGGGGCTAAAAATTATTTCACGTCCCAAAGGAAGTGATCGAGGTTTACGAATTAACTATAGGTGGTTCTCACCTATTTTATTCGACAATTTCAAAATTTTACCAACAAATAACACACAGATAAATACGTAATAGATAATTATACATAAATAAATGAACTGAAAACTTCCTTTGTATTACATGATGAATGGCGTATCACACTTCCGTCACGCATCACACCTCTGTCACAATCAGGGAGTAAAAATTGCGTTCAGGAGCTCATTTTTAAACCCATACGATAATTTCGGAATAACTCTTGTTTCATAATGTATTGTATCCCAGAAAGTATGTGCAAGTTGCTATTCCATGACTTTGGTAATACGTTACGATGCACACGAAAATTCACATAATTGACGACTTCCATTAAGCCTTTTGGCTTAAAAACATTAACATATAACATTATTAAGAACGTTCGAAAGCATTGTGGAAAATTAAAAAGTTGTGCTATTTGAAAAAAATAATTGCTTAAGAGACGCATTATTGTTTTTGCGGGATTATACTTTTAATTCATCGTAATTTAATTTTGATAATTTTTCCTGCATACTCGAGAAGTAAAATTCGTCATTATTTCTTGTAATTTCCATTGACACATGAGGGTTCGTACAGAAAATGTGCGTTACTTTTTTAAGTGTTTTTAAAATACAGTATATTGCTTAGTCTTCAGTACGTACAAATTACCTGGCTCTCAGATCCGTTAGCGTGCAGTATTGTCGTTTTAAAAAGTAGTTGTACAATACTTCGAGTGGATATCGTTGGATGTCCATCCAAAGTTTGGATTGAAGCACTTACTGTATGGTAAGAGAAACATCTAACAGCCTTGAACTATTCCATCAGTTCAACATAATTGATTGACACATATCGACAGTATTTGCTTCAGTACACGATCTCATTAGTTTATGCGGAAAACCAACCGCGAAACAGCGTACCTAATGACACTACAAATTTGACGGTAAAAGGCAGCATTAACGAACACAAACCTCGTATTTTTCCCCACCAACTGCATCACTTACAATCGAACTTGATGCTAGAGGCAGAGTTAACCTCCAGCAATAGTTGGGTATGCCATAGTGTTTAAATTTACGGCGAGGTAAGCAGAGTTAATTTTGCAAGTGACTACAGACGCTCTTGCAACGCACTAACGACAGCAGTTGTGGGTGGAAACATCGCACTTCATTAGTGTATGAAACACGTACACTATGAAAATTTGAAAAGGTTTCAATTTTATAAGTAATAAAATAAATGATACGATCATGATTCTTCTTTTCGTCCTCCAGGCTTTGGGAAATCTAGAACCTACGAACTTTATTAAACATATCATGTGTGATTATTTTCCCATTAAAAATGAGCTGATAAACCTACACTCCAACTATAATTTAACTATGATTCGGTTCCAATGACAAGATTATTTTTCAGATGCTTTTCGTTCACAAGTACAGAGCAATCAAATATTTAATTCTAAAATTTTTTTTATAATTTGAAATTCAGGCCGCTATTGAATCATAATTTTTTTAAGGCCCATGCAAATTCAATTTCAAAAAGCAAACAGAAAGAGAGGGGAAAACAATGAGCTTAAAAATATCCAAGATAAATATTTTTAGGCATCGTAGAAAACATTTCCTTCGCGTCACTATGACCGTTTTTAAAAATACTTCAATTTAAATGAAGAAAGATGTTCTTACAGGAGCAATAAATAGTACAACAGGGGCACTGGAAGTAAGAAAACAGAAGCGTGGGAAAGCGGCGATTTCTTACATATTTAAAACATATTTAAACTTATGTGAAGGAGTGTGTTCTCACAGCACTTTCATGATACTCAGAGCTATAAATCGTGCAACAGTGGCACTGGAAGTAAGAAAACAGAAGCTTGGGAGAGCGGCGATTTCTCTTGCGCAGACCTGCGTTAGCATTCAGGAGGTGTCGGCGAGCTAGGCCATTCTAGACAACTTGAGGACGAGCAATGCATTGTGTTTCAGAGAGCAGCTAGTTCAATTAAATCTATGGAATCGAGTGAATCTAATTGCAAAGTTCATCGAATTCAAGTGGCAGAACTCAGTTACCACAATTAGTTGGATTGGAAAGCCTAAAAAAAGATGGTACCACGTTTAGATGCGCCAGTCTGTTCTAGTTAGAAATTGTCGTGCAGTACGGATTAACGAAGTTGTACTTTAATTTTCAATGTTGTCGCACAGTGCGTATAAATGAAGTTATTTGTTAATTTTCAATGCCATTTTGAAGACGATCAAACAAGTTCAGTATTTTTGCGGTATTATGCCTCTCTAGCCACATCGAAGGCGATCTCAATAGAGCGAAGAGAAGGGCCATTTAGTATGGACTGTGGAAAACGTGGAATCAATGCGCAAGGCGTGTTCCCACACAAGGTACTCTGCGCATAGAAACAGCTCATTGAGTTGGAAGAGAAAGAAAATACAAGGAAAAGGTAGCGCAGTAGGTTTGAGCACTGGCAGAAGCGAAGTCGCCATGAAGATAGACGTCTTGAAGACCTATCTTGTTGTGTACTGAACAGTATTCCCCCATGGGACGCCAGTCCCCATAGCGTATGAAAGAACCGAACTATTTATAATTACAGTATATAACCTAACTATACAAACCTATCTAATTCAAACCTATTGCTTATCCTATGCCTCACGAGTGGTGCGTCGTTCAAATGATAGTTTCATAGCATCTATAATTAACAGAAGGACTTCTTAGATATTTTGAACTTCAAACCATAATCAAATCGGCAAAACAAGTAACAGCATCTGATCGTAGAATATTAATAATATAAATGTTTCTATTATTATACTTTCTCGTTCATTAAAAGAGATGTGCTTGTTTGTTTTATATCAAACTCTGCTGTTTTTAGAGTTTCCTTAAACATTCTTAATTTTATCTGACCAGTTCCTTTCGTTCCACAAAAGAATATTTCAGTGGGTGGAAATTATTAAATTTTCTTAATTCCTTGAGTCTCATACCCAGCACTAAGTGTAGGTTAAAAACTAAAAAGTTATAAGTTGCTGGAAATGCTGGAAGACCTTCTATTTAATGAAGTTCGTACCCCTTATGAAGTAGAACCATGACAATGAATATTTGAACTGAAATGAAAGCTGGAAATACTGAAAGGCCTTCAGTTGATCGAACATCAGTACATAGAAAAGCCTTCTGTTCATTGAGGTTCGCACTCAGCACTGAATATAGGCCAAACATTTTGAACCTATATAAAGGCTGGAAGCTGAGAGACTTTCTGTTCATTGAGTTTCGCACCCAGCACTGAATATAGCCAGGAAATTAGAACACATCTTTTGCCCGGAGGCACTCGGTCTGGCGGTCGGAGCGGGTATGTGCATGGCTACATCAGCCTTCCCATGTCAGTTGAGTTGACATTTGTAAATTAGGATGAAAATTAGGAGAACCAAGACTCCCTGGAGCGAGCCGAAAACCAGGAGCTCGGCCGTCGACAAACAACGTGAGGAGTACCGCAAATAATCGTCAATGAACCAGAATAAAACTGGTCCTTGAAGTCCAGCTTAGGTGCTTGGGACGACGTTGGTCAGTTTGAGGATCTTGAAGGTGGCTTTCGATATCGAAAAAACTGAGTTATGAGGTAGCGATGCCTGTCCTGATGCAAGGAGTACATTAAAAGTAAGCGCTGCGACTGATGAGTTTCTTCTCCTCGGATTAGTTGGGAAGTTTTGCAATTTAACGAAGCCACGAAATGAGCTTTTCACGCTCAAATTTCTTACCTGTGGAGCTTCGCTGTTGGAAAAATGGGAGGCCTTCTCCTCGAGCAGAACGATTGCTGTCGACCAAATCGTTCTATGAAAAATGAAATAATGTAACGAAAACTTTCCTAAAATATCTTATTTTTGACCTAACTGAACATACCTCAAACATTGCTATTGTTGTCGACCAAATCGTTCTATGAAAAATTTAATAATGAAACGAAAACATTCCTAATAAAAGCTTATTTTCGGCCCTTACTGTACATACCTCGAGCAGAACGATTGCTGTCGACCAGATCGTTCTCTGAGAAATGAAGAAATGTGTCTGAAATTAGGCGAGTGAATTTCAAGTTTGTTCACAGACACATCCAATGATTCCATGCATACTGGACAAGGTAATGTTTGGGCGGAAGAGCGAGCTATATAGTGCGAATTCTCGCTTGGACTGACTCATTAACGTGACCAGCATCGGTGTCTGATGAAAGAAATTTTCTAAGACTTAGCTAAAAATAACATGATGGGGACCAAATAGTACAAGAACTCATAGCTGACTAGCAGGTCAAACCAGTTAAACCTCGGCCAAACGCGGAAGAAATGAGATATTATTTTGAGATGAGTCTCACCGTGAAGATTTAGGATTTTTAAAAATTTTCCATAACATTTAAAATGCGATAAATTTGACTAATGAATCAATTTCAATGTATATAGGACACGTGTGAGGGGTTTGCAACGTGCGCTGTGGTGTAGGTACCGAGAATATGTACATAGAATAAAATTACGAGGATACTCTAGTATAAAAAGAGCTTATTTTCAAACACAACAAATTCTCGGGATATTTTTCCAAAAAATGCCCTGAGATGTAACCCAATTTTTAGAAACGTTTCTCTCAGTGAACAGTTCGTTGTGTTTCTGTTGTCGTTGAAACATTTGATGTTTAAAGCGTTTTTAGTTTATTCTTTGCTTGCCAAATATTACTCATCATTTCAATACCCAAGAAACTCATATCAGTTTTACTCAAATGTGATCCCCGGTGTATGAAACCGAACTTCCATGAACATATGATAGGAATTTGATAGGAATTTGGACATTTTTTGCCCTGCAATTGGCTTGCATCCATTGGACTTTCTCAACGCTGTAGTAAGCTGAAAAACCACAATAATTCAACTTGGAGTCCTAAAAAACCTACATTCATTAACATTGACAACTGAGTTATTTAAATTCAATAGACTACATTTATTCTGATAATTACACTTAATGAAACTCCATAATTTTCATGCATAATGCGCCATAATAACAATAGGAAACTTGCCTCTACAACGTTACCTTGATTGTGCTATGCCCCAAAATGCGCAAATCCTTTTTTTTCATCGACCACTTGAAATTTTTATTCTTTTATCATCTCTATCCTTTATCATCACTGTACCTTATCCCCGTATACCTCTATCACCTCTACACATTTATCACCTTTGTACTCTCACCACCTTCATTCCTTTCTAATAAACTTTTGAGATCGAGATTTCGTAGTTTCTAATTGAAGTATTTTCTGCATGGATGGAGATCGCGCTGTCATGAGCTGTAAAATAATCAAACTTTGACCCCCAATAATAATCAAACTCAATTGTCATGTTTAGCAATAAGGATTTCAGAAGGTCTCAGAATCTCATCGTTTTTGGCGCAGAATTTATTCTTTGAACGTTGACCTCAAGATTGTAAAATTTTCTTTTGATGAAGAATGGGTAGTTTCTGCTCAACCATGGCTCGCAAATCATAAAGCCTACTCTGTGTTTACACAGAAGATGGAATCCAATCGATGTCAGTGATTGATTAGAAGCTTGGAAGAAATTGTCCACACAAATTTTCAGCTATCACAGTGGTTAAAATGTCTGCAAAAAGCGCACTCATTGCGGTGAGCGCCATTGGCCAAGAAGATTATTCAGGCGGCTCATAAATTCGAAAGACGCGGTTCGTCGAAAATAATTTTCCCCGCATTTAACATCCCCTTCTTGCTGAAATACTTTGTTTCGGTGGGGCTTTCTGTATGTGGAACCTTTGCAAATCTAAATGAACATCCAAGATCAAAATGAAGATAAATGCTTTCGTGTGCAAATCAATGTTCAACAATTTACTTGGATAAGAGTTGTCAAATTGATACCTTAACCAACACCGATCGTCTTGTACTTGAAACCATTTGCATTTGGAATCACGTTTGTATTTCGTACACAAGAACACCTGAGACATCACCATCATTTTTACATCACAGTGACTTTTTTCAAATTGAAAGGGAACAGTTGTGATAAGAACAATCCAGTTCTCGCTCATGAAATACCTGATAGACGTGATTGTGGTCAGTTTTTCAGATACAAAAACAGTGCATCAGAAAACAATTCTTCAGGTTCAGTGAGAACTGTCGGTAAATAGCCCCTCCTTCTTCGTAGAAAAGAGCAGTCAAAAGATTTGATCTAGCACGGCAATTCCGGCCTCGACAACCAAATGGTGATTCACTTCGTCCCAATCTAGGATGATTTACGAGAGATCAATATGGAGTTAGTGAACACCGACGCCTTTCTGTTCTTCACGACTTATTAGTTATTCTGCCTACGCAGAGAGCTAGTTTCACATGCTGGTACATCTCGTACAAAATTCCACTCGTGAAATTGCTCCACTGATTTATAAGGACTTGACTTCCTCGATCATTTTAAGTAGGTTTATTTAGGATTGAACTAGGTTTTCATTTCCAGTATAGACTATAGATTGGAAACATTTTTCATGCTGAGGATGATGAGCCCATTTTTCATGCTGTGGATGACAGGTAATGCATTCTGTGATCAAATCTTGCAAAACGTCTCTTCATATGGTGATTTTGAACAAAAATTCCAAGTTTTCTGAACGTGGAAGTACATTTCTGATGTGAAAACCTAATAACTCCACAGTTAGAAATCATGTTAATGCTCTAGGTACTATTTCAACGTAAATTCTAGAATGAAAAGTGTGCAATTTATGCCATAAAATAGTGCGATTAAGAGGCGTTTTGTGCAATGAAGTCTTATCAGTTCATTGATTATTCTAACAGGGTTAAGCTATGCAAAAAAGCCTGTAGAACTAATTCACGTGTGAAAATTCAGTTCATTCTTTTAGTCCCGTACAGTTGCTACATCGAAGCACATTTGTTGAAAACATGAGTCGGACGGTGGTGTTCATTAACACATTTGTACCTTCATCATCAAAGAAAAAACTTTCATAATGTTAACTTTGACTAACATGATTACCTGTACAGAATTATGTACATAATTCCAGCTTTGTTCTTTCATTGCTTTTTGAAACATTCATTCTTAATTGATTGATTTCTAAGGTATATCATTCATAGATTAAAAAAAGAACCACAGTGTGCAAGACCATATCAATCGCAAGTGTTTCAGAATTGAAAATTCTATCTTCAGCGCTCTATCAAAACAACAGGCACTCTTAAAGTGAACACAAAATAGAACAAATTAAAATGAAATCTTAAATTTCCAAACTTCCTCACATGCATCGAATTTCAGGTTATGAAGTAAATTGACGTAGCAACGAAAAAAGAAGAAGAAACAGCAGTAGATTATGAATAAAGCTGATACAAGAATACTGTTGATACTGGGCTCTCATTGCTCTATGTGAGGTTTTCCATCTTTATTCCTTCACCCTTTCCTTTTATAATATCATCATGTTCATCACGTTTTTATCGTACCATGCCTCTATTACCTTCAGTCGTTTATCACTTGTTTACTTTTACCGCATTTTACTACCTACATAGGTTTCAACCTGCATTTCTTTTTCAGCTCCATTCGTTTATTGAATTCATTTCTTCTTCACTTCTATTTACTTGTCACCTCCATTTCATTATCACCTTACCTCCTTTATCATCTCTATTCCCGTATCACCTTCATTCTTTCGTCATTTCATTTCATACCTTAATAGCGTTGACTTCTTTGTCACCTTCATTTTTTATCATCCCTAGACCATTACCACGAATTTATCATTTACTTCATTTCTTTATCATCCCTATACCTTTACCGCGTATTAATCACTTCATTTCTTTATTATCCCTATACCTGTACCGCGTATTTATCACTTCATTTCTTTATCATCCCTACACCTTTATTACGTACTTAACTTTTCACTTCTTTATCTCCTTAATTTCTGCATGCAAATATTCTTCAAAACCAGAAACACGTCCACCAAACAGATCGATACGCAAGTGTGCGCAGATGTCACTTTTGAACTGCTCCATAATATCAACCACCTTCCATGCCATCGCACGTCTATTCACTCAACAGCCGAACCAAATAACATAACTCACCGCCAACTGCCATTTAACACCTGGACTGTGGCAGGCAAAACTGAAATTTAATATTCAATTTAAATTTAAAGTCAATTGTTGTGGGCAATGTTGAAAATACAAAACATAAACTGGATTGTGTTTTCATCAAGTTTTGATTTGACGTTTTTAAAAATTTTTTTGTGACAACTGTTTGATCAGCTGCACAATGAAAACTCCCTTAGTAACCAAATATGGCTCACGTGGCAGTCAAAGTGCTAATGAAGAATATTCAGCTAGACCTTCATGTTCCTTTGGCATTTCTAGCAACGCGAGCACGACTGCTATTAACCAGTGTTACTTTAAAAACAAACGTTTCTACTTCATAATTAAAAGCCTGCTGCTACCTAAGCCCCAGTATGATCGCCCGAACATGCGTCGTTTATACGTTTGCGTCTGCGTCCTCTCAGATCATGCATCACTGATCATTCTCGATGCCACAGTTGATATCCGCCCACCCTGCAACACACGCATCTATTCGTTCTTTCGCTTTATTAACATAACTCCCCAACGTTATGTGAAATCACTTCTACCTCAATGCCTGGTCCATGTTTCTTAATTTCTGTGATGCTTAATTTCTCATCACAGTTTGATCACATGGCACTACCACTACCTACCAAAACCAGCAACATGCTTCAAAAACTTAACTCCACAGCGGAACATGATCACAAGCACCGGTTACAGCAACACCAGCAGCAGCACGCTAGAGAAACAGGGCTCCACAACACAACTTTAACACGTAAAATCAACTATCGCCACTAGAATGTGCTTGAAAAATGTAATTTAACATATCGTGACCGTAGCCCCATGCTACAAAAGTATGCAACTCCACAACTAGCAATACGTACCACTAGCAATATGTGAGACAGAGGAAAGGAGGTTCAACAGTTGCCCGCTACGTGAGACGCCGGTGATCATGGAGGGAAATTTCACAATGCTGTTGACGGACCAGTAGTCACAATCTCAATTGTCATGAGTGATTGATAGATAATTTAGCATCTCGCAAGTGAGTTGTAGCTCTCCGGTTACTCTAATTCGGCCGCATTTTACTGCTTTCGCACCGATGGATTGGGAGTGAGTGGTGTTCGCAGGATTTTTGTGAAGGTCAAACTTAAGATCTGAAAGATATTCCAGTTCACTCAAGTTGGTGTTGTACAATGCGTTGGTTTCTCGAATGGTTAATGAATAACGTCAGTACGCAATGACAATTTAAAACGATTTATTTACCACAGGTGATACAGCGGTAGAATGTTTCTTAAGTCTATTACAATGCCTAATTCTAGACGAAATCTATTTTAAACATGTGGGTCAAGTGGAGAATTATTGCTAACTTTCTTCTATGTCTTTCATGGTGGGAAGAATCACACAGCTCACATTTCAGGCTCGAGCGCTCGACCAGTTCCTCGATAGAAGAGTGTGCTAACTACTAGACCACGCTTTCCGTCAAATTTCTCATTGCTGTTTTATTCATCAAATAAATCAATCAGCTGATAATGTTCATTCTGGAGTTTGTTTTTGAGTCTTATTGGGTGAACCGAGATTTTAAGGGAAAATATTGATAAATATCTTGGATTTCCAAAGATATTTTAGTTGTTAATCCACCGACCGAAAAAATTCAAAATAGTTTAGAGCACTACACAGGGCAGGATGGTTCATTAATTACTCCCAGGACAAAGATGAAGCCGCTATTTTCTTTTGTGTGCTAATTTCTAAAAACTCAATTTTGCAATTTTGCTGAACGCTGAAGTGTTTTCCGAGCCGACATTGTGACGCAAGTCATTCGGTGCATTGATTTCATAACTTCTGCTTCCCAAATTACACGTAACTAACAACAGTGTTGTCCCAAAATCACCTCCGTCTTCAACTTCATTTCTACTGCAGCGCGAGATCCACAGCGCACGGTGTCCGTTATATAGCCCGAGGGAGACTAGCACTAACAATAAGATGTGGGCAAAACGTTACTGGTGATCACGACGAGGTTTTCTGTGAAATTCCGTACAGTGTATTGCAAATACATTACAGTTTGTCTTAAGAAGATGGGTTCACCAAGTACAGTATATGTTTCTGTACAGTGTATTTCAAATGTCTTGCAGTGTGTCTGGAGAAGATGGGCTCACTCAAGTTATGGGCTAGAGGCTTTTATAATTTCGATATTGCACACATTACATATTTCTCATCGTTGTTTTTTGGGAAGACAAATGCAATAAACCTAATTTTTTAACCGAATGAAGGGTGATCTTTTTTAGATTTGTTCTTTTCTGCAATAAACATATAAATAGTCACAATGCCAGCACTGCTAAGTTTGACGACGCATCTTCATGCCTAAATCAGCTGTTTCAAAGGATACAAAGAATTAATTACATGCAATTCATTTTTATGTGTATTAAACGATATTTACTTTTCACAATCAACCTATGGAACAATCTATCTTACATTCTTTTTGTGTCTAATGTTTCTATTTTCTTTCGAACCTTTCTAAGTGAGAAAACGCTACTCTACTCAAGAGTTCATTGCACTCAAATGTTCGTCTTAGTGTTTTTACTCCCGCTTCTATTGGTTTTCAAATTCGAGACAAATACTAGGACGCTACACCTGCCTCACATTTGACACCATCCATTGATGTGTCGTCTGCATATAGATAGAACGCTTGGCAGTTTAATTTGATCAAGCATTTGTATAGTAGATAAGCGTTTCCTTTCACAAGTTTAATCTATTTTAAAATTTATGTGGTTATAAACGTCCTTAATAACAGAGCTTGGTCAAATGAAAGTTGGATAGTTGTACTTATTACGTGTTTATTTCATTATGGATCGATGCAGTTGGAATACCTTAGCAATAGGGCGAATCTAATCCTTTTTGATCGGAACACTTGGCTCGCGCACGCTGCAGGTTGGCGGGAATTAAAAGTTGGACAGAGTTTCAAACCTTTTAAGTCGTCTTTTCGGTGCAGATTTATTAAGCCAAGTGGTCATTCGTGCCACAGCAGATAGTTTTCGGAAGTCTACTTATAATAACTTACGCTGTCAGCTGAGCTGCTACGATACGACGACGTAAATTATTCGAAAAGCTAAAAATGATTTAAATAATCAAGAGATATGTTGACCCTATAATTAGCCAAAGATTGACCAATTTAAAAAGTTTTCATAGGATTTCTAGCCCATATTTTAGGGCTAAAAAAATTTAATTTGACAACCGCCAAGCTAAATGACGGATACTTATTTCTTTGCATTTCAAATCTCACAGACGAGAAAATGAGATAGATTGTGTTGCCAAATTATTATCAAATGCTCTGAAGAGAATGAACATTCTCTTAAACATTCTGGTGTAAACTTGTAGAATATAGTACTGATAAAACTATGCAGTCACTTACTGATTTTTTCAATGTAGTCAAAGAAGTTAACTCGAAGAAATCGACGCATGCACGTGCGACTCACGTAGTCAAAGTGACAAACGCACTTGGTAGATAAAGAGGTACAATTTGCCTCGGGTTTGGATGAGGCACCCGAGACAACACGGATGTGTGCACATATTCCAGCGTTAAAAATGCAGTGATCTCGCAGTGTTGCTAAAATTTCCGTTGAATAAGCAAAAAGATTTAGGAACAAACTTTAAAGAAATACGAACCCAGCAAAAAATACTACGAATTAAAGTTGCGCAAAAAAAAAAAGAATTCAAGTTATGCAGAAAATACGAATTCAAATTACGCATAAAATGCGACACATTCAAGTTACCCAAAAATACAAAGAATTCAAAATTCGGATAAAATAAAAAGAATTCAAATTACGCATAAAATACCAAGAATTCAAATTACGCAAAAAATAAAAAGAATTCAAATTAAGCATAAAATACAAAGAATTCATATTACGTTCATATTCGCTATGCTATGAGTTAAAGAAATGGAAATGGCGTCGGTGGGTAACTTATTATCACTTTTACAGTGTTGACATAAATGGGTCGAATTTTCGAGTGACTCGTGCAGCGGGACAGCAAGCAGCGTAAGTTCTTCCAATTGATTCGGTTACGCTATGGGCTGAAAGGTATATTGGTACGACGACTTAATTTGTTTGAAACCCGTCCGCTGATACTGGGAACTCCTAATATACCTGCATACTCAAATATTATACACACTCACATACACATCCATATACTATGCACACACTCACATACACATCCATATACTATGCACACACTCACACATACACACACAAACACTCACACACAAGCACACATGCACACACATATACTATCCACACACATACACACGCACTAACACAGTTTGCACGAATATGAAATTACTGATTTTAAATCACGAATTGAGTACAAAAGACAAATACATACCAGATCAAGTAAGAGGCTGAAGTAAAATTTGTAATGAAATTAATTCATTATCATTTGTATTTTATTATTTTTTATTTTATTTTATTATATTATAATTAATTTAATTATATTATGTAAAATTTTATTACATTATATTTTAATTAGGAAACTTGAAATTGATAATGAAATTACTTCATTATCATTAGTATTATATTACATTATATTAAATTTTATTTTATTATATCATATTTTAATTAGTGAAATTAAAATTGATAATGAAATTAACTGGCTTGAAATGCTGTCAGAACGGCCTGTTCTAAATTGCCTGCAGCCGCGGTGGTGTGCCATTACGGGTAATTGGAAGGGAAACCTCGTGTAGCACCTGATGGCTAATTCATAATCAGAATGGTCATTCATAATCGGAATGTAATTTATTATTAGAATGGTAGGTCATAATTAGAATGGTAATTCATTGTTAGAATAGTAATTCATAATCGGAATGTTAATTAATAATCGGGAAGGTAATTCATAATCAAAATGGTAATTCACAATTGCTATATTAAGTAATAATCAAAATTGTAATTCATATCACAAAAACGAAAAAATTATCATAGTAGATCATCCAAATGCTTTCAAAATGACGCGTGATATTAACAAGAAGTAAATTATGACAACAGAAAATAATTAAAATGATCACAGAAGATCATAGAAATGATCAAAGAAGATTATCATAAGAGATCGCAGGAAATCATAGAAATAAAAATCAAAGCATTATGGAAAATCATAGAAATAAAAATCATAGAATCATGGAAAATCATAGAAATAAAATTCATAGAATCATGAAAAATCATAGATATAAAAATCATAGAATCATGGAAAATCACAGAAATTAAAATCATAGAATCATGGAAAATCATAGAAATTAAAATCATACAATCATAGAAAATCATGGTAGACAATAGAAATGCGCTCACAATAAGTCATGAAATGAATAAGAAGCAAACACATCACTAACACACTACCCCGTCACAACTGAAATAGAATGAGTATCACTTAACAAGTGAAATCATATTTCCGTGTTATTTAAATTCGTAGAGGAAAAACCTGAATACTGAGCGTGACTTATATCCCAAAATTATTGCTACTTGACCGCAAAAAACTCGAACAATTTCCCATAAAAAAAGAAAGATTAGTTACATCGTGAGAACGTCCACGGCAAAATTAGCGCAATGAACTCCTTCGCGCGACAATATTCTTTTCATTTTATTACCATGCATTAGAGTTAGGGTGATAAATTGGGAACCTTTATGCTCGTGCTGCCAAAATGTGCGTGGCTTGTGTGAGAAAGGTGCAATAAATATTCTGGACCCGTGCATTCGACTTCGGTGCGCGCTCGCTCGACGCACCTGCGGCGCTGATAGCGATCATATTCTGGTTCAGGTAAACGTGCTCCAACTGTTACAAATTAACATACTTACTCGCAAACTTTTCGGAGTTCATTCTTCTGACTTCATTATTTCTTATTGTTTCTTGTAATTCCAGCAGTGATGACGGAATCTATGAGTTCCGAAACATTCGCGAGGAAGTCTGTTTATCACGACGTTGGTTCTTTGTTTTGTCTCGGTACTGAGACTTTCTTTGAATCGTCCTTTTAGTACCATTCAGTTGCAGATTTTGAAGAACTCGCTTACGCAAATCAACGCTACGTAACTTCTAAAAGAAATCTTAAGAAACTCGTTAAACAAAGTCAGCGCAATAAAACTAGAGGAAACTTAAAGTCGATGAAATTCTCCAACATTAAATGCTCTAACGAGAATGAATATTTGTTGAACATTAATGTTACGGTTCGATGAAATATTCAGGTATTTAATGCACTATGACCTGGAGTTCACCCCTGCTGAAAGTTAGAAGGACTTGCCTTCGCGTGATCGGGTGCATGAATATTCTAAGCGTTGATGGACGGGGATTTTTTCACATTGTGCTCCGCAGTTTTCCCACTCAACCGTTCAAATTCCCACCATTAATACCATAAATTTGTTTGAAACTTCCGACACATACGTGTTCGAAGCCCTCGTCATCCATCCTGTGCGAAGGCCGCGTAAAAGCTCCCGTCCTCGGAACGGCAAGTTCTAGCGCTCAAAAGAAGAAATTCGCGGTTGTTTCGTTTGTCGTATTCGATCATTCATTCTTCTAATACGAGTACGGTAACCTACACAAAACAGTTTACGAGTTTGAGATTCTACAGGCGAATTACCTTCAATATTTTAGGGACTGAATATTTTTTCACGTCTCGCGGGACTCGGTGGTTGTCTCGAAAAGCAAACAGCAGAAAAATTAAATCAATTGTAAATTTTTTGAACATGCAGATCAATGAATCATGACCATCGCAATCGCTTGAAGTTTTCAGTTAATAAATTCCTAAAATGTGAATTACTTTTAACATCATTTAGACATCACCTTGCCTTACAATTTCTACACGTACATTATGTTCCTGATTAGATGATTCTTATTTCACAAAACACTGACCACCATTCCATAACTCATGATTCAGGAATTCTGATCACGATTTGATCATTCATTCTTCAAGTAATTTTGATCATGATGCCATTATTTATAATTCACATAATTCTGACTCTGCTTTTATGATTCATAATTCAGATATTTATGATCATGATTATATAACTATAAATTCTGGCAATTTATATGATGATTTTATTTTCCATGAATAAAAAATTCCGACTTTGAATTGAAAATCTGGGTCGAAATTTCTTAGTTATTGAATTTAAGCTTATGAATTCGACTGTTTTTTTCTGACAGAAAAGGTTCTGAAAATAACAAAACCAGCTGTTCTTTTCAATTAAAGGCTTATTTCGTAACAGTACTTGCAAATTTATTTGACATAATTACGTGAGCAAAAATTGAAGTAAATAAACGCAGCAATGTAAATTTTCACAGGATCATTGGTGATGTATTATATGTACATGAAATTGAATGAGTCATGTGTTAAGCTATCCCATCAATGCATATTGCATTTAATTAAACACAGAAACAGGTTCTTCAGCTGTGCTTGAATACTTTTTAACTGAACAATAAACAATGGTTACGAAAGCAGCTTCTGACTCCGTAATGCAAAGGTTCAAACTTAAATTTATGGCGAGCTACGGTCGTAAAAGGTCGTAACCTGGCCAACGAGCCAGCAAAAACTTCTTCAGGTTGACCATACTTTCTTTTTTCAGCAATGTGAATTGTATCCTTTCTATTTTCTTCTGTTGCCAAGAGTCAGTTTCTGCAAGTAAATTATCTGAATCCGCACTTGATGCGACCTACACAGCCGGCTTTGGTTAGACTCTCCTACGAATGTCTTCCAGCCTCGTTGACTTTTGTTAGATGGTTTAGGAGGGAGGTTTAAGTTAGTTTTTCATTGTAACATCGTGAAAGCTTCGTTCATATTTAGCTTTGAAAAATTCCATAGCGTAACATTTCAAGTATCCATTTATTCGCACTACCACATTGGGGAATACGTTGTAAAGATTTAATGACCAAAACGATCACTTCTTGCAGTTCCAATGTTTCATTGTGGAAGACTTCAAATGTCATTCGAATGACTTAAGCTCTTAAAATAGTTCTGGAATTGAGTTCAAAATAATTCAAGCATTCGTATTCTATCTACTTGTTTCCTAATGATCGTCTTTTGAAAAACATTGTTGTTTCTGGATGAGCAGATCATGATTTCGCCTCACTTGAACATCTTGTTCATCTAAAGTAACTTTTTTGCCGAGGCATCTATGATTTTAGTCTCTCAGTGCAGAAACGACGCTTAGGCGCCTGAAATTATAGACGCCTCGGCACAAAGTTTGGCTGGGTATTTTCTTCCCGTAGATATTGTCGGAACTATTATTAGCTGGGAAAATTAGGTGGAGCCTAACTTTTATTATTCATTACTATCATAATAGTTCAAAACTCAATAGCTACAAGAAGGCACTTACAAGAGAGCGAACAGGAAGGACCAATCAAAATGGACTACAGAAAGTAGGAATCTTTGCACAGGGTGAGTTCCGACAGAGGAAATTTTGTTCATTATAACAGCAAGGTAGGAAGGAAAATAAGCAAAATACAAAGAAGAGGTGGCGAAGATGGCTTGGCAACTGAATACTGTAAAATGGGCCTGGAAGATAGAAGTCCCGAGGGCCTATCTAAAGCTGAGGTAACTCAATAGTATCTCCCTGACGACGCCAGTACCCCAAAGTAGAGTGTAAGGACTTGGTCCGATATTCCTCAAGCAAAATTCTACTTCTCTATCTCTACCTCGGGGCGCATTGCGTTGGGCCGCATACGCTTGCCGCTCTGCACCTCAGGTGAATATCAAATGAAATTGTGCAGTGTATAGTGTACTATTGTGATCTATATGTGGTTAAAATACTCAGTGAACTTATATTATGTTATAGTTGATAAATTTGTTGCGTCATTTCACTCTTTCGCTAGCCGTAGTTGATGTCCTTTAAGAATGGTTCCTGTTTATCTGTCCAACAGGCCAGATCGTTGAGACTGCGCCTTTACCCATATCGCAAATTCAGAACTGCCATAGTCTAACTGCTCTAGTGTAATTTTTGTACTGGTCCTGCTCTCCGTGTCCAGCTCTTAATAACTGTTATTCTAAAATCCCACTTACTGTATACTGTAAAATTAGTTCTCTCTCGTCGTCATTCCCCGATAATCTCTTTCATATCAAAAATTAATTGTCAAATAAATGGTTTTTCGTACTGTTAAATATGAACAGTAAGATCTCGTTTTCCATTGACCTGCCACCTAACCAATGCCGATCCTGCATGCCCTGACACAGAGGATAGTTAACCAAATTGTCTTAAGCCTATTGCCCAACCGTACTCTTAGGGTCTTCAATCGTAACTTGAAAACAAAATCTCGAAAAAGAATCTCCGTGCAGTATATTAAAAGAATATAACGCAGATTTTCCGCAAAATTCACACAAGTTCAATGCACCGGACTTCGATTGATTTTACCTTCAGTGAATATGTACTATGCAGGTTCATGGATCCGGTTGAAATCCTGCCAGACAAGATTTGTGGGTCTCGCTGGCGGTTGTCACATCCATGCCACCTCGCGATCTACAGCACCCGAGTTTCGCCCTTTGCATCGATCCTCGAAGGCGGGTGATCTAGGCATGATCTTCGAGTGCTGACACAGGAAACAGACTTGATGCAGAGAATAAAACGAAAGTAATAACCCCTAGGAAACGGACGTGATGCACAGAATAAAACGAAAGGGATGCTCGTTGAGTTATAACACTGGGGAAACAGACGTGATGCACAGAATAAAATGATTGCTTGAATATGCGTTGCGATGAAAATGTTTCCGGTTATCACTGTGAAATTGATTCACTGTTAAATGTAAATGGCACATTAGGAATTCGTTTTACCTTGTACTTTTTGTAGAGAAGAAAACGAAAAATAAATGTGAGGCTTAGTTATGTGAGATGAACGGCGAATCTGTCGAGTAAGGAAATATTCTCGACTGTCGTGAAATTGATTCGCTGTACATTGATCATTGGTGGCTTGAAAGTGATTGTTATCATTTTGTACCCGGTCAATGGTTTACGAATCTCTCGTATGAGCGATTGTTTTTATAGCAATAAAAATTTTGTTTTGACAAAATTTTGTACAGCAATGAGTTATAAGTTGTCGGCGAATATAAAATAGTTGTAGTGACAAAAATGTGCGTTTCAAAAATTTTGCTCGAAATTGTATTTCTAAATTTATTTGAGAGTAAACTTTGATCACTTCGATGGCGGGCGAGATTGGAGTTTTTAACGACTTTGTTTGAAGTATTCACGATGAGTCTAGAGCTTTTTTAATCATTTGTTTATAGGGTATAAAATGAGACAAGTCCTTTCTAAATTCCCTGTGTGAAATATTCAAGCTGAGACCAGTTCTTCTCAAATTCCCTGTTTACGGTACGCTGAATGAGACTTAAGCCTTCTAATACTACCTACGTTTAAAGTATTCAAGATGCATCTAGAGTTCTCAATGTTGAAACTACACAGCATGAGAGTAAAGCCTTTTTAATATCAGGTTTAATGTATCCAGTATGACCAAAGAGCTTTTCAAACTTCTCTTTAAGGTAGTAAAAACTCTTCTCAAACTCCTCTTTACGGTAGTAAAACCTTTTCTCAAACTCTTCTTTGAGGCATAACAACCTCTTTTCAAACTCCTCTTTAAGTCATTCCAACCTCTTTTCAAACTCCTTTTTAAGTCATTCCAACCTCTTTTCAAACTCCTCTTTAAGTCATTCCAACCTCTTATCAAACTCCTCTTTCAGTCATTCCAATCTTTTTTCAAACTCCTCTTTTAAGTCATTTCAACCTTTTTTCAAACTCCTCTTTAAGTCATTCCAACCTCTTTTCAAACTTCTCTTTAAGGTATTCAAACATCTTTTCAAACTCCTCTTTAAATCATTCAAACCTCAACAAATTCGCAAATCTTCCAGCGAGTGGAGAAGCCAGTCCCAACCCCACTCCGAGGTCAACCTATCCCTGTTGTCGTAATTGCAGCAGGTGTTCCTTTCTCATGCCTTCCTTTCCTAGCGAGTCTCGTGCATGTCCTGCTTTGTTTGCTATGCCGGTGTTTGTGGTGTTGCTAATTTAACCTCTCGAAGGTAATAATTCTAGACACAACAGCACTTTTAGTTAAAAATTTTAGACAGGACAAGAATTTTAATACTCCAAGCAACCCTTTTCTAAGAAGGTTATCATGATGGTTTGAAAAGATTCATTAATGAACTAAATTAATTTCACGTATATTCGATATATACATAAATTAATCATAAACGATGTTTATGTTTAGGAATGCATTGAGAGTCAAATAACAGAACTTTCAATTGAAGTAACTACTGAACTAAATCATACTGCAGAGACCTACAATGGTGTTGACAATTACCCTACACGGTCTTGCATGTCTGTTTTGTTTAGATATCAAACAGAAGCCATGCATGATATCTTGTGGCTGTTCCACGCCCGCCTCTGCGGCAGAAGTCAACAATAGGACCCCGGCGAATGTCACGACAAATTCATCATCATCTGAAGTGTTTGTTTCTGGGATCATTGTAACCAATAATGCAGGGGGACGTCTCATTTGTTCTCATCGCGTTCGTTTGTCGGTATCGCTCGCAGGACAAGTAATCGATGCGTCCGTGTCACGGCCTGTGCAACAAACCGGGTGCTGCAGCAAGTCGCTGCGAGATATGGCTGGCCCTCTGCGCTAATGAACGAAGCCTATGCTGCACGCTTACACGCAACCTTTAATTATCATTATATGTAGCTGCTTAACGTATCATATTACGGACTGAGTTTTTTAACTACGTGTGTTCCCAGGACGGTTACATGCGACTCACTATTATTATTGCAACTGTTTAACGTAACGTTTAACTACGTACTGTGTTCCTTTGCTGCGTGTGTTTGCAGGACGGTTACACGCAGCCCTTTATTATTTTATGCTACTGCTTAACATATCGTATCGTAAAACACGTATTGAGTGTTTCACTACTTGTGACAACTGAATGGTTACACGCAACCCATTATAATTTGTAACTGCTTAACATATCACACTACGTACTGAGTTCTATTGCTTTTAAAGAAACTCCCGTTAGGCAACCTCTAGAAAACAAGGCGTCGATTTAAATGGGGAAAGTCAAACACCGCATATCGGCATTCAGAAACCTGCATTCTGAAAATAATCAAGTATATTAAAATGTAACATTCATTGGAACAGTAACTTGTATATTGGAACAGTAACATGTAGATCTAAGTAGGAACAGGAAAATAACCTCTCAAAGTGTCCATCTAGATGGAAGACGCCGTACACTGAGCATTTACATTCAGGAATCTACGGTCTTTATTTCTATTAAGCTAATCAACATCTAATGCCACAGCCGGCTCAGAAGCCGAGAGGGCTATTTTCACTGAAATTTTTCTTCAAAGTTCTAAAAAATCAAAGATGCCACAATTCAAAAAATTTCCATTTCATTACTACTTGGGAAATATCTTTCAGGACCGGAGAGATCAAAGACTCAGGCATTGAATGTTTTGAGAAAGTTTCGGCATCGCTCATGCCTCACGAGGTCGGATGCCTCCCTAGAATTTATTCTTGGAGATTTGGTAATCAACTTTCAAGAATTATTTCATAAATAATAATCCCGTTAAAGTTGACACATTTCATAACATTGAATAAGAAAGCATGAAAGAATATCAAATTGCAATGAGAAGCATAAACAGTTTTTTTATAGCTTGAATAGATTAAAAATTTTTATTTGTAGAATTAGGTCTGCACCTGAAGGCACTGACCACTCCTCGTAAAAACTTCGTTCGTACTTCATTTTTGTACAGTGATACGTTAACGCACATTTCTTGCAGCAACCCGTTACTGAGCATTTCGTGCAGAAGTTTGTTACTTGGAGCAACCCGTAACTACACATTGTGTGCAACAAGCTGTCACTTCACATTGCGTGCAACAAACCGTCAGTACACATTGCGTGCAACAAGCAGTCACTACACATTGCGTGCAACAAGCCGTCACTACACATTGCTTGCAACAAGCCGTCACTACACATTGCGTGCAACAAGCCGTCGCTACACATTGCGTGCAACAAGCCGTCGCTACACATTGCGTGCAACAAGCAATTACTACGCATCACAGCAGACACCACGTACACGACCGCAGCTACTCGCCGCTGCCACTATGCTGCCCACTACGTCTGCACGACGGCATCACGCACAGCGTCTTGGTGGCTAGCGCAGTGACGAATGCATGTAGGTTGAATCTACCGTCTTCAATATATCCGTGTTTAACAGGAGAAGTCAGACCTTTGTGTAGTATTTCTACATCATAATTACAACTTTTGCTGCTTGTATTCTTCGCATCAAGACGAGGGTTCAAGCAAAATACAGTTTTTATTCAGAAGATGTTAGTTTACGGATGTCGCCGTTTTGATATTAGACTCCATTGAAGGAAAACACAACCCGCGTGCAGCAATGCGTTTTTAAAATCAGACCAACACATCTCGCTTTACTCGTACTACTACAACTGAGCAATTACGTGACTTTTGATAATTGCTCGGTCTGTCGCATCGAGTCGTTCAGTCTTTTGTCCACAAACAGAATGGACGGAATCCTTAATAAAATCGCCGGGTTCCGTGACTGAGGCAGGGCGCAGTCCCTCCGCATCCCGTGCTGAGGGACGGCTTGCCTTCCTTTCTGACGCGGCCACGTCGTTTGTTGAATGGATGTCGTGTTGGAGCTTCGTGGATCGTTTAATTATCGTGTTGTAGCATCGTGGATCGTTTAATTTTCGTGTTGTAACATCGTGGATCTTTTAGTTATCGTGTTGTAGCATCGTGGATCGCCTAATTATCGTGTTTTAACATCGTGGATCTTATAATTATCGTGTTGTAGTATCGTGGATTTTTTAGTTTGTGTCATGGATCGCACGGATGTCGTTTCGCAGCATGGTAGATTTTTTGGCTGCGGTATTCCGAACGGAACATTGAAAAATTCCAGTAACTAATCACTAGATCCAGATTACAGATTTCAATCCCTTTGGTGAGCATTAGTTGCGCAAGTAGTCAATTTTTTGTATTATTTTTATTTCCAAGAAATAAACTAGAAATTAATATTTATGGTTTTTATTTATCGTTAGTGTTTATTTGCACGAATAGGATATTGGAATCCTTCCAAATAAATAAATAAATGAAATGAATATAATATTATAAGTAGCAGTATTATTTCGTTATTATATATTCTGCTTACATTTAGGATTACCGCTACTCCAAATCTACGGTTTAAGATTACCGACCTCAGACAGTGGAGGACGCCTTAAAGCGCGACACCTAAGTTTGTAATGGCGAACAATCCATGTTGGGTACATTTTTTATGATTGTTTAAGCGTTATAACAGCAGTTGGATTAGGCTTGCTTATTTATTTAATCTAACATAGGGTTAGTTAGATTAGGCTTACTTGGTTTGTTTGAAAAAATGAAGAAAATAAGAAAATTCGCTTAATGACTTTCAAGCCAGATAATAACGTATGTACATATATCACTATCAATATTAGTATTACTAATATTTTGAAAGGGGAATGCGGAGAAAGAATACCAAACGAGATTCACATTAGGTATATTTCCTCCATTTGAATTGTGAAGGTCACGTATGCTTAGTGGTTAGGGGCACACTTCGTCATCGTGAGGGATCATCGGTTCGATACCTGACAATGTCAGCGATGTTTTTCACTGTTGGAAAAGGGATGATTTACCCATATTTCTCCAATGCACTAAGGTCCATGAAATGGGCGCGGGCTCGACAGGAAATAATCGCCTTTCGTGCTGGCGTTAGTTGAAGGCATTTAAAAAAACCCGTAAAATGATGTGAATCAGTTTGGCTGTAATATACCATCCTTTCTCCTCTTAAATTCCGCTCGAATGGCACAAAACCCTCACGTACTTCATAAATAAGAGAAGTCTTTGAATTTACGCGCACACCGCACCGGTTATTGAGCGATAATTCCCACACTAAAACAATTATACGAGAATACGCTACGCTCTGCTCGGCCTCAGTCTTCTTTTCCCTTTTTTTGATCTGTTTTGCTGGGGCCGACTGCCCTGGCCCATGAGATACATGAACCTTAAGTCGCATGAACATTATGATACATGAATCTAATGATACATGAGCCTTATGACGCATGAACCTAAGACGCATGAACATTATGATACATGAATCTAATGATACATGAGCCTTATGACGCATGAACCTTAGGATACATGAATCTTATGATACATGAGCCTAAGGATACATGAACATTATGATACATGAATCTAATGATACATGAGCCTTATGACGCATGAACCTTAGGATGCATAAACCTTAAGACGCATGAACATTATGATACATGAGCCTTATGACGCATGAACCTTAGGATGCATAAACCTTAAGACGCATGAACATTATGATACATGAATCTAATGATACATGAGCCTTATGACGCATAAACCTTAAGATGTATAAAAGTTATGACGCGTGAATCTTATGTTCCATGAATCTTATGATGCATGAACCTTATGACAGTGTGAAGCTTTTGAACCATAGGACATATGCTTCGATCGTTGTGCCGCATTCAAGAGTTTGTTCCAAGTCAACGCGCAGAACTGTGACACAGCGCTCAGGTCGCAGCGGCGTCACTGAACTACGTGAATCTTGATGTTATTGTTCTCATGAAGCTGTTTGAGTGCCGGCGTGATGTGAGTACTGATGAGTCATTACGAAGGATTACTTCGTATTCTCATTAACACCATTGGCTAATTTATGATGTGTCATTGTAACAAATCGCTTCAGCTGCAAGTTTTCAGCGGTGACTGACACAAATAAGCAGGCTTCGTTATAGGTAATGATTACTGTAGGTCACTTTCATGTTGAAGTGCACGCTATGATCTCCGTGTGTACACGTGCTTAACACTTTGACTGTGGCTGGTATAACTGAAGATTATTTTCAATTCAAATTTAAAGACAATTCTAGTAAGCAATGTTGAAATTACCAAACATTTACTAGGTTGTGTTTTACTTGAGTTTTGATTAAGTATTTCACAGAAATTGGGTTTGTGACTACTGGTTGGGCTGCAGCGTAATGAGAACTCCCTCAGTAAACAGATATCGCTCACGTCGCAGTCAAAGTGTTAACGGACACGAATACAGAAACGTTTAGCGAGTTCTATACCTCACTCATAGTTTCATTTACATTTCATTTATGAACTGTGTATTTTTAATCTTGCATACTTAATTGATTTTAAAATTTTCTTCTATTTATTGCTCAAAACGCATGTGACAGTTATCAAACCCAAACAATTGTGTATCATCCTACGTATTCAGTCCCAGAGGCTAATGGTATGAAACATTCCATGTCAAACATTTCATGGCCCTGCATTCCAGTTGGTGTAAAACATTCCATGCCACTCCCTGCATTTAAGTTGTATCGAACATTCCATGCCACTCCCTGCATTTAAGTTGTGTCAAACAATCCATGCCACTCCCTGCATTTAAGTTGTGTCAAACAATCCATGCCACTCCCTGCATTTGAGTTGTGTCAAACAATCCATGCCACTCCCTGCATTTAAGTTGCGCATCATCAGTGAGGATGATCGTCACATAGTCGGCAGCTGATTATATTCGGCCATTTTATTTTTTGTAGCTTTAAAATGAATGTAATTAGCTGGTCGTGTTGCCTCAGATCGTACAGTTTGAATACACAAGCGATGTTAGAGTCTGTACCCTCGAGTAGATGAGCAAACGGTACGCACGAGCTCCGGTATTCTGTACTCTTTGCGCCTAGTTTTAGAGTACAGAAGTTTCCCGTTTTATGTGTTGAGCTCTTGGAGCAGATTCAGGGTAGTAATGGGATTGCGCACACGTAAAAACAATAAATGAACTCATTTCCGCGTTTTAACACTTGCACAATTGCTTGAACATTTTTCTGTGGACGTGATTAGTAATTCTAAGAGCCTTCTTACATCAAGTAGTTAGATCACGGACTGGACTAGAATAGACTCCAAGAGGCATCGGGCAGTTTTAAATTACCAATAGTTTTTAAATAATCACGTATTTATTAAAACAGGTTAAACCATCATGTGTAACTTCTGCGTGTTTGAAGAGAAAGTCGCTCCTATTTTATTTCGTAGTACGTTACTGCAGAGGGTTAAGATGAAGTTCGATGTTCAAATCAAATCAAAGTTAGTATTAGAAACCAATTTTGAAAATAACGAACATTAAATAGATCATCCCTTCACTTAGTTTTCATTAGGTATTTATGAAAATTGAGTTTGTGACCGCTGGTCTGTGAGCAGCATTACGAAAATACCCTGAGTGACACCGGTATGTCACGTCGCGGTCAAAGTGCTAGATCATCTTGCAGTTTTTACAGTGCTTCAAAAAATGGTTCATTGTTACAGACCCTGTTATTATGAGTATGCGTAAAATTTCATTTTGAGATTTCGTCGCCGTTCTACCTATGCCCAAACGAAAATAAAGCAAGGGACAGTTTTTAGACTAAAATAAATTCAAAGTCTGCCATGCAGCCTTGTTTTTTAGGAGTGCACTTTTTTGAGAATTCAGTGGAAATGTATCCTGAAATTCATTCTTCCAATGTATTCACTAACAATCACGTAAATTTTAAATATATGTATTATTTACCGGGCAGATTTTTACTAACAATCATGTAAATTTTAAACAAATGTATTATTTACCGTAGAGATTTCTCACATACACTTATATTTTTATCAGAGTTATTTTATCGTTTTTTTTCCGAAAAACGATGTGGCAGCACAGGCCAGAGAGGCAGAAGATGCCACCAGCGATGTGGCAGCACAGGCCAGAGAGGCAGAAGATGCCACCAGCGATGTGGCAGCACAGGCCAGAGAGGCAGAAGATGCCACCAGCGATGTGGCAGCACAGGCCAGAGAGGCAGAAGATGCCACTAACGATGTGGCAGCACAGGCCAGAGAGGCAGAAGATGCCACCAGCGATGTGGCAGCACAGGCCAGAGAGGCAGAAGATGCCACCAGCAATGTGGCAGCACAAGCCAGAGAGGCAGAAGATGCCACCAGCGATGTGGCAGCACAGGCCAGAGAGGCAGAAGATGCCACCAGCGATGTGGCAGCACAGGCCAGAGAGGCAGAAGACTTCACCACCGATTTAGAGGCCCGGAGAGTCCACAACTGGAGCAAGGGAGGCCGGCCGCGTAGCGTGTGTGGGGCAGTTGCTATTAAACTGGGAGACCCACAAATCGCAGCCCAGCTACCGGGAACATACGTAATTGGTGGCGTGCGCAAATAAGGAAATGTGGGGAGCGCTCTTCTTTACGAGGCACCTTGCTTTATGCGCCCTGCGTTTTACATGAACGTTTTTTAGGACGTTTCTCTTGGTTCTTATAGACTTGGCTCCTTAATCAAACGGTGGTCTGGTTACCGCTTATTGTTTGGGATGAGCATAAAATAAGTACGGGACAGCACAAGTCTCTTTGTCTTGTTCTTATTGGATTGGACTAGTGTATGCTTCGCTTTAAATTAGCTCTGAGCACGGATGCTGATTTCTGCGGCTGATGTTGCGAGCTTCTGGGCATGACCAGTAAAGACTGAGAGCGTGGGTGTTGCTGTTGGTCTGGTGAGAGTGAAATGTATATTTTACTTCACCTTCTGGCGGTTGAGAACGAGAAAAAAACGTTACAATTACTGAGATGGTCGCGATGTGAGCCGCCGGTGTACACGGATAGAATTTTCATAACGCTAATGACCGACCATTAGTCATACTCTATTTTCATAATTACTTATTCAAACCTTAATGAAGGCACGATCAAGTTAATGTTTGCTATTTCAAACATTGCTAACTATAATTGACTTTATATTGGGAGTGAAAATTGAACTTCACTTTAAACCATCGCAATCAACGCGTTAAACAGCCAGGCAACGAATTTCATCAAGATTTCAGATTTTATCTTAGTGATGTATTTAGTAAAAATTGTGAGTAATATATTAGCAACACGCTGGAGTCTTCAAGAAATTTAATCTCACAGAAATATGAATAATAATATAATATCTAATAATATATGAACAACATCTTGAAGTGTAAAAAAACATATTCTTGACTGGACGCTCAAACCCAAGAGAGGCACGTCGAATCAAGAACCGGTGCTGGATGATGAGAGAAAAAGTGTAGCTCTCTGTTCACTGGTATATTGTTGCGCGTTTTAGATTGCGGCGCTGAACAGGGAGCTTCAAATTCACTCTGGTACTTACCTGAAATAAAAAATTCATTCCCTGAGGTTCCACAACTGGTTTCAGTTGCAGCTGCTCGTGGGAGGCCCTGAAAATTTCAAATGAAAAATATTAAAATATCCTTGACAATTGCATAGCGACCGCCAATGCCTCCGGATTATTTTGTCTTGTTGCATCTTCTCAGTTGCGAAAAATTAATTGTTTCACTACACAGTTCATTTGGAAAAATTTCATTGGAAAAACATGAGAGGGAAATTTAGTGCATTTAAGTAAATTTTGTTCACTTTGCTTGTGAAATTGAACCACATGTGTAGCAGACTTTGCAGTTTACTGTATGACCGCTTCTATCAATTCTGCATTACTACGGTGCGTCGGCTCTAGTTTCATACAAATCGTGAAAGAAGTATAAGTGTCAGAAGGTTCGAATTAATGATCATTGTATTAAAATCGCCGGTTTCAGAATTCCTCCCATCCTCTGGGGAAAATTAATTTTAATCTTGAATTAGAAAATAACATAATGAAAAAATAGAATAGAATAGCCTTTTTATATTTCCCGCACTCATTTTTATTATTTTTTCACTTCCTCCTTAACTACCAGAGCAATACATCACTCTCTTAATTTCTCTTTCTTTTCCAACAGTTTTGTAGACTAGAATAATTATTGACCAATGTCTTTTCATGTAGAACAAAACGTTTATAGTTCGATTGAAAATCGATGTCCTCGATGTTATCATATTCGTGTCCTAACAGTGAGAATTTATCGTCTCAAGCCAGTATTGGAAACCGTCAAACTTTATCAAACATCTCCTATTCATTCTTATTTCAACCGTACGAGCAATTGTATTTGATATCTGAAACGTCTCCTATTGATTCTTATTTCACCTGCATGTGCAATTGTATTTGCTATTTGAAACAGCGCCAGCTTTGGCTCCACCAAAAGTTGCATGATCGACAGCAATTGGCTGCGATGTCTTCGCATTTCGCTTCTTTGCCCTTCACGATATCGCCCTACCGGACGCGTCTTTTTTTCGTTTGGGGCCGGAAACGTCGTAAGATCGACAGTCAAATGTCGAGCTTTTTCCCCGGTCATGTTGTTCTTCGCTGACTTCTATTTGCTCTTTTTATTGCAAGGCGAATGGTTGATCAAGAACTATTCTCGGCTGCCCTCTCTTATATGACTTTGACTTAAAACGTGATAATGTTCTGACTTTTGTGGTTGCTGCCTCCAGTGAGCCTGTGTCATCTGTAGCAATCTACTTGGTCATACCTGTACTTGAGCGGCCAGCTCCTGTGCAGTCATTGCAGGCTGTATGATCATGCGCTCGCTGTGCCGAATTTTGCAAACCGCGTCCTTCCTGAACCGTCGCTTAACCTCGACGTTTGTCAAGTCAATTTTAGGGTAGTCGATGTTACGCAAGCGCTTCTGCACGCTCGATTCATTTTGTGTTTTCTTGCATCGCGTGTTCAACGACATTAAATGCCTGATTGAAAACGTGACGCAAATTTCACATGATGTATGTACGACCAAGATGATTCTTGCTTTTGAAACAAAGAACTGAGGTACATCAAATGCACGTTCAACTGATATCCGTTCACGCGTGAAATTCACAACACAAAATCAAAATGAAACCTACAAGATCCTCAGTTCATTTAGTTGAAAATTATAGAGGCTTGCGATTTATCTTTTTTACAGTGAATTTATTTAATTAAGAAACTCTATGTAGTGGAGGAGCAATTTTCAGAAACTGTTGCTCAATCGAGCACAGTCCGGTAAGACCTATTGACATACCTGCACGATCACAACGAGCACAAGAGAGTGCGCTGAACCCTTACTTAGGCTGGAAGAATTCCATTCATATGGATGGACATGTGCACCCTAATAGTGACCCACTTTCAGTACGCCATGCAGTTATGAAAATAACGAGCGTGTGGAGCACGTATTCCAGGTGGGCGTCATCGGGTTGTAAGCTCTCTGGAACACGTTTCCAGCAGACCATGACAGGGTTCCTGACTGTGCGCAACGTATTCTAGCGCCCTGTATTCCAGTGGGCCATCGTCGTGATAGTCTCTGTGTTGTATGTATTCCAGCTCCCTGTTCCCAGCAGGCCATCACAGTGATACAGTGCCCGTGCTCTACGTATTCCAGCACCCTGTATTCCAGCGGGCCATCACCGTATTGCATTCTCCGTGCTCTGTGTAGTCCAGCTCCCTGTTCCCAGCAGGCCATCACAGTGATACAGTGCCCGTGCTCTACGTATTCCAGCACCCTGTATTCCAGCGGGCCATCGTCGTGATAGTCTCTGTGTTGTATGTATTCCAGCTCCCTGTTCCCAGCAGGCCATCACAGTGATACAGTGCCCGTGCTCTACGTATTCCAGCACCCTGTATTCCAGCGGGCCATCACCGTATTACATTCTCCGTGCTCTGTGTAGTCCAGCACCCTGTATTCCAGCGGGCCATCACCGTATTACATTCTCCGTGCTCTGCGTATTCCAGCACCCTGTATTCCAGCGGGTCATCGCCGTGTGAGTCTCCGTATTCCAGCGTCCTGCGTTCCAGCGAGCCATCACTGGGTTACAGTCCCCGTGTACTACGTATTCCAGCGCGCCGTATTCCAGCGTGGCGTCATGGAATAGGGTGGCAGTCTCCCTGGAGTGAGGGGCGCAGGCAGATGCGGAGCAACAGTCTCAGTATCCGGGAAGTTATACGTTAGGGCTGGCAGAACGGAAATGAGCGCCTCTGCCTTCGTACAACCCCTTCAGGGCTGCGCACCCACTCATGCTTTTCGGAATATCAATATTGCTCGACTGACGCCTGGGATACTCTGTAACGCACCGTGCGTTATTCAGTGCTGAATGCATTAACGCTGTGTCAGTGTTTAATGCATGAATGCACCATGTATTATTCAGTGTTTAATGCATTAACGCTGTCTTATTCAGTGCTTTATGCATGAATGCACCATGTATCATTCAGTGTTTAATGCATTAACGCTGTCTTATTCAGTGCTTTATGCATGAATGCACCATGTATCATTCAGTGTTTAATGCATTAACGCTGTCTTATTCAGTACTTAATGCATGAATGCACCATGTATTATTCAGTGTTTAATGCATGAACGCACCATGTACCATTCTGTGTTTAATGCATTAACGCTATGTATTATTCAGGGCTTAATGCATGAACGTACCATGTGTTTTTCAGTATTAAATGTTTGAATGAGCCTTTTGTTCTTCAGTGTTTATTGCAAATGCACCCTGTGTTATTCAGTGCTTAATGCATTAACGCACCATGTGTTCTTCTGTGTTTACAGCAGGAATTCAGCAAACAATGCTCCGAAACAATTCCTTTAACGCAAACAGTGATAATCCATTCAGTGCCTAATGCATGCACTTAATCGTGTTACTGTGCTGTTTGTGTGCCGTTATTAGAACGCAGATTATCCCTGAAAAATTGTCGTTGCCTGTCCATGTCTAAAAATATTATGCATTAGTTTCATTGAACGACTGTCAATCTTTACTGTTGTTACATCCCAGCAAATTTTTTCTTATGGTATTCAGATTCGATTTTAGAACAGTAATTCTGCGTCGTTAATTGATGCTGAAACACCTTTAGCAAACGCCTGAATATCATCATATTACAATTCATTCCTATCATTTTGTAATGCAAGAAAATATTGTTGAAAGCAGACGTTCCTTGAATAATACAGCATCATTTTATGCAAAACTAAACTTGCACGCATAAAAATTTGCCTTGGTTAATAGGCTAATAGAATGTTTGATTTAAGTTTTGGATAACTGGTACTAATTACTAATTTTTATCTGTCTAGGTTGAGGTTCACATACGATGATGCTTAACACGTTTACTATGTATTGAGACATACAGCATGTGTACCACTAGGTAAATTGCATTTGCATACTGGTATAAGTGAATGACCTTTCAATTATTTCACCACCTTTTTCAAAATTGATTTTAGCATGCGAGGTGAAATATAATCGTGTGCAATTATTTTTTTCACAGTTTTTAGAAGGGATAAGAATCGATTTGAGTAGTACAGTCATTCTGCTACTCCCAACCTAGCCAATCCAACCGTAGAAACCGCACAATCGTAGTCAACATTTCAACTCTGGGATTGGCAGCGTAGCTACAGACTATTTTCTTGGGCTGGAGAGCTACTATACAGACTGCCACTGGCCAGATCATTAAGACATCGTTACTCTAAATTGTACATCATTTTGCTTTATCACGCCTGATTCACTGAACCATAAACGTTGATGATATGTATTACTTCTGGACATGGTCATACATAGTCTGCGTGTTGGCTATAATTGCGCGTTGATTGCGCGCAGATGCACTACTTACAATTCCAACCTTGAGATATGGCAGATGAATCATTTTATGATCATCAGTTTCGAATCCCCGTTTGTTAAATTTCGCTCGAAATTCGACTTTTAGTGGACTCATTACCTCCTTACTCATTCTCTATAGGTCTTACATTACGCACATGGGTGTGGTTGAAAATAGGCCTATTCATTTGGAGGTTTTACATACCCGACCTCGGGTGTGGTTGGAAACATGCCTATTCGTTTGGAGGTTTTACATACCCCACCTCGAATGTGGTTGAAAATTTGCCTATTCGTTTGAAGGTTGTACATAGTGTTGTGATGTTGTTTCCAGTCTCGGGTGTGGTTGGAAATATGCCTATTCGTATTCTTCTCTTCATTTCCTCAAAATCCGTGGACCATATTTTAGCACCTCGTATATAGCAGCACCCGCATCTGCAGTACAGAAGCGATAGCTCCAGACTTGAGCTGCCCCAAATTTGGACGAAGCTTCTCGTTCATCCACTTCCCCTGGTCTGCTTGGGATCAAGGCTGTACGCTACCTGTCCTTTTAAGTGACGCATCTTAATTACGATCTAAAACATTCCCTCCCACATCAGCTCAGCAAGCTAGAGCGTACAGTCGGTTTCCCTGGCAATCTTACTTCGAAAACACTCTGTTCTAATGTACATCTCATTGATATTTTTCTACTAGGTGAGTGTTATTTTGATGATAATAATGTTTTGATGTGTTGCTTTGTTGGATTGTTAGGAGAAAGTAGGTGAGATTAGGAGAAACGTTTCCAATTAATGTAAAGTTTTCGATGTATTAAATTGAGATGATCAACTGTACAGCATATACTGGGCTAGAATTTTACGAGTTCGCAGAATTCATTACTAGGAGAAGTTGATAGCATCTTTCCATTCATATCTAAGACATTCATAAAACTTCTTCTCTCAAATGTCAAATAAAATGAAATTAAACATCATAAACTGGGAGTCCAATAAATAAATAACTTGTTTAAGTAATTTGAAGAACCAGAATTGAATTTGACAATGTTCTTCACGGAATGTTGCATGGCTTAAGTTTACTCCAATGAAGTTCTCTGCCTGTTCCTGGACGCGTGCTGAAGATAAACCAGTGCAACCTAAGTTAAATATTCGGCTAAGTCGTTATTTGATGTTTTGAGAGGAATATTCTTCGTAAGAGCACATTGACTATGTTGTTAAAGAGTAGGTAATTGATATCTTAACTCTTTAACGTCAGCAATTTTGTGTCTATATAACAACCACTATCGCTAAACTGGCACTGGCATCAGGTTGTAACCAATACCGGGATGAGGAAGAAACTGTCAATTGGCCGTGACTAGTGAACTTTAAAGAACACGTAAGGGAACAAATTTAGCAAGAAAGTGATTTTCGAAAGAGGACCGCATAGACCTCTGGGGCGTTATAGGGTTAAATGAGTAGTCATTCCCCGCAGAGGCATGTTAATTTGCTCATGTACGAAGAGTAAATTGTTCATGAAAAAGTTTTTTGGAAAATGGACTTTACACTGAACGGCTCACTTCTTCGAGAGCGAACTGCTCGATTTTTTTACATGCTCATATCTGAGGCGAAAATTTAAAACTGAGAAATCACTTCTCAGTTGAAACCGAAATAACAAAGAATAGAATTTGGTTATAGGAATTAGTAAAATGTCGTAAAGTCCACAGCATCAAGTAATTACTTTTTACTCGGAAGTACCAGAACATTCAGCTTTACAGTAGGAGTGCTGCGCACCATACACCGCACACACACAAAGTTTGTTAGATAACCTAAGTATCGCACGCAAAACTGACGCAACAATAAACTCTGCTTGAACATAACATGTACCTAGGTCGTCACATTCATTTGCTAGAAGCTCTACATTTAATTTGGTACATGAGAAGCTTGTATTTTTGTGCGATGAATTTGTAACTCTCGGTCGTGACGGGTTAACACAATGTCTTTTAACGCTGCCGTTGCACAAATTGTGTTGCCAGGGTTTGGCATCTGATTCATACAAAAATTAAATTCTGAAAGACAAATCCCACATTTTTATGAACTAAATTGATGAATGGATCATTTGCAAACGTCCGAGTTGAATGTTTTTCAACGGCGTTTTTAGCGACTTTTGTATTTATTGCAAGATTTTAAGAAATTTATTAAGAACTTCATTTATTGCATTCATATTTTAGTTGCGAATGAAATTTGGGTATTTGATTTAGGTTGCAGGACAATGACGATATTTTAGCAACACATGATGTGAAATTAGTTTTCAACTCCCACATTGTTTTTTAAGAGAATTTCGAAAATTTTGTTCAACTACCGACGCTAAAAAGAACCATTTCCAACGGTTTCATTTCGATTTTAAGACTTGTTTTAACTCAACCAAAGCGCTTTGTTTATTTCAAGCAAAATGAACTACAATACATGTCATACTTTTTGGGTGTTACATAAAAGCCCTGGGTTTTTACGCGCAAAATTAATGAGCTTTCTAGTGGAGTGACATGCATTCCTGGTAGTCATGACGCGAGGAAAAATTTGGTTGAAGCAGTCAGCACGCGACATCCAGTTTCTGCTCAGGGCTCACTTTTGATTGGAGAACGACTAAAAACAATTCCAGAAACCTATCCTCTGACTTAATTTTAGAGAACGAGGTATTTTAGGCAATTTGATTAACTCATTATTTGAACGCAGGATGAATGAAAACATTTCCAATAACCTATCCATTGGCTTACGTTTAGAGAAGGAGATATTTTAAGCTCCGTGCAAAACTAAGAAAGCGACTATTAAACCTTTTGAATATAGAATGAATGAAAATTTCTAATAACATATTCGCAGACTTGATTTTAGAGGAGATACTTTAGGCTGAGTGATCAACTTTAGAAGCGACTGTTTCACATTTTGAACGTAGAATGAATCAAAAACTCCCAATGACCTCCTCGCAGAATTCATTTTAGAGAAGGAAATATTTTGAGCTCTATGACGAACTTCAGCAGCGACTGTTCGCTCACCAGCCTCCCAACAACAACCGCCGTTGCAAAGCCAGGTCTGGAGTCGGCGCGGTGTGAATAGCAATGCCGCCCTGCCTCCTGCAACTGGCGCGCCTCTTTTTGTCTCAACTTTTTAGGTTCTTCACTCTCCGTGATGGGAAATTGCCTCTCTGATTGGCTGACATTGGACCCTGAAGTCTGTCGTGCGTTTGCAAATGAAGTCAAGTCTGGAGACGTAGGACCAAATCAAGCGATGAGAAGTCAAGCTCCGGCGCTCGGGTCTCCATCATTCGACTTTGTTTCGTCGGATGCGCGTTCTTTTTGACTCGCCGATTTACGGTTGTTCTCAGGAAGCACGTGCAGTTCAAGCTCAAGTCATTTGAGTGCAGTGTTTTATCTAAGCATTGCTTGCTATTTAAAAGCGTTCTCGTGATCGTCTTATACAAGCATTAATTATGAGAAAGCTTGAACTTTTTTCTAGAGAATTTTAGAATTTTAACATGATACAAACTGTCCTTGAGATGGAAGAGTATCATGAATTTAGGAATTGAAAGCAACTTTTGACGGTTTGTCAAAAACATTTTAAAATTTTTAAATATTTTCTAACATATTAACGAACAAACTTTCCGAATTATGAAATGAAGAGTTACAACAACATTGATAATCCACTAAGTTATCGTGGCAGAAATGGTTTGTTGCAAATTTGTTTTAGTTGTTTCATTACTTATGGGAAAATTTATGGTCTGAAAAAATAATTAATGTAAATATTAAAAAACAACGTAGATATCAATTAGTGTTATTCTTAATGTAATAATTAGTGTAATATTAATTGATATTAATTATTGTAGATATTACAAATTATTATTAATGAATTATACATAGTTAATGTAGATAGTAAAAATTCGAGATTGAAACAGTATTGCGTAGTTAAAACTAAAACAACGTCTGTTATAAGTAAAGTTTCGACTTTCAAAGTCCAGTTCGCGAGACCCAGAATTAATACACTTCGATGCTCATGCACCACAAATTACTTTGTTGCAGAAAATTTGAAGTCAATTCGGAAACAAAAGGAACGAGATGATCAGATATGTGTATTGAAACAAAGTCAATATATTCAAAAAACTTTCTGCGCTAATGAAACATGAAAAATACTAAAAAAAGCGAAATTTTAACTCTGAAGTGGCTGCGTTGAATTAAAAACGAATAATTTAAGGAAATTAACAGAAATAAGCTCATAGAATTTCTGTTTTTTGCTTTTAAAAGTATTACTCAAATGTAATTTTCCTGCCATCGCTATGAAGCTTCTACCATTGTTTTAAACATTGTTATTGCCATTAGTACAAGCATCGTTATTGCATTCATAATATCAGTATTATTATTACCATTAGTACAAGCATCGTTATTGCATTCATAATATCAGTATTATTATTGCCATTAGTACAAGCTTCGTTATTGCATTCATAATATCAGTTTTATTATTATTGCCATTAGTATAAGCATCGTTATTGTAATTAGTAAATATATTGGTAAAGTAATTAGCATAAGTGTGAATGACATAATTTAGGAATGAAATGGATGAACTGTTAAAGAATATACGTACATAAATGTCGACGTTGAAATAATCTGGAACTTTAAATCAATTACTGTTGAGAGTTGATTCATGGTTCAAGTACTTCATGTTCACGCGATTCATTTATTCGAGCTTAGTGCAAATTGTCAGTAATTCTCATGTAATGCAAACAAAGTAATGCCCTAAAATGATAAGCCTAGTTCTCGTAGTTGTGGTTTGACGAAACAAATTTTTTGAGCGACCGCTGCTTCGAACAGTACATAGTTAGCAACATCAGTCATAATTTCACAAATGTTCTGAAACACGTTGTGTTTTCAAAGTTCAAAGTATGAGATCTTGGCAGCAAAGAATTCTGAATTATGAACTAAAGTAGAAACAAATTTCAAAATTTCAAGGCCAAATTCTTTTTTTTTGAAATTCCGCTTGCTATAAGAGTCGAAACCTATCATTGAACTACAAACGAGAATGTCAATGCTTTGCTGCAGTAATTTAACAGAAATGTAAGGGGAAAGATAAGTTTGATTGAAATAGTTTGGAACTTACGACTTGAAGATACTACAGAAAAATGGGCCCATTCGTTCAAAAGCGAGCCAGTATTACTAAAAACAATGACTGTGTTTGATTTTTGAAAAAAATCATCCACTTCGTTCTCCTAGGAACGAACAAGTTCGTTCATCTGAAAACGAACCACTCTTCTAAAAACGAATCAGTTTATGACCCTGAACACTTATCAATTCGTACTTCAGAAAAAAAGAGTTAGTGCTTCTAGAAACGATCCCAACGAATTGACTTGCTCATCCAAAACCAAAACAGATCCCAAACTGAACCGATGCGTGCCCTCTCGTTTTGATGGTACGCGGGTGCCCGCGTCTCGTGCACTGTGGCTACGGTCGGCAGGCGGCCGTGAGGAGTGGGAAACTGGTAGCGTGTGGATGTGGAGCTGCTTCCGGTCCTGGGGTGTTTTTATCGCTGCTGCACTCCGTGGCAGCTGGGGGTGTTGAGGAGTGTGTGGAGGGGAGTGATCAAGGTATGCTGGAGAGTGATGGAGGTGTGCTGGAGAGTGATGGAGGTGTGCTGGAGAGTGATGGAGGTGTGCTGAAGAGTGATGGAGGTGTTATGGAGACTGATGGAGGTGTGTGTGCTTGAGAGTGATGGAGGTGTGCTGAAAAGTGATGGAGGTGTGATGGAGACTGATGGAGGTGTGTGTGCTG
>JACJUY010000259.1:212445-259279 GCA_014220935.1 Platorchestia sp. MABIK
GATGAAGGTGTGCTGGGGGAGTGATAGAGGTGTGCTGGAGACTGATGGAGGTGTGTGTGCTGGAGAGTGATGGAGGTGTGCTGAAGAGTGATGGATGTGTGCTGGAGAGTGATGGAGGTGTGCTGGAGAGTGATAAAGGTGTGCTGGAGAGTGATGGAGGTGAGTTGGAAAGTGGTATAAGGATGCCAGGCAGGGTTTTGTTTTGCACTAGATGCAAGGTACACATTATGAAGTGGTGGAAGCGTCATGGAGTAGGCTAACAAAGCAAGAGGGTGCTACCGCAGTGGACTGTGAGAAAAACGTCTTGATGAAAAATTCGTCCATGAAATGGTTTTATGAATGTAAAAGAACTGGGCACAGCAATCAGGAGCAAAAATCGAATTTTCAAGGTGACATTGTCAGTTCTGAAGTTCTTCTCGCATAACTCAAAATGGATGAGAGATCGAGACGCAGTCATCGAGTTAATGTGCCTTGTCAATTTTCTGACTAACAGGTGTGTGTGTGGGTGTGTGTGAGTGAGTGTGGGAGTGGTGAGTGTTGTGTTTGTGTGTATGTGGAAGAGGAATGACTGGTTATATGGAGGGCGAGTAAAACCAGTATTATTGGGTTCCAATTGAAGGTGTGAAAATTGGAAGCTCACGAATTATTTGGGGTCACAGCTTTTTGGGATGACGGGAATAAAGTTTGCTGTAGCAGGTGTTGCTCGGACGCGTGGTAGTGAAATGGAATTTCAGCTGAGCTCAAGTTCCAGTGTTAACTGGTTATGTAAATGTTCAAAATGAATGTTTTCGCAGGGAGAGCGATAAGAACACATTTTTAAATTTATGTGAGACAAATTCACGAAAGAGCCTTGAATTCATGAAACCAAGAAGTTTAAAAATCATGAAACCAAGATATTTTAATTCATCAAGTGAAGACATTTAAATCCCTGAAACCAAGAAGCTCAACGTTCATGAAACAAAAAATTAAGTTCATGAAACCAAAAAGTATAAATCTATGAAATTAAGATATTGAAATCAGTGAAACCAAAAAATTTTAGTTCATGAAAAGAAAATCGGGTTTGGAAACCGACGTGAATTTAAAATAGGAATTATGCGTTCAATTTTGCGGTATTAATTTTTGTATCCACCAGACGGGGAAAATTAGGCTACGTGAATTCAGCTGATGCAGTGATTGTATGCTTGAGAGAAATATATATTTATTAAAACGTCCGCACCAATACTATAGTTCACTCATTGTGCTGTGAACTCCGCTGATGCAATGATTATATAGTTGGAAGAAAAAATATTTTTGAATATGATTGTACAGATAATTTTGTCCATTCATTTCATTGTATCATGAAAAATTCCTAAAATACCCACAGTCCATTTTGTATACAAATTTTTCTAGTTCGTCTGAAATGTTTTAAAAGTAGAGGTGTGTGCTCCCAAATTCTCATTTCCACTCTCACATTTTCGGCTTGCTTGACAAATTTAATTCGTGCTATATATTACTCTAGAACCACACGAGGGCATTGAAAATAGCATTTGGTGAAATATTCTAAGACATGGCGTAGAATTCTTCACAACAGAGCAGCAACGCCGAACATGAAAAAAGCTTGTTCTAATCTCAGAGTTTTCCCAACAAAGCGGATGAAATTGGCTTTACGGTGAGAAGCCGACCATGCAGATGGATACTGAGATAATTACGTTGATGTAATAAGTATTAGATAAAATACGCTGCGCTGCGGTGTTTTAGGATTTTAAAGAGATGTTTAGAGAGCATCAAGGTTTTTTTTGGAAGATTTTAATTCTGCTCCGCTGTTCTGGATTTTGATTCCGCATTTTTAAGGGACATCCACGTATATTTCAGTGGCGTAGGAGAACATTTTAAACACCGTAAATTACAGGGATACTGGACAGAAGCACAGGGTGGCGCAAAAAGAACGCATGGATTTGACTTGCGTAATATCAGTGGTGGGAGTGGAATGACGGGGTGGGAGTGACGAAAAATAAAGCCAATTATACTGGTTTGAAATCCATGCTTTCCTTTTGCCTCACCTTTTATCAAGGGATCGATGGACCAAAATAAAGCCAATTATACACGCTAGTTCGAAATCTATGCGTTCTATTTGTCCCACCATTTATCAAGAGACCGATGGACCAAAATTCAGCCAATTATACTTAATAGTTTGAAATTAAGGGATTTTTTTGCCTCACCATTTTTCAAGGGACCAATGGAAGTTGAAGTGACAATGCGGTACCAGCAAGCAAGGCTAAAATTTTTCCGGTATCCTGACCAACAACGAGGGAAATCGTAAGCTGGACACTCAACGCACACCCAGCGCGTCAGCCTTGACTGGCAGCCTTCATGATTGTCGTGTGGCACTAGCGGTGCAAGGACACTGCCTTAACCCCTGTATCTCAACACATGTATTTTAGCCTCTGTATCTCAACACATGTATTTCAGCCTCTGTATCTCAACACATGTATTTCTGCCTCTGTATCTCAACGCTTTATTTCAGCCTCTGTATCTCAACGCTTTATTTCAGCCTCTGTATCTCAACTCTTCATTTCAGCCTCTGTATCTCAACTCTTCATTTCAGCCTCTGTATCTCAACTCTTTATTTCAGCCTCTGTATCTCAACTCTTTATTTCAGCTTCTGTATCTCAACTCTTTATTTCAGCCTCTGTATCTCAACTCTTTATTTCAGCCTCTGTATCTCAACTCTTTATTTCAGCCTCTGTATCTCAACGCTTTATTCCAGCCTCTGTATCTCAACTCTTTATTTCAGCCTCTGTATCTCAACGCTTTATTTCAGCCTCTGTATCTCAACGCTTTATTTCAGCCTCTGTATCTCAACGCTTTATTTCAGCCTCTGTATCTCAACGCTTTATTTCAGCCTCTGTATCTCAACGCTTTATTTCTGCCTCTGTATCTCAACGCTTTATTTCAGCCTCTGTATCTCAACTCTTTATTTCAGCCTCTGTATCTCAACGCTTTATTTCAGCCTCTGTATCTCAACGCTTTATTTCTGCCTCTGTATCTCAACGCTTTATTTCAGCCTCTGTATCTCAACGCTTTATTTCAGCCTCTGTATCTCAGCGCTTTATTTCTGCCTCTGTATCTCAACGCTTTATTTCAGCCTCTGCACCTTAATCTTTGTATCTCAAAGCATGTTTTTCGGCCTCTGTATCTCAACCCCAGCACTTGAACATCTGCTCCTTAACATCTGGACCTCAATCCCAGCTCTTCAACCCTAGCACTTCAACCCCTACATCTCATTCTCAGCACTTCAACTCTGCCCTTTAATCCCTGTCATTCAACTACAGCACTTTAACCCTGCCCTTTAACCCCAGTTTTCGACCTCGCGCTTCAACCTCCGCACTTCAACTCCTGTACGTCCACCCAATGCCTGCATTGTAAATTTTGCTTCTCAATCCCTGCACTCCAAGTCTGCTCCATCCCTCCAGGGTTGCGTAATGCTGATTGATTTTCGTGGCCTGATTTCACTAAAAAAATTCCAAAATTGATAATTTGAAAAACTCAGAGTTTGCAATACTTGAAATTTGAAAAACTCTAAGTTTGTGACATGATTTCATTGGTAAACACTAAATTTGAAAGTTTGGCTACAAAAGTGCCAATCTGGCAACACTGGCCTCAACGAGAGGCGGTCTACTGACAGCCCCGTAATCACCGCAGATTTTTCATCATCGCAAATTTTTACTTAAAAGACGAGCCTAATTGGAGGGAAGCTGCGGTGTCTCCTGGATGAGCGAACTCTCTGTGCTGGACCTAAAAATCTTGTATTTGATGCTCAATTTATCTGAATCACTAACTCAACCATATCAGAAAATTTTCGTATGATTAAACTCCTACGGCTCCAGAATTTCCTACCCCGCCACGATTTTCAAAATGAGAGAAGAATCTGCGTTCAGTTTTGCTCGAGCGCAGTTTCAGGGAAATGTGTTTTGTTGTTTACCATGAGTGTCACTTTGGCCTCATGCATGGTTTTAGTTACTTATCCAACTCATTTAAAAAATGTTTCGCCTCACTAGTGTGTTAGTGTAGACAAGTTACACGTGTTACTGCACGTTAGTGTAGACAAATTACACGTGTTACTGCACTGGCCTTGGCGTTCTGAAACTTTGCATAATATCAGAATTAAATACTTTGAATGATTGCAATTCACATTGGAATAAGGACTTACTAACATAAAACGTTTTAAATTCAATGTTAGACATGAACATATTTTTTCCCTTGTACATGACACCACCCTCGAAAATGTTTCTTACAGCAAGGAAATTTGAATCTTAAATATGTTATAACTAGTGAGCGTTCTGGAAACTTAAGTTCTTCGTATGAAATGTAAATTGACTGATACACGAGGAAAAATTTAAAAAACAACCTCTTTAACATAGACAACTAATTGAGTGTGCTAAACAATCTGTTTCAGTCCTAAACAAGTAAATACCAGTAATCAACTAGAAAACAAAGGTCCTTAGTACGAATATTAACTTGAAACCGACACTTGAAAAATTGGAAAAACATCATTAAAATCGGCAACAAATTGAGTGGGCTAAACAAACACCTCAAGTAGCGAATCATTGCAATCAGCAGCACTTGTCCGGCCACAAAAGACTGAAATTCAGTCCTCAGTGCGGACATTGAAGGTTAATGAGCCCAGTCTTCTTTGGTGTTTGCGTAAGATGAGCGCGTGTTGTCGGTGGCAAGGTCTTTGGCGCCCCGGTCTGCCAGTCATGGCATCTCAATTAGCTTAACAAGCAGATTGTCTTTGATAAATGAGCCTTGGCAGTCACCCGAGCGTGCACCACCCCAGCGACACCCCATGGGTTCCAGCGACTCCCAATGGGTTCCAGCGACACCCAGTGGGTTCCAGCGACACCCAGTGGGTTCCAGCAGCACCTGATGGGTTCCAGCAACCCCCTAATGGATTCCAGTGACACACAATGGGTTCCAGCGACCCTTAATGGGTTCCAGCGACATCCAATGGGTTCCAGCAACCTCAATGGGTTCCAGTAACCCCCAATGGGTTCCAGTGACACCCATCGTCGCACAAAACGTCATCTGCATGCATCCATCATCACCCACTACCACTTACCACCACACGTCACCCACCGTCAATCAAAAGCTTCCTGTACCATTCCTCGTTGGCGTCCAAAAGTTCACTACCGTCCCATGCCAGCACCATCAACACCCATTTTGAACCCAAAATGTCCCACAGAAACGTTTCTTCGGATTCTTCATAAAAATCATGTCATAAAAACCACTCAGCATCTGACAATTCTTTAAGATTGCCAGATGCTGAATGACATCTATGGCCATTTTTATTTGAAGACGAAAATTACGAGTATCATTTCCATTGTCACTCATCGTTACTTACGTGTCTCGAGGATTAAAACCTGAAAAAGTGTTAATGACGAAACCGATGATAAAGCAAGTTAGGGTGATGAAATATGGGAAAATTACTCTTGAAATAGAAAAAATTGGGGAGATTAAACTGTTCCCATTGGAATGTGGGAACCGACAAAATGAAAAAGGTCAGTGAAGTGAAAAAACGTGAAATTTGACTTGGAGAAATTCTGATTTGCGGCAATAATTTATGCATTTTCTGGGTTACTGATTGTTGCCTGGAAATTTACTTGCACCGAAGTCTGAAGCGACCGAACTTAAAACTCAAGACAATATGCGTTTGTGTCCATTTCTACCATAAATGAATTTGAACCCTTAATTACCATTGGTTTAGACTGATAAACTATTACTAATAACTAAATAGAATAGAATTATTAAATAATATCATTTTTTATATTAAAAACGGGAAATGCTGTTAGCATAGACTGTTAAACTATTACTAAAACTAAATAATTTATTGCTACTAATTAATGCTATGTTCACTTCTAAAAGTGTTAATAACAATGAAAAATAACGTTAAAATGCTATACTAGCTGTAAATTGTATCATTTGACTTTTTTATGGGTCACACTGCTTATATGATCTGATAGGTATTGTGACATACTCTATTTGATGCGTATTGTTTCCTGCATATGGTCTGGATCGAGTTTTTGACTCGAGAATCTGAACTTTTCTTTTCAGAGCTTACTTAAAATCAACGTAAAGAAACCTCAAGCACAAGAAAAACCAACAATGGTAAAATTTAAAATTTGTTTTTGTGGCCTCATTGCAAGATATTTAAATTTTCAAACAAAAACTGTTCATGCAACGATGAACGATGAAGTGTAAAAATCTAATTTAATGGATTTTTTCAATAAAATAAAATACTTCACTGTACTGCAATGGATCCAATTCGTAAACAAATTGCTTATACAGCCCTACAATTATTCTTCCACTAAAAAATTTTACTTTTTTTCCCTTATATTCTATTTTTATTAATCAAGGATTTGTGTCTTTTGCTAACGAAAGTCGAACGTTTTCAAACTTCCGCCAGATGTATTTATTTCACATTGCTGTCTGCATTAGCAGCATTGTATAAGTATTTTTCTCATCACATTTATGAGAACACGTTCATGTACACTCAACACTTCCAGCGTGGCCATGTCAATGAACTGTGATGCTGCGTCAACTTTGAATTTACATGCACAAAAATGAGCACGAGTTGTCATTAGAAAAATTTCGAAACTGAGTGCCTTGAATTTACATGCACAAAAATGAGCAAGAAAAATTGCGATACTGAGAGCCGAAATTTAAAAATATGCATCACACTTTATTGATGAGCACAACACACGGAAACGAGCGTATGTTGTGTACTGTGAATGGACGTCAATTTAAAAATGTGACGATGTAAAGTACTGAGATCATGCGTACGATCCTGTCGCTGTAAATCAGCTTCTGTTCCATCACTAATAATACAAGGAAGCTTAAAATGAAACAAAAATATGACGATGTCAAATACTGAGGTCATGTGCACGATCCTGTCACTAAATGTCAGCTTCTATTTTACATTAATAATACATGGGAGTTTAATAAAAAAAAAAACTACGGAGTTTTATCATGAACAATACAATGGAGTTTTATTAAGAATAAGCTAGTGAAGTATACCAAGAGATTTGGCGTGTATAATCAAATAGGAGAATTATTTCAACACACTGTGGTCTACAGCAACGCTCACGATATCTGTCACTGACTGTGAACCAGTGTTTTTTGATTATACGTTCATGAGTGGCATCTCATTTGCCACCTATATTTATTTATCAAGACTAGTAGCTCCCCATGGTTAAAAATATCAGACAACAAATTTCACCTATACGAGAACCAGCTAAGAGCGCAAGCAGCGACATTCTGAACACAGGTTAAGCTTAACGCAAAAATTAAATAAAAATATGAACGTTACGGATGCATGCAACACGTTCTCAAACTAGTCTTTTAAGAAATGGTCACCCATAATTTTATTCCGAATCAGACAGTCGAACAAATCCAATGTTCGAACCCTTGATCTCACTGTCAATCGTAATGGATAAAAATTTTACGGTTCGAAAGACCGTGGAATTTCTATATAATTTGCGGATCTCCTTCCGGCCGTTCCGAGCACGCTATGCGGTTGCGCTCTCGTCACGGGCAGAAAAAAAAACAGTACACCCGTCTGAACGTCGCGTACATTTCACATACTGTGAGAGGTTACATGCATCTTAATTTAACGTTAAAAATATGCGTGTGATGATGTTGAAATATGCACATGTTGAAATGGTATATTAAAATATGCACATGTTGAAATGGTATATTAAAATATGCACATTTTGAAACTTTATGTTAAAATATGCAAGTGTTGGAAAGTTTCTACCACTGTGTTATCAGGTTTGAAGTTAAAGATAAAATCCTTGTATTGTTTTTATTAAAATATAAACTCGTAAAATAGAAAGTTGTAGCGATTATTTCAATACTTCGAAGATATTTACTTAAATTTTAGTTTTTTCTCGTTTTACTGTTTGCCCCAATCGCCTATTCCAGCCTGCTCACGTCAATGAACTATTGACATCCCACAAACTGGGATGTCTCGTCAATTTTGAGATATGAGCAATTTTGAGGAAAATTTCGATATTGAGGGCTAAAAAATTAAAATGTGCATTGACCCAAGAAGAGCAAAAGACCCTCAGTACGAGAGAACAGTCACGCGGTACTTTAAGACTGCAGCTCCACACTATAGTGTCTCTATGATGCTTTATTGTCCAGCTCAGCCGCCACAGAATAGTGAAAATAGAAGAAATGGTCTGTGTAGTGAAGTCAAAATGAGAAAACTAAAAATGGTTTGTGCAGTGAAATCAAAATGAGAAAACTAAAAATGGTTTGTGCAGTGAAGTCAAAATGAGAAAACTAAAAAGGGTTTTGCAGTGAAATCAAAATGAGAAAACTGTAGAAATGGTTAAAGTACTTCCTGTATTGAAATAAAAATGAGAAAAAGGTGAAAAGGATTCATGCAGACGAGTCAAAATAGTTTAACAGTTGAAATTGGTGAGTGCATTCAAGCAAGAATCATCAAAATTGAGTAGAGATGGGGAAAACAGTAGCGATTTAAATGTCTTCTTGATATTTTCTAGTATTGTAACTTTGATTACTGTTCGATGTGTTCTTCGGCGAGATATAAGTATGTCAAAAAAATTTATTTTCTCGATAAATGAACCTCGATACGATAAATGAACCTCCTCCTAATGCTTCTAGCATTAGGAGGAGCGATCCCATAGCATACCCAGTGATTATGATGGTCAAGATAGGCTCATAATATTCACTCCCTGGTATAATGCAAGCAAAAGTTTGAGATTGTATCAGATAAACTTGAATTTATTTTTTTACGTTCTCATCTCATGCTCAATTTTTTAATTTTTTGTATTATCATATTTCCCATTTAAAGTTTTATACATTTTTATTCATACGTCGAATCGATTGCATATTTTACCCCTATTACCTTTTTATATTTTTCTGCGCATATTTTTACATGGGATAGTTGTAAATATTTTCACTAATTTGCATTGAGACATTCAAAGAATAATTAGGTAAAGCAGGCATCAGTTTTAAGTTGAGAAAATTAATGTCTGTACTAACCGATCGAATTTGATACATCACCGGCACATGTTGTGTGATGTTAATTCATGATTGGTCCATGTTGGAAGATATTACTTCATCACTGGCACATTTTGGGTTGTATTACCTTATCATCGCCACATGTTGGGAGATATTACGTCATTGGTCCATGTTGGGTGATATTATTTCAAAATCGGCCCATTTTAACTAACATTACTTCTACATTAAAACATATTTGTTGATATTGCTTCTTCACTAATATTACTTATTGTTGGATGATATTGCTTTATCATCGGCACATTTTGGGTGATATTGCCTCATCACCGCCACAAGTTGCGTGACGTTACTTCATCATAGGCACATGCTGAGTGATAATAAATACTTTATAATAGAGAAATTATTACTTCAACGTAACAACACACACCGGGTGGGTGACCATTAACAAAGGACAGGCAGCAACGTAAAATCAACCCTCCCCGGTAAAGTGCAGCCTGAGCGGAATCGCACGGTTGTATCTGACCGTCAAGTTATGCGTTCATTTCAGACAACCTTAATTATCTCATTTAAGCTTGAAAACTTTCTCTTTTGGTGCTCTGTTCTTAGTACCGACAGAAAATAATTCATTGGGATCACGCGCACTGTAACTGCTAAGGAATTATGCACGTGGAATTGGGTTTCGATAGCCGGTGGTGTGGACAAAAGATTGGAACTCTCTGAATAACATGATTTGGTTAAATATGTTTCGATGTTGTTGAATATGTTGAGTTCGTGAGCTCATATTGTTTATGGTGTAGACATAGTTTTTATTATGTAAGCCTAGTTGATAATTTTACTGAAAATTTATTTTTCTTGTGTACTCTAGATTAGGGTTTCTGTATAATTTTAGTGTAGATTTATTTTTCTTGTGTGCTCTAGATTAGGATTTCTGTATAATTTTACTGTAGATTTATTTTTCTTGTGTGCTCTAGATTAGGATTTCTGTAGCTGTTCTTTTATGAGAGAAAATGTTTACTTCTGATGATGGCAGCAGTTCGCAGCCGAAATGTCGATTTTCAATGCATTGTTTGCTTCAAAATACTACTGTCTTTTTATTCAATAATTGTTGTAAATAGATGAGTTGTAAACAGTACACCCATCCTAATTATCACAGCTCAGAAAATACATTAAAACTTTTGCATTAAATAAGTTCAGTTTCAGTGAAGAAGACATCGTATATTTACATTACACCTTAATTATAAATCATACACTGATTCACATCTTCAGTGAGGGTGCAGTGAGTTTTCAAGTGAAACGAGAACTTCAAATAAATTTCAGTCATTGATCACGAAGGAAAATTTTATGTTGTTAACACCGCAAATTAATTATAAAAGGAATTGTAACGCCTCAAATACTCCTCATTTCTGAAACTTACGATTTCTCTTACCAAGGAATTGACATTAAACAAAAGCTAATTTGAATGGTAGATGCACATCGAGAAAATCAATAACAGTCTGATGTATGCTTTAAAAATAAGGAAAATAGCAGGAAATTTATCAACTTATTATTCGCAGAGCTTGTGTTTTAATGAAACTAATTGCATGCTGGTACTTCGTTGAGCATCTTCTCTACCAGTGAATATTACGAACTGACTATTTTTGTAATACTTTTATAGGCTTGAAAGATAAGAAACCTCGACTAGCGCATGAACTCGCAGACTCTACGATCAAATAAGTCTCAGGTAAAGTTCACATAAATAAGTCTCACGTACATATGTCTTACGTAAAGTGTTCGGACAGTAGAGCTGACTTACACAAAATTTTTCGAGAGGGATCAGTGTTGGAGGACAATGTGTCCTGAAATCGAAACAGAAGTTATGTGGCAAGCGTACCAATCGAAAACGCTCAGAATTAATATTTTGGATACCCGTGCTGGATGAAAATTTTCACTTAAGTTCATTATATGACTATTTGTGACCACGCTATTTTAAGGGATTTCTTCCAACTGACATTCAAAATTATGTAAGGTTATTATAAATTCTTGATTTGTATTATTCTATTGCCTGCAGATCACATTTTTGTTTGCTCGTCCACGCCTCGCAGCATCAAATGTATTTCTTGTCATGGACATGTAGGCTAACAAGGTGCAAAGTACACACTGAATGGGTTATAAATGTCCAGCGCATAACTTATGCACCACAATGACAAAAATGATTGCGTAGTCGATGAACTACTGGAATTGTAGGTGATTCGTCTTAATCTGATTTGTATTGTACTGACGGACGCAGAGTTTCATTGTTGAAATATAAGCGAGCTTTCTTTGTAATGAATACAATTGGAAACGTGAAACAAAATAGCCAAATATGGATCTCAAATCATCTTAATTAATAGTGGCGTAATGAAATTAAATACTATCGTAGTAAAAGAGTTACGTACGCTGTTGTGTATACTTAGGTTGTTTCGCATATTAAATTTAGGGAAACTTTTTGTGCTAATTCGTAAATACCTTTTGAGATCTCAATGAACTGCACCGTTGCAAAAATTAAATACTATTGGAGTAAAAGAGTTACGTACGCGGTCTTCTATACTTTTTTCCCCCGAAATTTAAATTTAGTGATTTTTTCAGGTAATTCGTATATACTCTCTGAGACAAACCTAACATCACATGACTTCTTTCAACTCAGGTTTTTGAAAGACGAGGCACCCGTGCACAGGCGACATATTTATGATAATACAATCATCATAAGACTACACTTTAAGCGTGGCTTAAAGTAGTATTATATTTATGTGGCTATAAGCGTGGCTTTTATAATTAATAATTTGTTATTTATAAAAAATTATTTTATACTATTAATGCAAAAAATTTTATTCATTTTTATCATACGTTTTACATATATATATATATTTATACGGTAACTATTTATATAAAAAATTCCTGTTATTTTTATAAACATTTATTGCAACGAAAAATTTACGTAATAAAACTTCCATTAATATTCGATCGAGTAGATCGAGATAATCGTTAGAACATTGAATAAGACAACTCATGAGTAGGTTTAGTAAATATTTACTCATTTACTGTTCTCTCCACACGAAGTGTAAGTGGTACGAGCGGATAGCGAGGTGCGGAAGAGAGAATCCTAGACCTCAGCTCTGGTCTCACCGAGCTAACGAGAAATCGTCTCAGCACATCAGAGCTATCATCACTTTCGGAAATACTAAAGTATTTACAACCAAATCTCTGTCTTTAATAGAGTGAGAGCGGCCTTAATTAGGACTAAGGAAAATCGAACTTTATAGGAACCAATTCAACTGCGAATTTGGTGAAGTCGATGAATTTAGTTAAGTAAAACTTTACTCTTGATAAAAATTAAATTTTAAAGGAACCAATTCAGTCACCAATCTAGGATGATGGGAGACCACTCTAGTGTGATGGGAGACCACTCTAGTATAATGGGAGACCACTCTAATGTGATGTGAGACCACTCTAGTGTGATGGGAGACCTCTCTAGTATAATGGGAGACCACTCTAATGTGATGTGAGACCACTCTAGTGTGATGGGAGACCACTCTAGTATAATGGGAGACCACTCTAATGTGATGTGAGACCTCTCTAGGATGATGTGAGACCACTCTAGTATGATGTAAGACCACTCTAGTATGATGTGAGACCACTCTAGTATAATGGGAGACCACTCTAATGTGATGTGAGACCTCTCTAGGATGATGTGAGACCACTCTAGTATGATGTGAGACCACTCTAGTATGATGTGAGACCACTCTAGTATGATGTGAGACCACTCTAGGATGATGTGAGACCACTCTAGTATGATGTGAGACCACTCTAGGATGATGTGAGACCACTCTAGTATGATGTGAGACCACTCTAGTATGATGTGAGACCACTCTAGTATGATGTGAGACCACTCTAGTATGATGGGAGACCACTCTAGTATGATGTGAGACCACTCTAGTATGATGTGTACCTTTTCATGTATGATGCGTGACTGTAACATTTCAGAAAGAATGTCCGTTATATTTCATCTGAGGCTTATGATGCAATTTTATCATTTGTTAAAATAAAATGTGTGTAAATGAAAACAATTAAATATGTGCAAAAAACAACATTCATTGCATTTAACTATTTGAATTTTGTGCAATAACGTTCCCTTTCTGAAGCAATCGAAACAAATCTATTCTTGTATAATCTGTTTTCTTCGCGCATGAGGGAACACTTCATCACTGAGTTATGTCTTTACATCCTAACATATCAAGTCTATTCGCTTCATTTTCTCTAAAATTTCCGCAGAAAATTCAACTTCGAACAAAGAAGTTTATTTTACAGCATCATACGCATACCATTCAATACCACGTAACTTCGATCAGTGAATTTGGCACACCATACGTCATTAAATACCATTTAATACCACATAACTTCCATCAGTGAATTTGGCCCATCATACGCCATTTAATACCATTTAATACCATTTACTGCCACATAACTTCGATCAGTGAATTTGGCACACATCGGAACTCATTCCATTGCCCACCGCAAGAAGAACACGCGAGCGAACATATGCATTATACATGGCAGCCAGGCATCGCCATTCTTTTCCATTGAATAGAAAGGCTTTCACTGAGAGGAGCTCCACTCGACGATGTTTCTCATCGAGACACGGACGCTTCAAATGCAGCCCTGCAATCTCGCGCACATCTGTCTTGCCACTCCTGCATGCCTACCAAACTCTGGCAGCTCTCGTTCCTCTGTGTGCTATGTTTCTTTACTTCTGCCTAGTGTGACTATTCCCTTATTCTTTTTAGTTTGGTTATTGTTTCTTTTTTATCTCTTTTCATATCGCTCTTGCGTGCCTACCAAACTTTGGCAGCTCTCGTTTCTCTGTGTGGTATGTTTCTTTACTTCTACCTTGGGTGCTTATTCCCTTATTCTTTTTAGTTTGTCAACTATAACTTTTTTCCATCTAAAATATCGCTCCCAGTCTTCATATTGTCCCAGTCTTTCCTTGTCAATATCTCTCTTTCTTTCTTGCTAGCCTGTCTTTTCTCTCTCATTTGCCAGCTCTACATCTTTTTACCTCTCTTCCTCTGTCTGCTTATCTCTCTCTCTCTCTCTCTCCTTAGTTCATCTATTCCCTCCGTCTTCTCAATGTACATATATCTTTCTCTTTTCCTTCCTGGACACTCTTTTATTTTATTTGTGAGTTTAAATCGTTTTTCCCTTTAACCAATCTGCATCTCATTCTTTTTTTTCTTTCATATCCCTCCTTCTCAGTGTATTTCTTCATAATGTAGTCTCTCCTGGCCACTCACTGATTTACAGTCTACTATATACCATCAAGATCTGTGAACTTTTATAAATCATATTCATATTTCCTCTAGTGTCTGGGCGTGAATGGTGTCTGACGCCACAGGAGTTGGTAGCAGCCTGAGATGGCCCACTCAACTCTGCTTTGTTACCTTTTTTTATTCTATTTTACTTATTTTGTTACCTTATTCTATTCTATTTTATCCATTTTGTCACCTTATTCTATTCTATTTTACCTATTTTGTCACCTTATTCTATTCTGCCGATTCTGTTACCTTATTCTAATCTATTTTACTTATTTTGTTACCTTATTTTATTCTATCTTACCCATTTTGTTACCTTGTTCTATTCGATTTTACCTATTTCACTCTAGTCTATTCTATCTTGAACCATTCTATTCTATCGAAGTTACACGCGTCTGAATAATTTTAGTCATCGGTCGCCGAGGAGACAAAAACCTGCAAATGTCTATTTTATTTTCGACAGAATTTCAGTTCAGTAAACGCTCCATTGCATCTTGTAAACTCGTCTTTAGATTTCTGGTAGACATCAGAAATTCCAGATTCACTTTATTTTTTACATTCTATTGCTCACGGAGGCTAAGTCTTTGAGCCTAATTTGGCAATGCATGAGTCTCTCAAAAGGAATCGAATTGAAGTCAAGCCATGCCATCTATTGTCGATCTAAGGAGACTGTGCAACTAAATTGATTGGTTATAATTGAAATATATTTTCCAAATTCGAAACCGATTTTACATTACTTTTAATTATCCACAAGTCAAAATTCACTCACAATTCCAGTATAAATAAAACAAAACGACCCATACCAGAATCTGAGACACCGGCAATGTTCAGTTACCACGACTAAAAACATCGACCACACAATTTTCCAAGGCTTTTAGGTAACCAATTGCTGTGGCTTACCTGATCAATTTGCATGCTCGTCAAATCAACAAGCGCCGCTGTAGCTGATCAAGCTAAAAGAGCGAGTGTCTCGACTATTGATGTGCACAAACAGCATCAAAAATTGCAGAGACAAACACCGCTAAAGACAGGACAGCTTCTGCACGAACGCCAGCTTTCGCTAATCAAAGACGGGGCTGGTCCTTGACTCAAGAAATGAAGGAAGCTTCTACGCTGCGCAGCTCTTTCATTCTGTGTGTCTTAAAGTTGCATTTTCTTAGAGTAGCATTTTAATTATAAATCAGCATCTTGGTGGCTTGTTTTTTTAATATGAAGCTGTCTAACTCGGTAAATAAAAATGGAGAACTTTTACCTAGGTTCTCAAATTTAACCCACTTTAAAATGCCTATTCAGAAATGAAAAATATCAAGTAATGTTTCGTAATCTGTAAGTATTTAAAAATATCATAAAGACTGAAAAAATGCCAGCAAGGTTTCATATTTTACAAATCTTAAAATAAGCAAAAGAAACCCAAGACTTTCTAGTAGTTTCCTGTATTTCAGATATTTTAAATCTTATTTAACTAAAATGAATAACTTCTACCAAGGCAATCATGTATCAAGAATTTTAAAATGCCAAGTTTTTATTCCACTGTCTGCTCTTAGTTTCCGTGGCGAAACATAGTGGAATTAATTACTTCTTAGGCATTTTGAGAAGAAGACGAAAAGATCGTAGGGACCCACATTATACTCTGTAAAGTACGCAATGATCGGCGTGCAAAAATATTTATACATCTTACCAGTTCAAGTACACGAGGTTTTATAGCTAGTGAACTTGGAAATATTGAAACACAGGTTAAAATTCTCAATTTAATGAGTGTTTGAGTATTAAAAAAGCATGTTCATGGTAGTTTTAATTTATGTGTTCATGAAATGCACGTTAAAACTGTATTTTCATAGATACAATAACTGAGATAAAAAATTGCCTGAATTGACGGCGCGTTTTGTCAGAGATATTGCTATTCATCGAAGCTAGGTCAAAAATGCATGACATTCTTCGTTTATTCCACAAACAAAGTTATTGAATGTCACAATTCGGCTCCATGTGACACACTTTAACTCCACACAAGGGAACTTCAAATCAAAGACCAACTGACCTCACTGGACTTTGGGACAACCCGAAATTGGCCGACTTGGTTCGTTTTTGTTGGCATTTTCCATTCTAGTTCAAGTTAACATCGTGCCACATGATGAGGTTCTCTGCAAATCTAGACCAAGGACAAGGGTACTTGTGGGTTATGTGTCACCACTTGTTTAGCGTAAAAAGTGTTTTTAATGGAAAAGTGAAAAATGGAATTGTTTTATGAATGTTGAATTGATGTTCTGGACAGTATGAATGGATTTTTCATGTGAGAAGGTACCCTTATTGATTTATTTTATTTGAAATGCAATTTATCTATTTTCAATGTAAATGCATATAATGAATCTCTGGGACCTTCTTGTTCAGTTCTTGGAAGGTCCCAGAGATTCATTTTGGCCTGAAACAAAACAAAAATTACAAACAATGAAAATTAAAAATAAATCAATTAAGCTCACCTAACTTAACCTAACCTTAACATCAAAAGGGAACCATAAATTAAAGGTGGTGACAGATAACCCGCAACTACCAGGCCCAGTTTGTCATTTTTTATTCTAGTTGGAGTTAGACTTGTGCCTCCTGATATAGGTTCCTTAGAAATCTAGCACAAGGACCAGTTTGCCGTTTTTTATCCTTGTTAAGGACAACATCGAGCCACTTGCATTTAGCTGTGAATTTAGCACAAGGATCAGTCGTGTTGATCCAGCAGTGGTCCTTGGAAACAAATATGGCACAAGGACCAGTTTTCCCTTTTTTATTATAGCTGAATTTAAAACAAATAGCCCCTGTCATAAGCTCACTACAAATTTAGCAGAAGGACTAGTTTTCCCTTTTTTATCATAGCTGAACCTAAAACATAGAGCCACATGACATAAGCTCACCACAAATTTAGCGCAAGGATCAGTCGTGTTGATCCAGCAGTGGTCGAGGGAACAAAACACAGGGAAACGCAGGGCCGGACGTGGCTGTGGAGCAGATGTCACGCTTCAGTCAAATGATGACAGAGGGTCTCGAATAATTTGCCTGTGTTGCAGCAGCCTTGATGTGGCGAGCTGGTATGACATTGAGCGGCTTGGGTGGTACTGCATGGTCGCACATGGTGTGTGGTACCGTCTGTGTGTTGGTTGATACCGTCAGTGTGTTGGTTGATATGATCACACCCATCTCGTGTGTGGTACCGTCAGTGTGTTGGTTGACATGATCGCACACATCTTGTGAGTGATACCGTCATTGTTTTAGTTGATACCGGCAGGGTGTTGGTTGGTAACGTCAGTGTGTTGGTTGATACCGTCAGTGTGTTGGTTGATACCGTCAGTGTTTGTTGATTCCGGCAGTGTGTTGGTTGATACCGGCAGTGTGTTGGTTGAATGGGTGAGCTCGCTGGTATTCTATATGCCCCTTACTTGATATTTAATGTCTCCTAATATAGGTTTATGTTTTTGTTTAATGCGTGATGTCGAGAACGTATCCTATAAACACCATACTTGATGTATAACGTATCCTAAAACACCTTACTTGATGTACAAGGCATCCTAATTCACCTTACTTGATGTATTATGCATCCTAATACCCCTCACTTGATGTATATTGTATCCTAAAACAGGTTTATGTTTGTATTTGTGTTAGCAAATTCATTATACGAGGCATGCGAGAGGTTAGAAACGTGGAGAGTTTAGAAACAACATTTTTATTTGCGGTCAGGCAGGTAATTCGATGAAAAACATGTTTTTTACGATCTTTGCTATTGAGTTGCTGTCAAGTACATACGTGTTTTCTTCCTAATATTTTCTCGATGTATAAAGAACCGCTAGGCAAAGGTTGTATAACTCTCAGACAGAAACCAACTTATTTAAAAATTTCGCTTCTAAATAAAATATGAATTCTAGTATTTCTTCTGCTGTATTCAGTATAAATAACACAAGGATTTACCACAGGAAGAGAATTCAATTCACAAAATTGATTTCTTGTCCTTCAATCGTACGAAGTAAAATAAGAAAAATTGTTAAAGGGAGTTACGTACATATCATGGTTCCATCCCGAGAGCATAATCAATCATTTCAGTGCTCGCTCTCTTTTATTCTCTATTTTCTGGGAATTAATTTACTTCCATTTTTGTTCTCATTCATTTCCACGATCTTTCTCTGTACTTGTTAGCTGGTCTCTGTTACATTTGTGAATCAGTTTAGAGAAATTCACTTTTAATTTTTTTTTCGAATCAATTCAGGGATGCTCATTTTTAATTTATATTTTTCCAATCAATTCAGAGATATTAATTTTATTTTATATTTTTCCAATCAAGCCAGAGATATTCATTTTTAATTTACATTTTTACAATAAATTCAGAGATATTAATTTTGTTTCATTTTTTTTGCAGGTGAGGAGTTGGTGCGAGATACGAGCGGCCGTGGTTGGTGAGGTCTTTGACGTATTTCATCTAACTTTATTCGTCTTCTGTCATGAGAAGCTCAGTTTAATTCAGTTCTTTTCATTTCGGTCTCATTGTCCTATTAAGGGATAGTATTAAAATGTATCGTTAATTCCAGCTTTCATTAAAATATCGCAAGAAAAAATAGACGTCCAATTCTATAGAAATTCATGCTGTGAATGAAATTGAACAGCACAACTGAAAGTAAACCCAAAAAAGAAAAAGTGTTTTCCTTCATGGAGTGTAAACAGTCGTAGGAATGAAGGACGCTAAGGATTACTGCACATTATGAATTAAATCTAATGGTCAGTCACAATCATCCGAGACTTTCAAAATATTTTGAGCAGCCGAAACTTTCATGAGAATATTTTCAACAGATGGAACTTTCATGAAAATATTTTCAGCAAATGAATCTCAGAAGCCAATTCGAATCAAAAATGAAAAACACTTTCGACAAAGACATCAGTCATAATCAAGCATTTCAGCTAAAAACTACTCCATCAAATTAACAAACTCATTTCCAGTTTCTAAAAAGATCGGGATTTTGATCATCACGAAAGCTCCTCGCCATCTCACAGGAGCGCGTCCTTATTTTTCGCTCGTAACCGATCACTGCTGAGAAAGAACGCGACTCGTTTTCTTGAGAAGGAGAACAGCAAAAGAAAAGCGAGCTGTTCAGCCATTACACCCAGATGGCGACCGGAGCAAGCCAATGCAGCTGCTCGAACTAACATCCATCGTTCATCGTGTGAACCCAAAGTGGATTGCCCATTACCAGACGGCAGACACACGTTTAGTGGTTACCACAACGTCGATATTTTCCACTAAAAAGTGATGCATTGGTTCGTTTTCTAGTTCGAATGCTATGAGTTAAGAAATTGACGTTGCTTGCTTTGGTGGAGAAGAATTACTGAAGATTTTTCAGGTAAGCTGGCGTTGTTAACATTCAATGCGTTTTCAAATTAATATTTACTTCTGTTTAATATTGATGAATAGGTTAGAGTGGCCCATCTATTCCTCGTCAGCAGGTGTTCACATTTAAGAAAGGCTGTTGTTTAGGAAATTAAACAATGACGAACGAGTTGTGTTAATTCACTGGGTGTCGAAGAGATGCTATTAACATTGCATTTAAACGCTACGCTTTCATTCCAGGAAATTTCAAGTTAACGTTTGGCTAACTGTACAAACTATTTCTTTGCTCAATGCTTCGAAAGAGTCGAGCTCGCTGAAGTTATCCTATGGCGAATTGATTCATGGCTAAAGTACTCCGAACATTTATTTATTTCGTAAATACTACGCTATGTTTGGGTTCGGATCGCATGGAAAAATTGGCTTCAAGCCGGAGCCATTCATTTGCGAAGCATGCAGGAAACGTCTGCTGGTTTTTATGCGACGAGCCGACACGAGAAGAAATTGTGGCTGAACAATTTTGGATATTTCCTTCCTCAGAACACGCATTGATTAGCAGTCAAATCCATAATCGAGTCGTGACAGGTAACACGTGGAAGGAATTATGAAGGGAGACAAGCGAAGAAAGATGTTCTAATTTATAAAGCATTTCTGCTTTTCAGGCAACACTGAATCGCACAGGAATGTTTTCTCTTTTAATTCTTTCGTTTGAAATTAGAACAGTGGTGGCTTTTTAAGGAGATTTTTTGAAATTTTAAATGAACGCAGAAAACAAATGCATCATTCATTTTCAAATTTGTTAAGCTCACTAGACCACCCGTGCTCCGATCGGTGAGGTTGTTTTGATGAGCTATTTTTCAATTTGAAATTGGATGCTGATAACACATTCTACTTACGTAAAGATATTTCAACATCGACCGAAAATAATTTCTTTAAATAACTTGATAATGTATTTTTAACTCCTTGTTTAACTCGACAAGCAGAGTGTTTGATTTCCCTCAGTTGAAGCGAGAGCATCATTGACTCATAAATTTATGGAGATATGGGCCTTGAATTAAGTAGCATTTAAAACTAAAAATTCTTTTTAAACACAAGGAATCGGAGCTCAGATAGCAACATGGATGCTGCAAGAACATTGCTTCAATTACCGCATTAGTTCAAGCCTTGAACGATGCAACATACGAACTGAAAACGGGGGGTATGAGCACAACAAATTTCGCAATGCCCCTTCACGTGCAAGAAGTACCGCTCTCAAGGACGCTCTTGCTTCTCCAGAGAAGCGAACGTCTAGAACACTTACGCAAAATTTTATTATTTACCCTATAATAAGTGGCGTTCGTGGCTATTTAAAAATACAGGGTGGCGCATAAGTAACGCACCCTTATTTATTACCGCAAAATACACTGGGTATCTGTAGACAGGATACGACATGTAAATAAACTTTAAAAGTTTCTCTAGCGCTTGCAATTAACCCTATTGTTATACCTTTCATAGTTTATTTATTTTTAACTTTTTAAAAGAGTGCGTTACTTATGCGCCACCCTGTATTATAGGGTTATCACCGTAGCACAGATACACGATTAAGAGCAGTTACGCTAAGTGTTATTACTTACGTTATATTAAGAGAAGCTCGTCTCAATTTGAAAATATCGTTAGGTTATCTCCTTAACACAGATACGCGATTTAACTACAATATAGTACTTTGTACTATTTCACTAACTGGCACGCTATGATACGTGATACGTTTACTTCCACTCTGATGTTCTCTGCGAAGACCAAGCAAATGCACGGTTTCTCGACTGCGAATGCAAATTATCAGATAAAGCAAGTTCACAACAGTAAGATACGTGGGAGGGTATTATTATACCAAGGGTATTATTTAGGGATACCAAGGGTATTATTTCTCACGTAATAATACCCTTGGTGTGTTTATTTATTTATGCATTTATTTGGTGTCTGCTTCTTCCGTCTTGCTGTCACGCTCATAAGGGTACTTAATGAGCGTATCTGTGATGCGAGTTTCACCAGTGCACAAGTACAATAATATTTTAATCGCAGGTACTATTAGCATGTTTGTCATCCACATCTGGAATATTTATTCAAGGAAAATATTGCATCCCGTCATTTTTAACAGGCCGTGTACACTAGTAGTTCTGCATTTGTTTTATTTCATACTTTTTGACTTTCAACAACTGCACACGAGTGTGAATCACAGCTCTAAGTTGAACATATTTTTTAACGTTAGGACCGTTTTTAACGTTAAGACCTCACGAGCACAAATAAATTGTGGCAGAAGGTGACGCAGTTAGATGACGGGGAGAAGGTCGTCGGACTGCCTGCAGGATGGAGTCAGAAACGAAAGCACGTGGGTGGTCGCTTGCCCAAACTGAATTCTAACGCTTTATTAAAACGTTCTTACGGCGAGCTATATATGGCGCTCACTTCCACGCATTCGAGGAACACTGACCAAACAATAGGCGCGTATTGAGCTAGCGGAGTGCATTGAAAATAATAGTGGTTCTGGAAAGTTTAGCAGTGAGGAACACCGTGAGTGTGTGTGTTGTTCTTGAGGTACCTTTTATGAATAGGAAAGAGTGAATAGATTTTAGCGAAGGCATCATGCAGAAAAACGGATTTCCTTCGTTATAATCTTCGAATGTATTAGTTTGTTGCTAGTTAAGAGAATGTAGTATCGGTGGCAACATCAGAACATCCATTGTGTGATACCACTGTTTAAACACATTTCTGTGTTATTAGTGCTTTACCCTATTCGTCTGAACTATGCATGTTATGTAATTAAAACGTTACCAAACCATAATTACCATACCATAATACCATAATTACCATGTTATTTGTGCTTATTATAGCATTTAGACTATGTTTTTCGTTGGTATTTCGGCATGAATGTCATTATCATGGTCACCTATTCGTCAACACAGACTATGCTGTACGTTCCTACAACGTTAGTTATTAAATCATTACAGACATTTATATCGTACAAAGAAAGTTGTTGTCAAACTTATCAGATCTTTGGAACAATCTATGTTAGTTGAAGAACGATCCTTGGGAAATTTTTTTTTTCCAGCTCCCTCTGCCTGCCATATGTTCCTGCCGCGAACGCTAAGCTCTGATTGGATGAGCGCCGTCGCGTCACAGATTGCATCAAAATTTGAAGAAAATACAAATGAAAAACGGATGCCAATTTTGAGCGTTACGGATTGCGTTCAAATTCGAAAAAATCTATATAAAAACCAGGTGCCGATTTTGAAAAACCTGCGTCGCGGTAGCGGTATAGCTGGTGGCGTTCGTTTTGCTAAGTTGACTTAGCCACGACACAGAAGTGCGTAAAATTGTGAAGTTAACTTGAATGACATACATGCATATTAATTATTTCATAATTAACATTCAATTATTCAATTATTTCAACGAAGTGTAAATTGTCACAAAATAATAAAGAAAATCACCATGTCAGAAACAAAGTAAGAGGACCGAAGTAAACATAGTTACGCTCGTTGGTGTTCAATTAAGTGTAAATTGCCAGTATAAAAATAAAGAAAATTTTCAAGTCACTACTAAATTAAAAAGATATATACTCAATAAACATAGTTAAGTTCGTTAGAGCTACATATTACCCTGTAATTCCCCATGATGCAAGTAATAAACAAACTAATTATTCACGGATAGGAAGGGAATTTTGCGCGAAAGTAGAAGCTTTTAATACAATATGGTGCGATTAATAAACAAACCAATTATTCACTCATTTGGAACATAATTCCACTGGGAAAAAAATTCTATACAACTTGGTGTGAGTAATAAACAGATTAATTATTTACAGATACAAAAGTAATCCCTCACAGAAGAAGAAGCTTTCTATAGTACTTGATGCAATTAATAAACAAACAAATTATTTACAGAAATGAAAGTAATTTCGCGGGAAGAAGAAGCTTCACCCAAGCAGCCACAGGCCAAGGAGGCAGTCTACGATATTTTTTAATTACCTGGTCAATCCAGGGACGGAAATTAACACTCTCCTGAAGACGTTTGGATGGAGCAGGGCTGTTCTTCGGTTTATTACTGCCGTTTTATGAGGAACTTATTGATGACTTTTACTCGAGGTTTGATGAATTTATGTAATGCCCTCATGACAACCCATTGAAGCATTCCGGGAGTAATCCGCACTTTGTTATTCAAGCAATCTGAATAGCGAGTCAGCTTCTTTTTTACATGACTCGCGATGATTTTAACTTTAGTAAGTCATTGACAAGAAGACATTGCAGCGCATTCATCCCATCGATTTTGTTTTTAATGAAGCACTTCCATCGCTCAGCTCAACAAAAAAGGTACTTTGTTTTGTCTCAGAGGTAGGAGGAAGACGTAGTCACAGGTCCTTTACAGACGAATGTCTGCGTGCTGCAGACAATGTAGTTTGTGTGGCGATCGATGTCGTGCCGAGAGACGATCGCTCAAGCGTTCAGCGGCTCACAAAACACTCAGTCGTAAAATTCTGCTCTAAAAACGCCCCTACCAACGCACGCCGACGTCGTAAACTTCCTCGAGGAGTCGACTGCTCCCAGGCCCTCGCTGAGGTGCGCTCGAAACTGCCGCTCTGCTCTCGTACCCAGAACTTCAAACGGATACCCTTAACTAATACACTGACCGATTATAATTATTACTTAACCACACTAATACGCAAACGTTTCCATTCATAGGGTTGTTGGTATCAGTACCATAACATCTTTATTCATGGTGTTGTTGTTGGTATTAGCACCCAAACATCTTCATTTATGGGGTTGTTGGTACTAGTACCATAACATATTTAGGTATTGTGTTGTAGGTATTAGCACCCAAACATTTTCATTTATGGGGTTGTTGGTATCAGTAGCATAACATCTTTATTCATGGTGCTGTTGGTATTAGCACCCAAGCATCTTCGTTTATAGTGTTGTTATAAAATCCCAAGTATCTTTATCCATGGTGAAGTTTGTATCATTTCCCAAATATCTTAATTCATGGGGTTCTTGGTATCAGTACCCAAACATCTTCATTGATGAGGTTGCTGGTATCATCACCCAAACATCTTTATTCGTGGCGTAGTTGGCATTCAAACAGGTTTTGATCAATCTGTCTCTGAGGCACAACGGGTTTCCTCATATCGTCGGTAGTACGTGGTGGGCTTTAATGATATCATTCAGATTGACCTCATGCAAGTCCACCATGGATGCTACTTTGTCTGAACTGGTCCTTTTAGTTGACACTCTTAGCTCAATTTGCTGCCACCTTTTAGCCTCGCTCTCTGAAGTAATAATCAAAGCACAGCAACGAGAATTCTCTGGCGTACATTTCCTCGACTCGAAATGCAATTGCTTCATCGAAAGCAAGCAATGAAGTCGGTAATCTCGCCTTCGGACGCTCATCCCCACAAGTAGTTGCCACCACGGCTCCAATTTCTCACCTTTTGTTCACTGAGCCATAAAAGCACGGCGGTTGCCCTGGTCAGGACGATAGCGTTAGGTCTGGAGGAGCTCGAAAATTGAACCGCTTGGTTTTCGAGGAGGAAGCGTAAAGAATCGCGAAGTTCATGCTACAGCGGAGCAATTATTAACGCTCTGCCTCAATGATTTTTTAATCTTGGCGTCTTCTTCAAAATGGAGTTTCTTCCATTGATAGTTCTGCGTTGAAGATTATGTCAAAAATAGTATTCAAATCGTTTGACGTGAGTGTGAAATTGATTGATCTGGGGAGTATTTGTCCAACTTAACGAATATTCATGTATAGCCTCGAAAAACTGGTGATGTCTTTAATTGGCTCTGTAATCGCATTTGGCGAGAGTCATCGATGAACTCTTGAACTTGTCATTGCAAGTCTTTCAACCACTTCGTGTGATTTAAGAGATTCGCATCACAATGTTAATATTTTATGAACACCCATTAAAACAAATGTTTTTTAGATAACACTCGTTAACTACTCTGATAAGGGACACAGATCAGGCTGCTTTACTGAGCATTGAGCATTTCATACTCGGCACCTGAAAAAACAAAATCAGGTGTTCCTCCAAGCGAATCGTCATTTACGAGCGTTTTCTATTGACTTGAAGAGCTGTGATGACACAATGAGAGCTCGATTTTGTATCGTATTTTACTCCATAAATTTTTGTTGATGTTGGCTTTAATTTCAACACTGTGGTGAATACAGTGTTGCTGGAAGATAGATGTTTTTATAAACAAAAGCCGAACAACATTTGCCGCTCGTTACCACGGCTTTACGACTAACAAACACCACGACTCTCACATTAAAAAAGTGACATTTAGTGAAGGACTGCACGTGGGTACATAGTCTACACATACTTTTAGCTTGCTTTTACACCATGCGCACAAACTTACCACGCGCCAAAAAAATTATTAATTAATGTAGTGAGACGAAGTGAACAATTGAACAGCGTACTTTCACTTGGCTACTCAAACTGCAAAACTGTAGAGCATAGAGTACGCAAAAATCTGAAGAAACAGGGGAATTTATTTTAATTTTCGTGTATTTACTTTAGTTTTGAAATGATGACAGCTATTAAAGGTTGGCCGCGCCAAATTTGTGACTCGAACGTCGTAAATTGTCCATTTTTGCGTTGGCAACAAAAGAATAATTAACGCAAAAAAGTGTTCGTTTTGAGGTATAAGTTCGTTCCTAGCTCGGATATAGCGACATTTTGATCACATGTCACAGTTTAAAACAAAAAATATTGTGCGAAATTTTCAGCTGCGAAAATTTTGTGTGAAATTTTTAACTGCGACAATCATTTGCGAAATTTTTAGCATTTTTCAAAGCGCCTCAAGAGTATTGGCGCCTCGCGTACTTCGTTCTTTATTAGCGCATAAAAGCCTTGAAAGTAGCAAGAACTCGTTGGCAGGGCGAATACGCAGCAAGAATCTTCTAGTTGATTAGCTGTACGGATATTTCTGAGTTATTCTTCAAACAAGTGGCGAGTAGCCCTTCATGTTTTATTTGATTTGGATTTCAGATTTTTATTTTGGTATTAATATAAAATTGCGTTTCCATTGCTATTAAACTTCAGTGCCAAGATTTCGAAATCCAATTTATCTTTTTCTGATGTTCTGTCAAAAAAGCTTCAATGCGATGATGACAAAGAATGATTGAATTTATCTGGATTTCGATCAATGATGCAGTAGTTCAGTTGCCGTACGACATTATTTCAAGAGAACCTTAGTTCCACTGATAAACCTTTTCCCCGATATTCACATTTGACGTTATTTTTCCAGTTATTCGCATATTCCGTTATTTTCCCCGTTATTTCTTCCCTTTATTCACATTTGACTTTATTTTTTCCATTTTTTTTCCCGTTATTCACATTTGACGCTATTTTCCGGTATTCATACGTCAAAGTGCAGGATTTTAATTATTAATCACTGGAATTAAACACGATTTATTTTCATCAGCACAAGCTGAAGTTCGCTTAAAGGAACAAGACTTATTTTTAAAATAAACTTGTCTTTTTTATAATTGCTTTATTATACCTAAATAAATCGATTGTAAGTAGACTTGCGTGAGGTGCAATAACTTTATCGTTTAGTAATCATGTAAATTAAAGAAACGAATATTATTAACTAAACGTATCTTTCTTGATAATTACAGTATTCTGCCTAAATTAAATCTATTGAGCGTGAAGTTACGCCAGGTGAACTCACTCGGTTATATTGTAAGCGTGTAAATTAAAGAAGCGAATGTTATTAAAACTAAACGTTACATTTTTGATAACAACAGCACCATATCTAAATGAAATCGATTGTGCCTAAAGTTGCGTGAAGTGCAGTTACTTTGCTCTGTTGTAAACATTTGAGGTTCATTGCTAATATGCGATTAAAATACTCGAAAGTTGGGTGCAAAAGCAAGCGCCGGAGCCAGGCAGGCCTGCATAGCTACACGCGCTGTAGCTTCCAACCTGCCAGTCGGGCTTCTTTGGCTGCCTGCTGAGGGAACTGGCTTCTCGCTTCTTCCACTGGTTATTGGTTCTGTTACTGGTTGTTGATTCTTTGACTAGTTTTTGTTTCTTTCACTAGTTGTTGATTCTTTGACTAGTTGTTGATTCTTTCACTAGTTCTTGATTCTTTCACTAGTTGTTGATTCTTTCACTAGTTATTGAATCTTTTGCTAGTTATTAATTCTTTCACTAGTTATTGATTCCTTCGATAGTTATTGATTTTTCCACAAGAAATTGATTCTTTCACTAGTAATTAATTCTTTCACCAGTTATTGATTTCTTCACTAGTTATTGATTCCTTCACTAGTTATTGATTCTTTCACTTGTCATTGATTTTTCTCTAGGTACTGAGATGAGAAAAAATTATTTCACAAGTCATTAATTCTTCCACTAGCTGCTTATTATTTTACGAGTTCTTGGTTCTTTCGCCAGTTATTGATTCTTCTACTATTCACTGACTCATTCACTAGTTGTTGAGGTGAAAAATTTCTTCAACCATTATTGTTTTTTTCATTAGTTGGGGATTCTTTCACTATTGACTGATTTTTTCACTAGTTACCGATGGGAGTAATATCTTCTGCCGCTTGTCATTGATATGTGAAAAAATTGGCGCTGAATGCTTTAAACTTCATGTTGAATGCTTTAAACTTCATGTTGAATGCTTTAAACTTCATGTTGAATGCTTTAAACTTCATGTTGAATGCTTTAAACTTCATGTTGAATGCTTTAAACTTCATGTTGAATGCTTTAAACTTCATGTTCATTGTTAAATCCGTGATATTGTTTTCTATTTCAAAAGGAAATTTTCATCCAATATAAATAATACTTGAATGTTTTGTGCATGTTCTCTTCAAATTACAATTCTGAGTTGGAGCTTCATCTTCGTTGTGTAAATCGTGGTATTTATATTTCTTTGAAAGGTCAACTCGATGTCAGAAGCAAAATACATTGTAAAATTGTTTTCTTCAAATCAAGGCGCTGTTCCAAAACTTTTTACTGGAGAATATTTTGTATATCAATGATGCTCAAATGATATCGCCTGAATTGCACTTCAGAAAGATAAAATTTTGAAATTTTCAGAAGAAAAGTTGTGAATAACTTTTGTCTAAGCTATTATTGGAATATTTTCTGAACAGTATATCGTAAAATCAATCGTAAACTTTTCCTTCATCTCAACATATGAAACAGGAATTTAAGTTTTATCATTTTGAATGCTCAAACAAGTTTTGTTTATAATTCACACGTTTATGTTTTAAATTACCGCATCAGACCAAAATAACATCTACTGAACGTAGAGATACGTGAGGTGCAATAACTTTGTTGGATTGCAACCATGTGAGTTAAAGAATAAACTTGTAAGCTGAATTACAGTTTCATATATTGGACTGATCAAAATTTGAATTCGACATTCATCGTGCTTAAATTTAAAAAAGTCATTCGATCCCGTTTTCACAACCGATAGTATTTGAAACTCGTTCGGCGTGTTAATCTTTGTGAGATTGGAATAATCTTAACTGGATGTTTCGCGTGACAAAGCAGAGCGAGACACTTACAACGCAAACAAAACTTCAATTATTTCCTCAACAAGTCTCGTGTGCTACATCCCGTCATGATAGTGAAATGTATGGGCTCTTTCGACAACATCGTACGCATTATCAAAAAATCGTATTTCTCGGTAAACTTGAGACACTTGTTCTCATGCAGGAGTTCAAAATAGCCATCCAGATGTTCAGTCTTCCAGTGACGCACCTCGTCATGAGATCAACGTACGGCATGACTCCGATAACGTCAGCTGCGGCGCGTGTGTTGAAGTACGATCAATGAATTAAAAGGTTTTCGAAAATAAATTTCTCACAATTGATGAGCGACCTGCACGCACCTCAGAGCTCTAATGAATCTTATCTTCTAAGTTGCATCTCGCTTTTACGTTTTACGTTCTACCGTGAGGGAAATTTATATGAGCGTTGAATCCTTTTATCTAGCTCTGTATCTAGCTGTAACTTTTTGCGTTCGTTCATGAATATTATACAGGTGTTGGTTGAATCATACCTTTAAACTCTGTATCTCGCTTTAACTTAAAGCTTTTTATTAATAAAGTATAGGAATAAAATCCTATCTTCTAACTCTGTGTCTCGATCCAATTTTTTGAGTTCTTTCATAAAAAAACATAGGTGTCGTCCTTCGATTTTACACGTTATCTCGCTTTCATTACTCAGTATCCTCAGTATTTTGAGTTTGCTGTCTTTCATCAATATGAAGCATGGGTGCTGGACAGTCATTTTTATTTTCAAAAACTTGGCGATCAATGAACATGACATGGAATTTTTTCTGTAGTATCTCTTAAACAGGAGGTCGATACCGGGAATTCTCGGTATCATTTCTACGTACAGTGAAGTGCGCTTTGTTTCGCTGTGAAATACACTATAGTAAAGGCAGTAATTATTGCTTCTGGTTTCCTTGCTTTTTTCTTCACAAGTCTGTGATCGAAGCACAGGCGTTCATTGATCTTTTCTTTCTAAGGGTATTTATTTTCAATGGTGTCAGTTTTACCTTAAAAGAAACCTTCCAGACTAATACTGTACAGTTTATTTACATATTTTATCCTAGGTAAAGTTAATATACAGTTTGATTCATTTATTGATTTTCTTCTATCTATTCACTTAATTATTTTCCTTCAGCTTTAGTAAATATATTTCTGTTTAAATTCACTCACATATTTTCGCCCAGTTATTCACCTACATTTTTTCATTTAGTTAAAGTATATTTATGGTTTGATTCACTTCCATATTTTCTTCCAGGTATAGTATTTGTTTTTCCATCGCTTCTATACATTCTGTGTATGCTCTGCACATGTTAATATCACATCACATGTTAACGCGACCTAGATCAGATTTCTTGTGACGTTTTTATTCAAATTGATACGAGTATGTTACGGGCACGTTTCTTTCACATTCAGAGATTCTCCTAACTCTGGTGTACTAGTATAAAAAATATTTCAATGGAATGTTTACGCTATAAAACGTTTCTCTTTTTCTCTAGGCTAAAACGCATAATATTGATTGTATAATATTTGAGTACAAAATGACTTGTATTTTTTAGGAGAAGTGCTTCTATGGTTACAGAATTTTCGTATTTTCTTATGGTTGTGTGCTAGTTATTTTTTAATAAGTTCACTCACAAAATATCATAGTTTCGAATGAACAACGTAAGCTTCGTTGCGCATCGTATAGACAATGTATTCATGTTCAAATGAGACCATAGAATTTTATTTTTATAATTGTATGGGGACGAGCAACAACTAATTACCATCGCGTGAATAATTATCCGTTTTTTACCAAAAAACCAAGAATAAAACATTTCTAAATTCTAGCACTCCCTGACATACAACCGTCAGAAAATTTATCACGTTCATCGTTAAAACAACCACACTTTTTACGGAACAATCGCAAAAGGGAGTCTGTTTACTAAGTCGACGCATGTTAATCACACCTACATGTATACATAGATGTAGATAGACAACATCCTTGATGACAAGATAGAGCAGGTCCCACACCTATTCCTAAACCACTCCAATTCATCAAAACTTTATGAAGCAATCGCAAGAGGCTAAAGTGAGTCTATTTACAAAGATAACGCACATCACACATACATATACCCATAGATGTAGATAGACAACACCCTTTTTAAATAGAGCAGTAGCTATGTAGATCAGGTCACGCACCTATTCCTAAACCACTCCAATTCATCAAAACGCGACTCATGAGAGGGTCGAAGAGCTTAAAAAAGTCGATCACGGAAGGAGGAGGTGCGGCAGCACAGAGACGTCGAGGACGGCTGGACCTACCATAATGATAGGGCTCTGCTCTGATGTATGGTGCGACAGCTGCTGCTGCTGCTGCTACAGCTGTTTTCAAGAAGCACGGGTAGACCTGCTAGTGTAGCACATCGTTGCTATTTTCGTGGTTGTAGGGTGGATTACCCACTATATTATAATAGAGTTGTTTGCTTGGTTGATTGGTTGGTCCGTCTCTTAAAAGGATGCGTAAATCTACGACACGAGTATCACCAGTGCACTTTTAGGATGGATATATTTGTTTGTCATCTACATATGGAAGATTTATTTCAGGAAATCCAGTCATTTTTGATGGGCCGTGCACACTTGAACCTAATATGATAACGGGATGAGCTTATGAAGTCAATAAGGTACATGTTTCACTATCTGTTTTTTTCCGTTGACAGATTAGCATTGCAAATCCCCAAAGGCACTCACAGATCCTTACTTAACTTCACGAACTCTAGCTGGTTGTAATTAGTTTGAGCTTATTTTGCATCCCTCGACTGCTACTGATGCAAGAGCAGTTGTGGTGTAGGAGAGGGTGCTACCAGAGCGCCCTGATCGTATGCTAATGGTACACGGGCGCTAATTTATCGTGGGAGCCGCTGCCGCTGCTTCCATTGCTCCTCAGTGCTGCTTATGCATCGTGATGATACGCAGCCCTCACCTTAGAGGTGGTGCTAGTGTGGCTGACGTAAGCTGCATACATTTTTTTTTTTTGAGTTGGTTTCTTTTTGTATTTTACAGATGACCTTTTTTTCGAATTCGTATTGCTGATGATGAGCGAAGGCTCGAAACGTCCATTTTTTACGAGTCTTTTACAGTCTCGAGAATATATTTTAATGAAAAATGTTTTATACCATTTTCCTGGTTCTCTCTTTTTTATTGAAATTTAAAAAATACCGAAATGGCTGCTTCGAACGTAAGCTTCGGTGTCGTAACGGCTGTACGAAATGTAATTTTGTAACTGCAAACTGTAGACACATGAAGCTGCAGACTCCTGAGTGAATATGATATTTCTGATATCTCTAACCTAAAATAAAATTACAAATGTTTCCAAGAACTTCAACTTTGATTATATTTCAATTAACTAATTCAATGAGGTATTGTGTGTGAGGCATGCATGCAAAGTATGCTGAGAGACATTAAGTAGAGACATTATGGGATGTCATGCCTCTAACCTGATGAGAAGTTACAAATGTATTTACCTACCTCAACTTTAATTATATTTCAATTTATTTATTAAATGAGGTATTGTGTAGGCAAAATAGTATACTGAGAGATATCATGCATCGGTTTGAATGCATCGGTTGCATCGGTGAATAGTGTTAATGTGCTTTCGAATAGTGGAATAGTGTTTTTTCGAACTTATGAATGAAGTATTGTTCAAAGATATTAGTATTTTTTCGAAGTTTTGAATATAAAGTTTGAGTTCAAATGAATTAATGTTTTTGTAGTAGTTAGTGTAACATTACTGTTTAAAGGACTTAGCATTTTCTTCCAGTATAGAATACATCCTTATTGTTTTAGGGAATTAATTTTTATTTATTTTTTCAGTCACTGAATTTGATGTTCGTGTTTTATGGAAAAAGTGTTATTCAGATGTCGAAATTTTGTCGATGTTGATGTATTACATTAATATTCTGGTGAGACCTTTGTGTTCATGGGAAACATTTTTCATGAATTAAATTAATATTATGTATAAACATTATTGTTGAAGGAAAAAATTTACCTACAAGTTAAACATTATTATACAAACAAAACAACAGCGTTGAAGTAAACATGAATTATAGGGAATTTTAGTTAGACGAGTTCAAACAAAAAATTATTATTGAAATCAAACATTGGGGGTTAAATGAATCGCGTTGGATAAACCATTATTCAAGGCAATCATCAGGGTTAAAATAACATGAGTCAGGTAGATAGTAATTTTCAAACAATAAATCAAGTCAGGTGAGACATTAGCTTTTAAATGACACCTCAGTCAACTGAAATATCAGTTTCGGACTAAGCAGAAGTCCAGTGAATTTAAAATAAAATGAAACAAAAGTCACGCCACATTAAAATTTGAATAAAAAATAATCCATAAAAACATTCGTAAGAACCACAACATAAAATACTCAACTAAAAATTTAGAGTACAATTAAAACATTACTCAAGAGAAACTGTGATATTCCAATTACATGTTAATCGTTGAAATTTTAACATTGCCATCCAATGAACTAAGCTTCGTAACTCACATCAAAGCTCTGTGTTACTCAGACGAGCGTCAGGGGAATGTTGTGAAGCTATCGATGAGTTATTCCAACTTGGATGATGTAGTTAAATTTAAAGGTTTTCAATTTAATATTGATGAATACCAGTGATTGATGAATAACTCAAAATTGGATAGGGTAGTTTAACTTAATTGTTATCAATTTAATGTCGACTTCACCCCTGCCAGTAGTTGATGAATAATTTTAAATTGGAAAGGGTGGTTCAATTTCGAAATTTTTAATTTAATACCGACTTACCTCCTGTTAGTAATTAATGAATACTTCTTAATTGGATAGGAAAGTTTATTTTAATGTCCTCAATTTAATGTTGACTTCACTCCTGTCATAAATCGTATTCCAAAAAAGTTTGAACGAACTTATTTTTGAAGAAACGGAAATATACTTCAAAGGAGGAATACTTGTCATACTCAAAATGAAGCAGAAACTCCATTTAACGAGGCGTGCCAATTTCCAATCATATTTTGAACTGAGGCCATGGAACTGCTGAGATAGATTAATGATTACAGCACTGGAGAAAAAGTTGGGAGTGAGTGACTGCATCACTAATTAAACTGCGAAAGATCAAGAGCTCTGAGTTTGCCTGCCTCCAGGTTATGATTGCATCCTTTGAAAAATGACAAAAAATGACCCAACTAAAATGATTGTAGCATCAAGCAGAAGATCCGAGATTCGAAAAAAATGCATTCCACTTTATCTTGAAGGGAAATGTCTGCATCACCGAAGTTGATGTGTATCTCGCAAGCAAAAAATAAATCAGTCCTGATATTTCAGAGATATTCTTGAATTTGTGATATGCTTATCTTCTCATACTGCTGCGACAACGACCCCGCTCGGAGCCATAAAAATCCCATTGGAATTTACTGAGTAAATGGTGAACTTGTTCTTCGAATAAGTTGGAAGACCTCGCCCATGAAATAGTACGCCGCGGAGACGAACGTATCATTAGGGAATGGCATGTTCTTTGAATAACATCATCATATTTGCCAGGGGACCCTCCGACGTTGTCTTGGCAGGGCACACCCAAGCAGGAGTCATCATTTAAAGAGGGCTCCCTAATGACACAGCCAGCGGACCTGTGATGGCTGGTGCTGGTCGAAATGCTGGCCTCCGAGGCCAGCGCGTTCCCGCACTTATATTGATGTTCATATGATCTGTAGCTCTGTTAGTTACGCTCGCAGTTTGTGGTGTGGCCGCGCACCAAGTTATGGGGGGAGCCAAGGCATCGTGAACTTTGTCATGACGAAGTTTTTGTATTATTTCTATCATTTGGGAATGATTTTACTTAGTAGAATATGGGCTCTTTTGAATAGTTATTTAGATTCAACAGTTTTTCTAAGTATGGTGGATTATGTCCCGTTGAAATTCGTGACGCTCGTGTATTTCGAAATTCGTGGATGAGTTTACTGATTCAAATCTTGACTCTTATTGGATAATTAATTTGATTGGACTGTCTTTCTGAATATAGATTAAAGACCATCGTGAACTTAGTCCTTTTCTAATGACGAAGTATTTGTTATATTTTATAATTTGTCAATAGGTTAAATGAGTAAAATATATACTGTTATTGGGTGACTGTTTTAATTTGAGATAGAATAAACTTTTTAGTGTAGAGTGAATTTAAAGCATATCGATAGCGTTGAATTAAGTGCCTATTTGTGAATAGTGCATCAATATCGTCAAATAATGGTAATCTCTTACATCCCACATCGCTTTACGAACGATTGATGTAAATTCCGTGTGTGAGAGCATTTTATCATAATTCTTATATAATAAAGTGCATTATTCTTATATAATAAAGTGCATACATTATGCGTAGCAGAGTTGCCCCCTGCGCCTACTGTACACTCGATACACTAGGGCTGGTATTCACAAGAGGTAATTGAGCAGCAATTCAAATGAAGCTTCGAAATGAATATCATTGTTGATGTGCGGTTCTAGAAATGCACTTTCTATGTAGATTGTCAAGTGCGCACGCTTGATGTTCATTAGTTAAAAAGTGCCATAATTTCTGTTTAGTGAATACTTAATTATTGCATTTTATGAAAAAAAGGCAATTGACGTTCTGGAATGAATCGTCGCAACTTCAAGCTCAAGTTCCAGGACTTGAAGAAAGAGAGCGTTGCATCTTAGCTCATCTAGAAAGATTTTATTTCATCTTATCTATGTAAGCAAAGTCAATTTTTACGCACTTTGCATTGTTAACCCAGGTAATCTACTCATTATGTGTGTGCGTAAGAAAAATCCGGTCATACGCATTTCGTTGAAGATAAGCTGTTGCAATTCAAGGATTTTTCTGAGCATCTCCGTGTGCATCTTACGTTCATTCTGTGATTTCTAACTCTCTTACCTTTTGGTCGCCGTTTACGCACAAGCACGTCTTAAGTTCATTTTTATGATACTTTAAACAATTTATACAATTTGTTTACCACATGTAATTCAGCAATTGATTGTATCTAAAGTCTAATACAATGGACATATTTGAGTATAGCTGCTTGTGGGTCCGAATACTTTGAGTAAACGGCAAGAGGAGGACGAAGAGAGCGAAACGAACTGAATGGCTTATTTGAATTCATATTTTCTTCCATCCCTAAAATGACGTAAAATAGAGTAATGACGCCATTTCTTCCAGCTCCAAGAACGGCAGATGAAGTCCGTTGTGTGGTACAGCACTCGAGTTCATCCGTCGCACGGTTGTGTTGCCGCGTTCCATGTGTGAACCACACCCTGTGTGTCATGTTTCATGTTCAGACGTGGTGCATAAGCGTCATGCTGAGGTGTCACGCTCAGGTAGACACCTTGTTCATGCTGAGGATTATGATTGAACGTCACGTTGAGGCGCAACACATTTGCACGCACAGATGACATGCTCAGCTACCCCTCTCATGTCTTGCTTAGGCCTCATGTATAGATCTCATGATAAGTATAATGTAGCGTAGATCTCACGACAAGTGTCGCATTTGCATGTCATATTCAGGCATCATGTACAGACCTCATGACAAGTTGCACGTGATGTGGATCTCATGATAAGAGTAGATTCTAAAACCGGTCTGATGTAGGCAGCAGGTTTCCCTTTTCCCTAGTACTCCTTATGGAGTTGATCGCAAATGTTCAACTGAATAAGGAGTACAAATCGCCCGTCTCAAAGCTCTCGTTAACCATACATAACGAAACAGTTCTTTTCACTTCTCTGATTCTTCAGTAACGTTTACAAAACTACTTATACACAACATATAGATTTTTTCAATCCTATTATTTGTTTCTTTCGTACAAGTTGAACTACTTGAACAGTTATTTAAACGTAGTTATAGATCACTTGCCTCACAACCGGCTCATAACAGAAAAGTTCACTGATTGCTATTATTTCAAAAATTATCAATATACAAACATTAATTTCTCCCTTCCTGATAGTAGTTCAGTTTACTTGCCTCATAGCCGGCCCAGAAGAGAAGAGTTCACTTACCGCCGTCATTCCGTTGCAGCGGAGCTTCGCCCATTCCGTTCCCTCCCAGCACCGCCCGTTGCAACGGCCGCGTCGGCAGTTCCTCAGCCAGCTCCCCAGTTCACTCTTCCGAACCCAGCGGGTGCTCCGGATGTGGGCGTTTACCTTTCCATATACACACGCTCTCACAAAAGGAAACTTGAACCAGAATAGTAAAAAGAAGGACCCCAAAAAGAGTCCTCTGCTGTAGTCAACAAAAAGACCTCACGGCAGTTCCATGCATGCGCTTCTTTAAATAGAGCTGTCTCGGCTGCACGAGCTGGTTTGACCTCATGGGACACATGTGCACGCAAGACAGGGTGAAAATTTTCGTTTCCGAGCGTTTTGTTTGCACGTAAACCAATTATAGAATCGTCCTGTCACGATGATTAAAGAGCCAGACCGGGCTATTTCGAGGACGTTGACGAGGGCAAACAGCACGCGCTTCCACTCAATCTGAGTGACAAAGGCGGCTCGGTAAAAATGATGTGCGAACGTTGTCTGGAGCAGCACTTAAGGGAGCACAATGAAGGTGGGCACAGGGCTCACGTGGCATCAGCAGGGTGCCCACCAGCCCATTCTGGTCACTGACAGTTCCTTAACAATTGCTCTCGCTTCCGTGCTTTAGGATGCAGCTCGCTGCGCTGTGGGAGGTGGGAACGCAGTGGGTATAGAAGGGCACGGGCAGCTGCGCTCGGGCAAAGCAGGACTTTCCTACGCACTCTAAAGATGATCGGACGACGATTTAGCTGTGGCTTGCTGCTTTGAATAATTTGGAAGGGGAATTTTTCACTGGAGTGCTTCAAGGACAACAAGAGAATGAAATTTATATGTAGTAATCAACGAGATAATATGAAATTTGGACCTAACAGTCAACGAGGTTGCATGAAATTTCCGTAGACGACAAAATAGAATGAAATTCTTGTTTAGCAGTCAACGAGATTAACATTTTAAGCTGAATAATCTGCTAGGCCTCATTGGACTGCCGTGTATCTTTTTAATTGTAATTGGATTACATTAAACTTCTTCCGTCACGAGGTGGAGAAGTATGAAGTTAGATCTCGTCTTGTCTTTGATACGCATACTAAGTTACTTAAAGGAATATTACATGTATTAAATGACATTCTATATCAGTTGTTAGTTACGGTGTTATTGTCGGTAGCTTTTAGGTTTTTAATTTTCGTTTCCCAAAATTAAATTAAACACAAACCGAACTGAACGTAATAAAAAATTCAAAGAAGCAGAAGCACTCTAACTAACCTGCAGAAATTTCATAAAGGAAAGGAAATTTCTAAATGATTTCATAAGAAAGGAGAGCCAATTTATGAGAGCGTAATAGAAAGCAATCCTGCATGGAGACAAAGGCTAGAATTTAATTGTGTTCGAATAATCAAGAAATTATAGTTCGAATTATTTTCATTTGAACTAACATACAGCATATTTGCCTTTTTCCCTTAGATACTGCGATTTACTTCCATTTTTCGCAAGAGATGTGGTCAACATATTCGAATATTTTTGGTGGATAATTTGTCTTGTTGATTTTAACAAAAAATAGAATTAAATTACTATACCTGTTAAAATTCATTTAAGAATCTTGAGAAATGCTTTTCATGAAATAAATTTCGAAATCCCTGTCATGTCTCAACGAAGAACCCGTCTAATTTCAGCGGCCGGTTAAACGTAAGCTTCAGTGTACATCATTATTTATTGATCAAGTCCACTTAGATTAGCAGAAATTACTGTTATGGTGCACGGGATGGGGTGCTGATTCATTGTAATGATGATATCTTATAGAAACACTTACTAGTTTGACCACGTGGTCACTTGTCAACATTTTACAGGCTCTTTCATTTACTCTTCTGAGTTATGGGTATTCGCGTATGTTTGTTAATGTTATCTATTCTCTTCAGTGTTTTGGAGATTTATGTCAACTGATATCTGTCACTCTGTTAAACGTGACACTTTTTTACAAAATACAATCTACGTTTTTCAACACAACAGTTATTTGTCTTATACCATCTACGCATTGACCTTCTCAGCGTAACAGTTATTACCCTACGCCATCTACGTATTAACCTTCTCAGCGCAACAGTTATTGCCCTATGCCATCTACGTATTAAGTTTTAACATTACAGTTTTTTGCATTATGCCATAATTTACACTTGACAAGGTAACAGTTTTTGTCTTTCTCCATAAGTTAAATTTTTCAATATAGCGTTTTTTTTTGGCGTAATGCCATGATTACACTTTTCAAAGTAACAGGTTCTTGCATAGCGATATTTATCCAGAGTTCCAGCATAGCTAGTTCGGAATCAATGATTTTTATTATACTTTCATCAATGGAAATTTCTGTTTGAAAGTGTCAATTCCATTTCTCACGCAGCAGATTCACTTAGTTGTGAAGTAAAATTACATCATTACTCTGTTTCCATCCATTTTGTGGTAACAGAAACGATGCATTCAAACAGGTCACTCAGTTCTTTTTGGGATAACAGAAACGATGCATTCAAACACTCCACACAATATTTCCGAGTCTTCGTCCTGCTCTGCATTCAACTGAGTGCATTCTCACCCGAGCTCTACGTAATCTGAATTATGACAGAGAACATTTTAATCTGAGGAGAGGCCGTCATACGGCGTAATGTGCCTTTTATGGAGGCTCCAATGGAGATGCACCACGCCCAGGGTCAGCTCGATTCTTCCCGCTGAGTACCCAAGCAGAAACGAACCTTTTCGCATTTCTTCGAATTAAAGACTTGAGAGCTTCCAACATATTTGCGCAAATTCCACTAAAAGCACGCGAAATAATGGCACGCTCGTGGTACTTTTATGAGGTCATGTAATGGATTCTCAACTTCGCTGTACACGCTCAAGAGACTGTTTGAAATGTCAACTTCTAAGGATTTCAGAACTTTTATTTAAAATTTGCTAGTAAACAGGACACGGTTTGGATGCCATACTACCTAAGGGATGATATAAAGTTCGCTGACAAAAAGGGTCATTTCATTCCCGGCTCTTGATGATGACCGACGTATTCAGGCTACGCAGGTACGCAAATGAAATGAATATGTATAAATACCGTCAATAATTGGGAGACGCCGGTTTTTATCCATGCCTTAGCAATTAATATGCGCATTATACACACTTGATCTGGAGGTATCTTTTGAACTGACTTCCTCTTCCAGCTCAGTAGAAGTGAAAACATTCTGCTCTATGGAGTTTTCACTACGACGAGGTTTTGGAAATTTCCAAAACGTTTCTCGTAGCGATAGAACTTTTAAATAACTTATTTCATCTGGGTACTCCTTCTGAGCTCATGGGGCCTTATCAGAAGACGTGCTAGTAATATTAAACGCAGTCATTTGGAAATACGCGGGAAAATTTTGGAATGGATTTTACTAATTTAGAAAACATGACTGAGATCATCTTGATGTCAAGTTCACGCAATGTCCAAGGCAATTTTAGAATTAAAGTTGAATTTTCTTGAATATTTCACGCTTGAGCTTCATGGTCGCGAGTTCAAAGACTTGATTTTCCGTGTAGATCTCCGTGAAATATCACAATTAATTAGTTTACGTATGTCTCTATTCTCGTTTTGCTTCAAGTTATTGGGTAGACTTTTTTGTAATCGACGCTGTTACCGACGCTGTTTACCGTTGTTTACAAACATTCATCAAGTGAAAATTTTGAAGGCCCAAATGATTTTACGAATGCTGATGGCTTGAATGATTGAACGCAATTTGATGGTTTTTAAGGATTTAGCACTTTTCGCAGGCTCTGACGATTTTAGGCATTTTGATGGATTAAATAATTTGACGTATTTTAATGGCTTGAATAATTATTTGACGTATTTCGATTAGTTGAGGTATTTTGTTTGACGTCTTTTTTTGCTTGGTTTGATTTTGAACGATTATGACAAAACGAAATTTAAATTTCGTGTCCAAATATGTATGTCACTGACAAGGATAAGCTGAAGTACAAGGATTTTTTTCTAAATTTGCTATCGATTTTCAACAAATGTAGGGAAGAAATTTTCCATATTCTTAAAAGTGAAAAATTACAAAATGCTGATCGTATTACTGCTCGTAATAGTGATCGTAATACTGATCATAGTACTGATCGTAATAGTGATCGTAATACTGATCATAATACTGATCGTAACATTGATCGTAATACTGATCATAATACTGATCGTGATGGTGATGAAAATACTCATGGTAATAGAGCAGTCAGCCTGAGGTAAAAGTTGTATTCTACGTCAGTGAAACACGGAAATTTTCATTATGAGTGCACTAATTTCACGCAAACATTTTAGCAGGATGTTAAGAAATGTGGCTAACAGGACTTATTTACGTAAACAATGACCGATGATTTTTTTTCAGGCAGTATTGAACCAAAAATTGGAAATAACGTAGCCAAATTGCATTTTTCTAACCCTTTCCTCCTGATGTTTGAAATCGCAACTGCTCGCATTTTGACTTTAAATTCACGCAAATTCACAGAGAGTTTTCGATACCAAAGCGTTTCTTCTCAATTTACCCTGGAAAAATGACTCGCTTATCTGAGCTTTTGTATTGCGGGAATAGAAAGGAGCTCGTGATGGAGAAGTTCCCTGGTCAGTATCCAGTTCCTAACGACGCGTATATGAACTTTTTATCACTGGCTGTTCCATTCCTTCAAGTTTCATAGCTTGTACAAATGCTATGAAAGCTTTTTTTAATCACCCGTTCACCGATGCATAACGCAGTTTATTTGCAACCTGTATGAGCAACGGTATAGCAAAGTTCGCCGCATTTTTATGCGTCGTCATTCAACAAAATAATATCTAAACTTAATATGTTTTAAAAATTTCTGGTAACTCAAAATTCACAATGTGTACACGGATTAATTTTCTTATTTGCCAGGTTCTTGTTTGCATTTCAGAGTTTACAATGTGCATACACATTTTCTACTTGTTTACCCTGTTTTTATCTTCAACTTTGAATTTTTGATTTGCTGCGCTTTGTTTTACCATCTTACCAGGTTCTCATCGTTGACTTAAAACTCATGCTTTACTATGCTTTTTTATTTGTGCTGAGATGTTTGAAAGTTGTACAAGTGATGCTTAGGGATTCTTTACTTTCTACGATCCATTACATTAGAGGTAGTCTTGTTAGATGGGAATGAACAGTGTGTGATTTGTATCGTTTGCTCTTCCTAATTTGAGAAATTCACGTTATTAGGAAAATTAATTACCTCATTAACTGGTCAAAATACAAAAGAGCTTTCATTCTTCGCTCCACCTTCGCTCTTTTTTTGTACGAATTTTCTTTAAGACTTATTCGTGGGTTTTCAGTGAGACTCGTGGAAAAATTCCCAGATAGTTTTCATATTCAAAATACTTATAGGTGTACCCAATGCATCCAAGCCCGCTTTGACCTACGGGATTCTAACTTAACATAGCGATCAATTTCTATTCACGACAGTTGACTTGATGGTTATTTGCACTAAGCATGAGTGGAAATTTTTCTTGTGTGATGATTACAAGTGACATACGTGAGTAATACGTACATATTGTTATGTGGCACACGTTAATTATACATACACATTGTGTGGTGACATACGTATATAATACATATAAATAGTGCGATGACAAACGTATGTTATATTTACACTTTGTGTTTTAACATGCGTACATAATACGCACATATTGTTTGGTGACACACGTGTGTAATGTATACAAATATCTTTGGAGGTCTTTAGCCTAAAAGGGCCCATACTTCAGTACTTAAAGGCCTTCAATAAATTAAGCAATAAATTCTTGCACTCTAAAAATATACACTAGCGCTTCCTGGACTTGCTCCTTACGTCTCAGGACACAGATGCTCAACGCAGCAAGCTGTTCGCATGAAGCTATTCCAAATCATTGTTTTGTGGAGACATTTCTTTGTTTTCGAATCGTATTTAATCGTATTCCATCATCGTTTTCGAAGACATTTTAAAAACCGATGATGGTTTTGTACCATCTTAGTATCAACGCAGCAAGCTGTACGCACGACGCTATTCGGAGTAATCGGTTTCGAAGACATTTAATTGCACACGAATCGTATTCTATCATTGTTTTCGAAAACATTTTAAAAACCGATGATGGTTTTGTATTATCTTAATAGGAAACAAACTTTATCTTTCTTTTTCTATTCCCCAGCAACATCAAGGCAAAATGTTGAGGGCACAACTCGCACATCGCATCCTGTATTTTAGAGACGAGTTGGTCACGATAAAGTAGACCCCGGTAGGCGCCGCGTAGCTTGCGGCCATCGTGTCGTGTTTTTGCGTACGGTTTGACCGTCGACGGCCGCTTTTTACACGCTGCTTGACGGCCATGTGTGTGCCGTGTAGCCGCTCCAACATTACACGTCAACGCATGACGAAGTGCGCATGCGCAAGTCTCCCAGTGACGGACACTTCCACGCATAAAACAGGTCATTGCGGTCTGTAATTCCGATGGTCTGCAATGGGCAGCAGCCCGACCAGCGTTCGCTGCTTCCTTCGCTCTGCTGTCATTATTCTGTCGGACTACACACCGTGTGCAATGTAATAACAATGTTTAGGTAAGCGCCTCCGCTTGTGTAGCCTCAACTTCGCTCCTTGTAAAATAAGTCGTTCGAAATGTTCTGAAACTAGGAAGTTTGACTTCTTTGCAGTATCGGCGAATTGGAATTCGATCCGCGTTGTTATTCTTGAAGATTATGGTCTGGGTTTCAAAAGATGGCGCTTATCTCTTCACTCCTCATGAAATAAGTCGTTCAAAATATGCTAAAAACAGGAAGTTTAAACTGCACACATGTATGTGCATACGTCAATTTTTTCCAGTATCTGCCACAAAGAGTTCTATCCGCGTTGATTTTTGAAAATTGTAGTCTAGGTTTCAAATGAAAGCTTTCATCTCTTCTGTAGTGTTATTATTCAGGGTATCATCAGGGTATGTTTTACTACATGTAAGGCTTGCCGTATTTCTTTTATACTGCGCTCTGATTTTTTTCAAGTTACACTGTACTATTTTAACCAACATCCCCCTTCTTTTTAGTTATACTATGCTCAGTCGCGTTGTGTTTGCGGTATTTTCTTTAAGTTTTATCGTATATCAATGATTTTTTCTCAAATACCATTAATTTAAGCCTTATTTCACTAATTTATGTAATATTGCCATTAATTTGAGCCGTGTTTCATGAATGGCTTGGCGTCTCTTTTCAGTTGTTCATTATTTCATAACACGAAATTTCCATTGAATTATATTTTCATTGAATTATATTTCTATTGAATAACATTTCCATTGAACTATTTTGATATTAAATTTTTTTGCAATTAAATTACACTCCCATTGAATAATATTTCCATTGTATTATATTTCCATTGCTCTATATTGATATTGAATTATATTGCCATTAGATTATATTTCCATTGAATTATAACGTTTCATAAATGGAAGCCAATGGAAGCTGAGTGCGTTCGTTGTAAGATGTTACTTTTTTCGAAATGACGCTGAACCAAAACAACGCTTGGCTCAGTTAAAACACAGAGCACTTGAATCATATTTCAAATTTAGAAATATTTCACCTGCAAAGGATGGACTATTTTCTCGCAACACTTCATGGCGCTACGTTAGTACTCACAAAAAATTGCCTATCATCATTTTAAGCGTGGGTTCATATACCTTTAACCTCACATTAACGATGGATACACGTGCTCATTTTACGTATTGACTAGTATTTAAATTTCAAGTAATACTTTGTGACTTTCACATCATGACTTAAATGTAGCGATTTACTAGTTTTTATGGACTGGTTCCTTACTTACCATTGGCTCAAAATCCTGGATGTGCCACGCATTTGTTTTACTCCTTCAGAGTTCCAGCGACTGCACCATGTCTTTAACTAGATGTATATAAAAAGTGCTCTAGATTTTCAACGCAGAGTTGATCGTAAAGAATTGACCGATAATTTTTCCCATTCAATTTTTCCGCACGTATTTGCTGAAAATGGAGCTGGTGTCTGAAACGCTTTACAGAAAGAATTGATTTTTTGTAGTTGTTTCACTTTAGACTGTATAAAATTTTAGAAAGTATTACTTCGATAGACTCCGGCACCTGCTTCTACGAGTTCCTGATTATAAACTTGGCTGATAATGCGGAAGCAGAGCTGAGGACGCTGAAGGTTTAAAAAAAAAGCATTTAGCTTATGTTATTAAATAGGTCGGGAGCTTTTTGGCTGTGCAATTTTAGGACCTCTGTAAATGTGCTCAACACACGCTAAAAGTTGCTGCTAAATTATCAATGCATTTGCGTGGCAAGAAGTAGATTTATGCTTTTAATTACCGTGAAGAACGTCGCTAATTAATCCTCACAGTCCTGCTCGGAACAACCCATTTCAGACAAAAAATTTCTGGCAATACCATATTTTGTGGAGGTGACTTTGAAAAAAACGCGGTTCCCTAATAATGTGGCCTGATAAAACGAACTGCAGGTGTGACAAAACACACATAACTGAGGAACTTATTTGCTTGCCCTTGGGAATTTCATCGCCAGTTTTATTTTTTTAAAAACCTTAAGTCTGTTGGCCTACGGTGAAGTCTAGGCTTAAAGTGAGCAGGCATCCCATGTAATATAAACATGGAGTTCTTCTGGAGCTCAGCCATGGATTTCATTTGGAGCTCTTTATATGAATTTTTCCCTTCCGTTGGGTGCATTCCGACGAGAAAGACAAACGAACTGCTCCAAAACGTAGTCTAAAATTACATCGTATTAACAAAGCATTATATCTGTTCTCAATTAGCGGCAGTTAATCATCGCGAATCAACAGATTAACAAAGTCATTATCTTTCATAGAGTCGGCTATTTAGTTCAAAGCGTGCCTTAATGTTGATGAAACGTGGAGATCATTTGCATTAATAACTGGAGAGAAACATAATAAGTGAAGTTTCTGGCATGGCAGATAGCGGTGAGTTTAACTGCTGGACCCAGAGCAGACTCCTGGCCCCACAGTAGACTGCTGGACCCACAGCAGACTGCTTGATCCACAGCAGATTTCTGAACCCACAGTAAACTCCTAGGCCGAAAGCAGACTCCTGGGCCCACAGCAAACTTTTGGACTTCCAGTAGACTTCTGGGCCTTCATCAGACTGCTGGACCCACAGCAGACTGCGGGTGGCATCAGAGTGGCTATTAGAGTGGCACCGGAGTGGGCAGTCGTCAGAGTGGGTGTCAGAGTGTATAAGAGTATGAGCCCCAGAACGAGCATGAGAGTGAACACTGGAGTGGGCACAAGAGTGAGTGTGAGAGAGAACAAGTGTGAGAATGCACACTAGAGTGTTCGAGAGTGGGCACAAAGTAAACACCAGAACGATCATGAGAATGCACACTGGAGTGGGCACAGAGTGGGCACCAGGACGAGCATGAAAGTTCACACTAGAGTGGGCACAGAGTGGGCTACCACACCATCGCGTGCACGCCAGTATCGCGTGCGGCGGTTGAGCAGCTGAGTGGCAGCCCGTCACGCTCCCGCCGCTGCTGCCGCGTT
>JACJUY010000260.1:13830-33243 GCA_014220935.1 Platorchestia sp. MABIK
TGCCTACCGCGTTGAAGATATGACTACCGCGTTGAAGATATGACTACCGCGTTGAAGAAATGACTACCGCGTTGAATAGACTGGATTTCTATACTGAAATTGACTAGGCTTTTTGTTTAGTAACAGACCATCTTTTTTGGGGTTAGGTGTTCTGTTTTTCAGCGCCTACGACTTTTTTCAACTTTTTTCTTGTTTCAAAAACTTCTTTTTTATCTACCGATTCTATGCACTTTGCGCATATATTCCTCGTTCTTTCAAGTTCATAATAAATTGTGATTCCTTTTTTTTGGTACACCTTTGTTGGGGCTAGAAATGCTTCAACTAACTTTTCTAATCTAATCTCCTTTTAAATCTTTTTTTGTATTAATGATTCTCACAAACATGGGTCGCGTCAGCGAGATGTGACGAATAATACGAAAAGATAGGATTACATAAGAATATTATTGAATAAGAACACCAGAATAATTTATCGAAATGCTTTTTGGTAAAAAGCTGTGGGAATCTCTGCGAAAAGAGCTTCATGAGGAGGCTTTGTTTCACCATCCAGGCCTGTGTGTGGGAGCGCGAGCATGGGTCACCACGTCTGCTTGTCTCAACACTTTGGGTATCGGCCTAGGCCATTAAAATATTTCATGAACTGAAGAAGAAAAATTGGGAGGAAATATATTCCTCCAGTCCACATATGTGCCAGAGGGAGGAGAAAAGTTGACCGAATAGGAGGAGTCTGCACTTGAGAAACGTGGACATATTCCTTTTTTTAATCGTTAGGAGAGGCAAAAATTTTAAACGAAAACTTTCAAGAAATAAAAGTAGTTTACGCGGAACCTCTTAAAAATGAGGGTCACACATGGACGTGTATACAAAAGTAAAATTTCGTCGTACGAAAATGTGTCGGAGACTACAATCTTAAAAAATATACTGCGTCGAGAGAAGATTTGCCATGCGTCATGGCTTGCTAAATATCATGACTTATCAGCCAAATTAATGGCGAGAAATCTACAATGCTGATCTGGGTCGGGCGGACGGTCGTGCCGTGATGTATCTTCTTTACTTGCCTTTGCTCCTACTACCGTCGTTGAGAAAGAAACATCGTCCGGAAAAATTTGTCTTCCCGTAGTCAAATTTGAGAACTGATATCGAATACAAAATGGACAGAATGAGCATCCAAACGGGGCATTGGAAAAGTAAAAATATTGTGTATCAGATGTACTCATTGTGCGCCTGGTTGTCTAAATACGCTTCTTTCGTGTTGACGTAGACGGCAATTAATGTGTTTAACACGTTCGCTGTCTCCTGACAAGGTAGGTTGTGAGTAGCAGTTTAAGAAACGACTTTACAGCTCGAAAGATAATTGTATCTTTCATAAGAAGTTTGAATATGTAAAAACATGATATTTTACCCCGTATGCTTAAATCACTTCTAAAAAAGATGTTGAAATAATTTAAATGCCATTCATTCACACCGATACGTAAATGAGCAATTTACCTAGTGGTAACAGTGAACGTGTTAAAGTCTATTTGATTTAAGTTTTATTTCTTCAGATGCTAACATCTGCAGTAAGGGAAGTTAATTATCCACCCAATATTAGTATTTCAGAAGTGTCATAGTTGATGTATACGAAGATGTAATTGCAGGTTTTCTGCATAACGATTATGTTAAAGGGTATATTTTTTGTGTGTACAGTGTTGTTAATTATCAATCGTATTATGTCTCAAGAACATTTTGTGGACAGGTCCTGGGTCAAGAACAAAGAAAAACCTTCAAGAAAAATGGGTCATGGCGGTTTAGTCTGTCTCACACGAATTTGGTGAGTACTCGTAATACTCTTAATTTTAACTTATGCAGAGTTATTGTGGTGTAGTGTTATTTGAATACTATGTTTATATTTTACTCGTGCAAATTCTACTATCATTTGTGTGTTTGTTTGGAGATGTGCCTTTACTCTAATCAACGATACCCTTATTAATGCAAAAAGGACAAAAGGTATATCTGCTCGTGATAGAGAAAGCTCTCGATCGTATCTCGTGTAACATCAATTAGAAAAGATGGACTGGAGTCGGATGTCCGTGAGGATATACGAATTTTTTTTCCAATTTTACACTTGATAGCTTGAATCTATACCAGTGCGGTAATTATATGAAAAAAGTTGGCTTCACAGTCTGGGTACAACTAGTATACAAATATGAAAAACAACCCACCAGTCACATATAACATGCTTTGCCAAGAGAACAGCGAAAGGGTTTACACTCGGTCATCAGTGAATTACGAGGACAATGGCTAGCCTCAAAGAGCCTTCAATTGATATGAACATCACACCTCCATCGGCAGTCACAACAGCGCCTTGTGCCGCAGCCCGTTCCTGTGAAGAGCTGCGGCGCAGCCATAACAGCCGCCTAAGAGACTGACAATGCTGGTGACAGTGAGCCACTTAGCGGCCCAACAATAGGGCTTGTCCCTTGCCTTCACGGACAAACACTGAAGATTTCGACTGCGTGTGGAGCCTGTAGAGCCGTGAAGGCTTCCATGTTGACGTCGTTATTTTCTGTGGCACTTCACGCAAAATTTACCGTTGTAGGAAATTAGGATCCTTCGCAAATTGGGCTCATTTTGTTTCCTTTCTCTTCAGAGACATTCTTCCAAGCGCTTTAGCAGGAAATTTAGTGGTAGAGAAACTGGCTAAATTTCCTGCAAAATTATTAGTTTTAATTGAAATAAATGAAATAATTTGTTTAAATCACATGCCATTAACAATAAACATTTTAACAAATTTGACATGTTCCTGGCAGCAGCGCTGAGGCATTAGTTCCATATTTTTGTGCGTAATTGTTTAATTAAAGCGTGTAAACTTCACGCACCATAGGGCGTTTTTGAAGCGAGTTAACAGTTGACTTTGTGTGCAGACGTGTTTGCTACAGAACCCATATCCTACACGCCTTCGCAAACCATTGCGCTGTAATGCTGCTGAGTTCGTTCTGTTCAGAATAGATGTTCATCCAACCGCTGCACGTTACATTATTTTCCTATGTTTTTTGGTCGATCCGAAATTTTTCTCTCTGTTCCTATCATGAAGAATTTTTATTTCATTGATATAAGAAATGTTTTATGTTCTTTGCTATCTTAATCAATTTAATCGTTATATCAATTTAAAGGGTCGCAGCCACAAGATCGAAAATTTGCTAATTGTCTCTTTCAAGGATAACAAAGCATCTGAAGGAATAAAATAAATATATAGTGGAGATTGAGAACAGTAAGCGTGGTGTAATGATGGTATGGAACATTCATCTCCTCTCTTTTCAAAGCAAACAGGAATTGATACGTTGATACATACACTTGTGTTGGTTTCTTTTTGTTGACATGAAATATTCTTTTGTTGCGGATCATCTTTTTCGGCACACTACTCTTCTGTTTTTCAGCACCAAATACGTTCTTCTTCAACTTTTACCTTGGCTCATAAACACCCTCTCTAACTTGCTGCATCAATGAGCAGAGGATTTCGTCTGGGAACATGCCTTGTGGATAGGTTCCTCGTTCCCAGCACTCCATACTAAATGGTGCCATCACTCTTCCTTCCATTGGAACACCTTTGTTATGGCTGGGCAGGCTTAAACTGGCGTATCATTAAATCCAAATGAATTTCAATCGCACAACTTCAGGGATAGTTGTGCGATTACATCTTCATTCTGTATGATAGTTATTTCGTCTTTCTATTGCTGACCGAACAAAATAGTTTTCCGTAGTGAGAGTAAGTTCAGTTTTAACGTTTATGGCAAATGAAAGCCCTGACACTTTGACCGATCGCTTTTGTGATGCGAGTCTCACTTGCGTGTGATGTCTCGAAAAAACAATCGCCTTGAGGTGCTATAATAAAACTGTCCAGCGATTTTGTTCCAAACTTACAGTTTGTACGGAAGATTGTGCGCTAGTGCTTTTCCACCCTGGGGAAAATGGGGTGGGGTTGATGAAGAGGAATTGTCCTACAGCTCATCTTGGAGATTCAGCTCCCCTCGAAGATGTGTTGAACTCCTGAGAAACACTCAGCAGGGATACTTATAGAGTTGGTCCACATAACTGTACCTTGGGAACTATCTTGGTTTTCTCCGTTGTTTTCTTTTAGCCAAGTGCTTCTCTTCTTGGTTTCCACCCCTGATTTTCACGTAGCTGCACTTAGCATTTCATCCACCCTATAAGATTTTATCTCTTGGTCTTGTGATCGAGTAGATAGTCAGAGTTTTGCATAACTTGTAAGAAAGCAAGTAATACCTAGAAACGCTTTCTCCTACGTTGGAATCAAGAACGATGAATACGTACATGTCTCAAAAATTCTTTGAGTGTGGACTTCCTTAAAAATTTACGCTACCAAATCTAACATTTTCTTTTGCAGTTTCTTTGATAACCCTATCGTCTGAAAGCTGACACATTTTTAATTCTTTTCTTTTCCTAAACATAGTAGTGATTTCAACCTTGGCTGCAACGATGATAGCTTAATAGCTATCATTGTTTTCTCATTTCTCACAATTATAAGTTCTCATTCAAGTTGGATCTTACAACATGCGACCCTATCTTTTCTCCTCGAGGTGGATAGACTCGTGCCTGTAGTAGCATGACTGGCTCACATGACTGAGGCCAATGGAGGTCTCACACAGTCCCTTATTACCTCATCCTCGACTGACAAATGAATCCCGCTGCTAGCGAGCTCTCATCACCCGCCCTAATCTCAGAAGTCGAGCGTCTTGCTCTTCCTGCGCTTGCAAGCCTTCTATAATTTTCTTCATTAGTTGTTTTTTTACAAACATTGTGAAGCTACTCGTTTGTTTTGGGGTAGGTTGGTTAAATTTGAATTTGTTATTTTTTGGTAAAGATCGTTTCTAGCCGCAGCATTTTAATGAGATATGAATAGCAGGGTTACAATCTGAAAGACGCTAAAATTGTTCTGCAATTTGGTGAGAATGAAATAGAATATTTTTTCCAAAGCTCGTAACAATCTTTTGTGGCATCACGTTGCCGAGTTCTATCTTGCGGCACGCAGAACCGTTACTTTCGTTCTCTGATATTGATAATTGTACTATTTTGTTGTCCAATAAATAATACTGTATATAGCTTGCAAATCCCATTTGATGCGTGTGAAATATATTAGAACGAGGTTGGCTAATTATATTTTTGTGTGCTGTTTCCACTTATTTCGATAAATTTGACCTAAGATTTTATTTAATTCGCTCCGGTTGTCATAAGGCTTCATTCTGTTCAGCAAATATGACTTAGCGCATTTTTTTTCTGTTCTGAAATGCTTCCTATTCATTTGTGATGATAACATACATTCCTTCCCAAAAAGAAACATTTTCCAACTTTCCCGACGTCTCTACATAAAACTGTTACTGCATGGTATTCAGGAAACGTTTTCGAGAACTGCACGTATGAGAGCTAGGTTTGAAGTCCTCCAATTTTACATTCGTTTACAAGTGGCCGTAAACCTGGACGGTCGCTCTGCTGCCTGAAATTGATGTTCAGCAAAATTGCTTGTTTAGCTTTAAAAAATTATATGGCCCTAAAACTCAAAGTGTGTAAAAGACGGTGAACTTTTCTGAACACGATTTAAAGTTCATGAACCGTTTTCGTTCTGTTTTCTGCGATGACAACTTGAAGCCCGCCAAATAGACGAGACTTATGATGTTTGGTATATAAGAACCTTTCTTCTCCTAGTAGGAAAAGTGTAGTTGAAAGTCACCATTACACAAAGATTGTAGTTTTTAGGGAGTTATTTACGTACACCTTAAGATCGGGAACGTCATTTGACAAAACATCACGATATTTGTTCTTACTCGCATGCGTAGCAATAAAGTTTACCCTCCAATTTATTACTGCGAGGTCGAGGCTCCTCACGTATTTCATCGCTGTTGATGGAAGCAGTAAAGTTGTGGACGGCGCCTTACATATTCCTGACTTGAACTGCTGCGGCTTGGTGGATTCTACTCTGAAGAAACGAACTTCTCTTCGCTTCTTTTGGATGAAACTTTATAGCTTCATAAATTTCTAAGAATTTTTATAAAGAGTGAGGTCCGTGATGATAGAAAGAAAGTTAGCGTATCAATCCCTGGTTTTTTTCATTTTTAGAAGCGAAAACCGACGTTATCTTATTGAATTTTCATTTTGCTGAGTGTAGAACATTTTTTCCGTTCGTGCTAAGTCCATTTTCGTGGAGGGAGAACAACGCTCTGACGACTTCGACTTTGGAGAGATCTACAGGAAATGATCATCCATAGAAATCCGCATCTAAAATTGACTGTAGGTGTCCTGTGAGAAATGAAAATTTGAAACTGTTGTGTTCAGACGCTGACCTCCCGATAATATATTTATGAACCTTCGGAAGTTCAATTCTAATATTAGACAGCCAGAAAGCGATCGTTTTCTCCCGTTGAAGAAGAAACTACTTTGAGTGAAATTTAGCTGAACATTTACCGCCGCTAATTTTTTTTTGTTATATCATAGCGTCACTGATCCGTACACTCTCATGTACTTAAGAGTACTCTTTTCAGGGGACTACCTGTATTTGAAACCAACGGACGACGTTCAGGCAAACGAAAAGCATTTCCAAGAGTATTTTTCAAGCTACGAAGTGGTGACCATGTCAAGGGCCATTCTGAGGCTTAGAACTGCAGAACGAGTGCGCTACTTCATATACACATACCAGCGTCGTCTACCGGTGACTTTCAACATCAAATCAATTCTGCGTCGCTATCAAAGTTTTTTGCTGGTGCCCTCGGTCAAATCCCCTCTAGGATTCACTTGAGTTCCTACTGTCGCGATGTTTGTTATTCTGAAACTCGTCAAAAATGAAACATGGATCAGGACTTGTTGAGCGTTTTTTGTTCGAGTACAGCTGGTTTTTTGGGGATGGGAGATAACTTAAAGCGACGGACGTGTGTTCTGTAATTACAATGCAATCTACTTCTGGGCTGATTCCTCCAAATTGAGAAAATGGGCACAATTTTTTCTCAGACATTACGAAAATGAGGCAGTAGCGATGAGGCATAGGTACCTAATTTGATGACTGGCTCACGGCGCGCCGTGACTGTTCTTTCAGTAGCACTAGTAGCGGCACGTGACACCAAATGCTGTCATTTCAATATCCCTCAGGGGGATACAACTATTGTATCTATGGGAGTTAGCGCTCCCAGGGGGACAATGTGAGGGCCCGAGCTAAAGGTTAGGTAGGCTTTCTTTTTGTTAAAATAACATAGGTTTTTGTTTTGTTACGGACCTACTTTTTTTCGGTTCACTGCTGTCCTGTTTTTTCAACACCTACTCCTTCCTAATTCCACTTTGATCTTGTTTCATGAACTTCTTTTTCATCTTACTTTTTCTATGCTCTTTCTGCATAGATTCCACGTTCCCTTAACTCCATACTAAATGGTGCCTTCTTCCTTCCTCTCTTTGGATCTCATTTGTTGAGGATAGGGAGGCTTAAACTAACTAATAATTCAATCTAATCTGTCATTTCAATATATATGTACACCCTTATTAAGCCATCTCTCGTTTTCCTGACCTGGGAAGTCGAAGTTCGAGATCTGAGCAGGAGTGGGGCCAGTTTATCAATAAATTTAAGTTATTCAAGCGGTACAGCTGGTAGGTTAAGTTCTAAGTCGACTTGACTCGAAACTTTTCCAACAAAACTCGAGACAAGAGCAACTACGGAGAATTCCCTCTACCAGCTGCACATCTGTAACAGCGTAAATTGGTCGAAAATCGGGTCCTAGAAGCGCAAGTTAACTTTTGGCACCCTTGGGCTGAAGAAGCTCGACGCGACGCGCAACACTCACTATAAAGCGGCGGTAGAAAAATCCTCAACTATGCAGGTGATGCGGCACGCCACAACCTGAAGAGAGCAGCTGTGTGGTGAGCAATAAGCAGCCCTAAAGTTTCCATGAGGAATATGGCGCAGGCTCGGATACAGGCGCAAGTTGCGACCTGCCTCGGGTGCGCGGCTCGTAATTGCATTCCGGCTTTGCCGGACACCGACTCCTGGAGCCCTTCATCTCGACAGACATCCTGATGCATACGTTGCCACCTTTTCGAACAATAATCTGCCCATTTCTGGAGAAATTTATTGTTGGTATGGCGCTGCTTCGCCCGTTCTGTGAGGAATTACGTTGTCGCGCGCCACCTCATGCAATGTTATTCGAATACTTGACAGCGCATAGAAGTTAGCCACATTCCAATTCTCACATCCCTCAGGAGGTTCAGCTGTTGTATCTACGGGAATTAGTGCTTCCGTATGGAAGATGTGAGGTCCTGAACTGAGGGTTAATGCAGGTCTTTTTGTTGAAACAGAATTTATATTTTTTATCATTACGGGTCATCTTTTGCGGTGCACTGCTATTCTTTTTCAACTTTCATCTTGTTCGTTTAACTTAATGAAGTATTTGTTTCTATATTCAAGGGCTTGGGACACATTCTGTGCATAGATTCCTCGTTCCTTTGATTCCAAAATAAATGGTGCTTACTTTTCCTTTCTTGGAGACACTTCAGTTTGGACTAAGGAGCCTAAAGCCAACTCACATTTTATCTACAATCCATTTTCTTACGACCTTTATCTCCATCCAGCAGTAAGGAGATGTTCAAGACAATTAACAGCCTCCTGCTTCCTAAGTGAGAAATCTCCGAATAACGGTACGCTTCTTACGCCAATAGTTGTACTCCTTCGAAACCGATAAATTCACGGGAAGCAACGGTTTAGATTTTCGAGACAGCTGTATGAAATCATTTTTGTAATATGCCGAGTTTCTGTAAAACAAATCAATTGATTTCAAATTGAATATAAATTTTTTTGAATTGGGGATATTTTCTGAAGCAGATTTCTGTATTTCTTCCGACTAGCCAGGAGCAGTTCACTTAGAGACTCTTGTGCATTCTTTCGTTTTGCACTATACTACCAACAGTCTCCAGCAATCCTGCTACTTTTTGGAAGCTATTTTCCTAGATTGCAGATGCCATCTCGCCACCATCCGCTGTACGAGTACGCGGCACAAGGACAGAATGTCTGTCGATTTTCCAAGTGTAAATTGTAATCGTTCAGTCGTTCTACGCAAGCGTAGATTTCATCGTTTTTAGTGGCTCCTGTACGTGGAATGTATTTGTTTAAATTTGCGTACTAGTTTCTCTGCATCAAAAACAGTTACTATCTTTTCCTTCCAAAGATGTTGGCAAAATTTTCACTGAATGAACATGAACACCTTAGGTTCAATCAGTAGAATGGACTTGAAAATACTTTGTTTTTTAGATTATTCCAAAAATGTTCGGCGGACACGTCAGGAAAATGTCCTTACGCCAGAGAGCAGATGAACAAACGAACCCCAAACTCTCACATTTGACAGAACCTCCTTGAATCGAAATTATTATTTCCCATCTGGGTCAGACCTGGTAAACACAGCAATGTTTGCACGATGCAGATCACATCTTAAAGATCGGTCTCTCTTTGATTTGCAATCGTCGCTTGAATTTTCTTCTTCTGTGAATTTATGGCTGGCAATTCGATACCGGGAACCCGTCAAACTGACTGTCAACCAGAGCTGTTTGGACTTGAAAATAAATAAGCGTTCAGTGATCGGTTTTTCATGCAAATCGAGTGGCTGATCTGCAACGTGGCACATGAAAAGCGTTCGTTGGTCGTGTGTTTGGCACATTTTGCTGATGCTGGTCTTATTGGCCCACTTGAGTGACGTGTGCTCCAGTGGGAGCAGCTCCAGACTCAATTTCACACCCGTCAGCGTCAAATTGATAAGGACCGAACGGGCGACACTGGAATTTCTAGCGCTCACTAAAATTCACCTTAAAGAAAGCGATGAAATAATGCTCGAGATTGATTGGGATACTTCGACGCGAGGTCGCAAGTCTTGCGAGCAGAGTGAGTGAGTGGCGAGTCGATCACTTCGCGCATGATGAACTCGGGGAGAGCTAGCGCTTCAACCCCTGGGCATGATCAGCAGTTGTTGAGGAAAGTGCTTTTAAAGTAGCTGATGCTTATGACTACCGATGACTACCTATCGATCCTTGGTCCTTGATCAACATGTTCTGGACAGACATATTTTGGGACAGTGGGTCCTGGCACGGTTACTCTTGAACACATTTCTAATTCCAGAAACATGTCCAATCGCAATAATTTAAATTTTAGGTTTGATGCCCAGTTTTGTGTTAAATGAACTTATTTTGCCCAAGTCCGTATGTACTGAAACGCTTTGGTATTTAGATAGACAAACGTTCGATATATTTCCTCATAACAGTGGTGAAAATAATCTTTTGGAGCTTTAGTGCCTTCGTCTTCACTTCGTGCCTATCTGAATATCAACTAGAAACAGAACAGCAAGACTTCTGTTGTCGCTTATGATACGTGCTTGTGTATTTTTTGATGTGAACCGTAGTGTTCAGCCATAAATGCAGCTTTTGAGCAGAGTTGTGCCTGGTGTATTCCTAGCTTCCTAATTGAAGTGGTGAGATGTTAACTGCCGAAGAAAACTATTAGTGAATGTTAATTACGTAGTTTTTGTTGTATCTACATGAATAACTTTCATTTTTCGTTTGCAGGCTCAAGTCGTGGGAGCTACGAAGTGAGTTATAAAATATGCCGAGAGTTGAATGTTCCTGATTTATGTTCCTAATTCCAGCAAAAATTCCTGTCTTCATTTGATCTTAAGGCACTTACAATTACGTGATGTATTCACGGCACCCCTCAGGGGGATACAACTATTGTCTCTGTTGGAATTAGCACTACCAAGGGGAAAATGTGTTGTCCCGAGCTGAGAATTAAATAAGCCTTCTATTTTTTTGAAATAAAATGGTTTTGTTGTGTTAAGGATCATCTTTTTTTTCGGTTCACTGAGGTCCTGTAAATCAGCACCTACTTCTTTCTTCTTCGACTATTATCTTGTTTCACGACCTCCTTTCTCAACTTACTGTTTCTATTTGTATAGATTCCGCATTCCCTTATCATTCGCATTCCCATTATTATTAACTACACAAACTGGTCATCACGACCATTTAACCCGAAATAGAAGTAAGCTCATGTTTCCTTATTATTCAAAGGCCCGGTCGCAACACAGTATATCCTCTTCGTTGGAACTAAAACTTGGAACTCAATCCCTGCTGAGATCCTTGAAAGTAATTCTTACAAGGTATTCAAAAGAAATCTTGAGTCTCATTTCCTATCAGAATACTTTTCGAGTAAGATCACCAAGTCAAATCTTGTCTCTTACATGAATAGTCCTGATAATGAAATTTGTCATGGTTAACATCTCTGATCTTTAGTCTGCTCTTAAACCGTTTACCGAATAAACTGTTAACATCTAGTCCATATAAACTATTTTGTCAAATGAAACATCCAATATCGAGTTAACTATCTCATTGATCAGTCTAATGCGTAACTAGGTTAAGTGAATTACGTTAAACATTATTGTACACCCTAGAATAACATTGATGGTAGAATGCCCTAGAAGTCGCTTGAACTTGTTCGGGCCCACAGGTAGCTATACTCATATTTAACCATTGTACTAGACTTAAGAAACATTCTACTTCTGTATCACCTGTGGTAAATTAGTTATTCAAAATTGTTTGAATTGTTTTATTCTATTCCGGACCACCTGTTCTTGGTTCACTGCTGCCCTTTTTTCAGCATCTCTAACTTTCTTCTTCAAATTTTATCTTGTTTCCTAACTTTCCTTCTCAACTTACAGTTTTTATGCCCCATTTGCATAGATTACGCGTTCCCTTATCTCCATACTAAATGTGCTTTCCTCCTTCCTCTTGTTGGAACACTATTTTTTCAGCGATTAAGGAGGCTTAAACTAATATCTAATCTAACCACCCCTCAGGGGGATACAGCTAGTGTATATATGGGAATTAGCACTCCCAGGGGGAAAATGTGTGAGGGCCCGAACTGAGAGTTGGGTAGGCCTTCTTTTTATCGGAATAAAATTTTTTTTGCTATGTTAAGGACCACCTTTTTCGGTTTACTGCTGTCTTGTTTTTCAGCATCTACTACTTTCTTCTTCAACTTTGATCTTGTTTCATGAACTTTTTTCCCAACTCACTGTTTCTATGCCCCTTCTACATAGACTCCGCATTCCCTAATATCCATACTAAATGGTGCCTTCCTCCTTCCTCTCTTTGATTCGCTTTTTCTTTGTAGCGGTTAGGGAGGGTTAAACTAACCTGTAATCTAATATAATCTAATCTAACCAAAGGGTATACCGGGCCCATAAACTTATGAAAAATTTAGACTTTAAAATAAATATCTAGAATTTGAATGAAATTTTGTTCATGAATAAATTATTCAAGCGCAGATTTCAGAACACGCATCAGTTCTTGGAATTTCGTTGAAAAATGTGCCCGAGCAAATTTTCAATTTTTTCAAGGCAATTTTGTAACAAAAATTTGAGTTTCATTATTTTATTTAACGCATCGAGTTCGTTTAATGCGTTTAGTAATCGAAATCAATTCGTGTGAACCGGAATCACAAGGAATTTATGACTATTTCTCCAAGCGATTGTTTTTATATAACAACCTAAGGTTAACCCTTTCAATATTTTTTCAATGGAATTTTGTAACAAAAATTGGAGTTTCATTATTTTCAATGATACATCGAGTGCGTTTAATGCGTTTAAAATCGATATTATTTCGTTTGAACTGGAATGACGGAAGTTTTTGCTAAATTTCCAAATGATATTTTGTATACAAACCTAAGGGTATCATTTTTGAGCAATTTAGGCTTCAAAACAAATGGCTAAAAATTGAATGAAATTCTGTCCATGAATAAATATTCAAGCTCAGATTTCAGAAAACGCGTCAGTTCTTAGAATTTCACTGTAAATTGTGCCCGAGCAAGTCTGCAATATTTTTAAATGAAATTTTGCAACAAAAATTGTAGTTTAATCATTAATCAACCGCCAGCGCTGGGTATGGGAAAGAGATCTGTGGTTCTAGTTTGAGCTTTGGATGATTTTTTCGTTTTTTGCTCTCCTGTCTCCTGAGAGCTAGAATGAATCCAGTCGGTCTTTGAGTTTTATATCATATGCGGATCGTACACAAGAAATTAGTTTAGGTATTCTAAGTTAGTCTGACTCAACCTAGAAGAGTATTAATTAAATATCTGGGGGCTAATTTTTATTCGTTCAGAATGAGGTTCTCGTGAGTTGATGTCGCACGATTCGAGGATTGACTCTACACGAAAGTCATAATTTGCTCCTCATTCATGTTTTCGTCGCATTGAATTAGGTCTGTTTCTTTTGAGGCAGCCTTAGGCGACCTGAGTCAAGTTTCGTTGTCCTGGTACTCCTAAAACCTTCTGCCCAAATGAAAATCCGAGAATTATATCGAGCTTTTCAAAAGCTCTTCTTCAATTACAAATTTCTTTCGTATTTTTGCCCGAGACACTTCTCGATGATACACTATTTTGGTTTTCGCCATTACTGTGAAGATAATTAAAACTCTTTTTTATAATTTGGGACATAACTCTTCTTTATAATTTGGGACATGTTTAAGACTGTGAAACATTTGTGCCCACCAATTTATTTTTAATTTGAATAGCGATGCTATCGAAGTCACGAGCATGGATGGGATAGTGCAGTTTCAAGTAACTTCCAGTGTACTAAATCGTACACCACATTTTGGGTGCGATTGAAACTGGATGTAAATTATTGAACTTCTGAAAGTTTCTTATTATCTTTGATCGAGTTCATTGGCAAGCTTCTAAGAAATTCTACTCGTTGCTTGTAAAGAGCATCTCTAGAGTGCCGGCTGCACGCTGATGCAGTTAGCCGCGCTCTGTAATCGCATTCACTCCGGCCGAGCAAACTCCAAACACGTCACGCGAAGTCCAAAAAGAACTTTCCGTTGCCGCTGTGCTTTTCTAGAGCATCTTTGAGAAACCTGATTACCAGCTTCTTTTGTGTGGAGCTTGCGAGAGTAAAGTGCCGAGCTCTTCGACTTCGCTGCGGGCTTTTGAGTGCGACAATTCCATCATGAATTTTATTAACACGATAATCAGCAAGTTCGTTTCATCAGAGTGTACTTCAGGGTGTTTTTGAATCGTTGCTATATCAGCATAGTGACTCGTTGAAACTAAAATGCACGTTTTCGTTTGAAGTTGTACGCTTCATTACTCCCAGGTTTGTTTGCCAAGTAAACTAGCGAAATATTTGATATTACATAATAAGTGATAAAACGGTACTTGATGAACAATTTAATCTTTCATTCACTGTGTGATGGGTTCTAGAAGGGCTGCAGTTGTAGCTCTCAACGAGCATGCTGCTCTCGTCGTTGTGTTTGAAAAACTGTGTTCAAAAAGAGGCTGATAAGGCGACTTACTTCATTTCTTTGCAGCGTGTGTGGTGTCAGTTTTGAAAGTCTGACCAGCTATGGTGTGTGTAAATTGTGGAATAAAGCCTGTGTCCGCAGGGGGTATGGGATAGTCGGCAAGTTTAGGTTAGTTAGGCTTGTCTTTAATATGCTATGGGGACTGGCGCTCATAGGGGATTCTGATTGGTTGGCTCAGCTGTGGGTAAACATTCGGGACTTATTTATGCTCTATTTACTGCCATCGGATTCCATACCTTCTTTGCTGCCTCTTCATTGCCTTCTCTTTCTATTCTTTTCTAATATGCTGTTCCTATCCGGAACGTATAGTGGGTAGGAATACATCTTGTGGACAGAGCTCTCGTTTACTACTGTTCATACTAAATGGTGTTTTTTACGTTTTTTTTTGAGATAGCATTTAATGTGACTAGACAGTCTTAAACTAACTTGTAGATGCTTATACTTTTTGAGGTTTTGAGTTAGCGGAATAGTTCAGAAATAATAAATTGTGACCTAACTGAAAAATATGACTTATATCTTAGTCAAATACATTCTTCAATAAAAAGTCAATAAATTACCTTTCTTTAGAAAAAGAAACAACCATCAAAGTTGTTCAAATCCTGTGAAAACCGTACGTTTTTAACTAATTCTTGCTTTTTTTTGCTGCTTCATACGCGAGGAACATAGGTGTTCTATGGAGAAAAATTACGAGCTACGTATCATTCACGTCCGAAAAAATTGATGCAATTGTCCAAGTGAGTAAGACGTGAATAAAATAGCTTTCTGAAGTGACAAGTAAAATTATTGGTTCGCATCGTAGGCGCTTTCTCTCTCGTCTTCCAGTACTTGATGGCACCTGAATTAAGGTAGACGAAAATAACCTTGATGAACAAGAGCTTTTGATTCCTTATTCGTAGGGAGATGAGAGGTCCCGATTTGAAAGTTTTTTGTTGAAATAGTACGTATATTTTCATTTCGATGCGAGTCCAACTTTTTTCAGTTCACTGTCGTCCTTTTTTTTAGCAAGTGTTTCTTTTCTTTTCAACATTTATGAAGTTTCATTAATTTTTTCAATCTATCTGCTTTCGCCTTGCTTTGACCATAGATTCTTCCTGTTCTTAATTTCAGACCAAATAGCGCCTTCCTCGTTCTCGTTCCTCTGTTGCGAACACTTTTCCTGTTGTAAGGGAAGCTTAAGCAAATTCATGTTATTCATTCGTATTATATATTCGTATCATTTCGTTTTAATTTCTTGGGACGACCTTGAAAAACAATGGAATTTCTATGAGTCTTGTATTTTGTTTGGTATACGCGTTTTAGTTCTCATTTATGGTTTGCTCATGAATTATGTTTTTTTCGCTTGCTGCATTTTTCTAACCAACAGAAAATTCTCAACGACCGTCAACTGGTACCCGTATGTCAGCAGTGAAGCACGTACAGCGATCTTCTGTGGGTTTTGAAAATAGATGGTCCCGATGCTCTCTTTTAACGCGCTCCTTGATTGAATTGACATACAAGATAGAATGACCATATAATGATGGTTTGAAGTCCCATCACATGCGGGTAACATTAATTCATGGAACATTCGATGGCTGTATGCCACATGGTCTCTCTATCCCGAACAACTATGGTAGTTTCAAAAAAAGTTATTTGGGAACTTCTTCATTGAAACGGATATTGTTCTTTTGAATCACTATCTTGAAGTGTTTGTATTTTCAAGGCAATCGTATTAAGAGCAAGTCAACCGAATTGTTGATCCTACATCCTGGTCAACATGATCCTTTTGAATGCGCTTTGTAGTAACTATGTATGTTTTTTCAAGTTTTCAGTGACTTTTGGCAAGAAAAAGATGTCCCATTTCTGGCATACATTGTTAAATTTGTTCTTTAATATCAATTTGTGACTCATCTGTAACTATCTTCTGAACACAAAAGTTCAGATAAAACTCTTACAAAACTCTGTGCAGCGTTTGCCATGCCACGATAGTCCCTTATTTTGTTTCCACACGTCAAAGCTATCATTTCAGTTTTCATTTAAAGCTATGAAAAAGTTAGGACTCGAGAAGTACCATTTTTTATTCGCCGTCTTTCAGAGAAGCGTCGAAGTTGGCATGGTATTGTTCGCGCTGGAGCAGATTTGTAACTTAAATGAAAGCAAGCTCGCGTGAAAAGCATCCCTAGGATTGAAATTGCTTTTCGCAGCGACTTAAAACCTTCGGGCCATTACAAAGTTTTCCGATAAAAGTTTGAATTGTTGGCGTGAGCGCTCGGCGTGTTCTTTTGTGGAGGCCGAACTCAACAAGTAGTCGCGTGGGGACAGTCTTGCGCGACTTAAGGCGACTACTTCTAATGACTTCAACCGGACTTGCAAGAATATATTTTTTTCTGAGCGTTCGATTGAGTTGAAACCTTATGAAGTTACGCTCAGATTGCTGCCAGAGCATGCGAATGACGCTAATTAAAAACTCCTTCCTAGGATTTTTTCATTGGAGTCGGGGAATTATTAATGCGTACTTTGTTCGTGCATGTATGATGAGGATCATACGTAACTTGGCTCATAAATAAGTTTTGCTGGATGGAGAGGTTAAATACATATGACTGTTCTCAATAAACAAGGAACTTGCTCCTTTCTAGTTGATAATAAGAAAGATGAATTAAATTACGATTAATTGCTTCAATTTTAGACATGTCAAACTAGAAAAATTATTATGACAACTTCGGCAAAAAGAAGCAGCGATTTTCAGGGTTAATAAAAATAAACTAATATTACAAAGAAGAACTTTATACCATTGTAAAATACAGTGAATGTAATTTTATTTAATGTGATTTTAAAAATTAGGCTTAAGTAGTGACCGCCAATGTCCAGGCAGTTTTGAAGACACTTTCTGAAATTCATCAGCGTCATTTTAATTCCGGCTCATTGGCATTGTATTGATTTGTTGGCCCAATGCTGCTTCTATAGGGCTAAGATGTTCGTTGGTCGGTGTTAGGATACTCGGAATTTATGGGGTCCTCGTAGGAAAACGTCACATGGTGTTGAATCTGGGGAACGGGAAGGCCACCCAAGATTTCATGGTCGAGTGAAAAACGATCAGGCCAATCACAACCCGTAAATTGTCGGGTGTTACATCTTTACTTACGGAAGGAATTTTTACAATGAAGTTTTTCGCAGCTAGTTTATTTCGTAGCTCCTAGTAAGGGTGGTAGTTTACTCAATTTTCATGAATACATAAAACAAACCAAAGGAAGGTACAATCCATGTAAAATTTATTTCCCATAATGTATACTAAAAAAGACTTTTCAGTTTAATATTGAACGTCAGTTTAACCCGCGGCAGTTAATGTGATAATCGGTAAAGAATTCGACGACGCTTGCATAGAGAAAACTATCATTTCACACTGCAGTCCGAGACCAGGGTCACAACAACGTTTTCTGTTTCGAATGAAATAAAATCCAATGCGCCTAAATTTCTTATGGCAAACGAGGTGTACAACTCTTGTTACATTTTGAATAATTTTAAATGTAAAATTGGATTCTATATACATTTCATGGGAACAGGTCTCTTGCATCATTTTTCATTAATTTTTATTCCACTTCAAAATCACAGCCTTTTAACCGCATTCTCTGTTTCATTTGCATTCAATGCAATTCGAATTGACGGCTTAAGAACTAATTTTCCCAAATGCATGATATTCTGAGCAATTGAAATTCCATTCCTGACTTCATACGTATTTACGTTCATGTGTGTGTATAACTTGTGCTCAACTCTCATAGAAAAGACATTATGTCTTTGGGTTTTATACCTCAAATTCAATTATTTTACCAGCCTGCAGTAGCGAGACGTGGGTATACACTCCGAAAACTTTTTAAACGTACTCTTAGGATAAAACTCGTACTCTTAAACGTACTTAGGTTTTGTTTTAACACTCGTTTTCTGACAGAACGAGTACGATTTCAAGAACACATTCATTCAAGTGAAGAACAACAAACGTTCTGAGTAATAAATCATTTAAAATGGATGATCTAAATTGTTATTGTTCTGAATTTGCTAAAGTTCTTAACAGCTAATGTTCTAAATAATTATCATAAATAACAAATTTTCTTATTTTTTTAAACAACTTTCTCCAGGGAGCATAGAATAGTTAAAAAGTTCAGGTCATTTAAGTTTGTCTATCCTATGCATTCATACCTTGTTTTTTTTCAGTTTTCAAACCTTCTTCTGTGATTCGTCTTTGACTTTTCTTCCTCCTTTTTTAACTTGTAGTTTTTATACTCCGGATTTCCCGCGGGGAGAGACCCTATGCGTAGATTCCCTATTATCTCCAGTGCATACTTAATGGTCTTTTCTCTTCAATTTCTTGAGAACGCCTCTGCTGTGGCTATGAAGTCTTAAACAAACATAATTTGTAGAGAAAAAATGCTCAAAACAGCTAATGTTCTATGTGTTCATGATGTGCTGCAGAACACTGCACGTGCAAATCGAACACTTATCAGGTCTGTAATGGACGTCCTTCTTCCCGCTGATAGAAACATCGTTGTAATAATTCGAGTGTCAGATTATTCGCTGGAGCATGATCTTTCAAATCTTTCAATCGTCGTGACATACATATATTCGTCACAATTATTATATTTTCTTTGATTTATTAATCAAATTGGAGCTGCCACCACCCTTTAAGGGAATATTACTATATATTAATATTATTTTCGAATGTTTTTCTGTAATCTTCGGTAACGTGTTTTGCGGTAATCATTTTCATTCATTTCTTACGAACGATCGTCTCCTTTACTCTCCTTACTCATCTCACTACAAAAGGTTAAATAAAAGGCATCTTTTAATGAAAAGGGAATTTACCTATTAATGAATGTTATCACTCTATGACAAAATACGCATCCTACATACTTAGAAGTTTGAATGAAAAGCCTAGATTGGCATTATTAGAAGGAATACTCATCTTATCGGGCGATTCCGCCGTTGTTATGCGGATCACCGGTGACTGCACCGCCATCTTGAGAGGAGCTGGGCACTCAGTTGGTACTGAATGTTAATTAGCAATTAGCACTGCCACGGCTACAG
>JACJUY010000260.1:34616-54695 GCA_014220935.1 Platorchestia sp. MABIK
TCTTTGTTATTGCGTTGCTCTGCGTTATTCTTTGTTATTGCGTTGCTCAGCGTTATTCTTTGTTATTGCGTTGCTCAGCGTTATTCTTTGCTATTTCTGTACTCTGCGTTATTCTTTGTTATTGCGTTGCTCTGTGTTATTCTTTGTTATTGCGTTGCTCTGTGTTATTCTTTGTTATTGCGTTGCTCTGTGTTATTCTTTGCTATTGCGTTGCTCTGTTTATTGCAGTGCTCTGTGTTATTCTTTGTTATTGCTGTGATAGAGCGCTTTAGTATATATGCCTGTGGTTGATCACCGTTGTAGCTTAGCTCTTCTTGACAGCGCACAGGAAGTGTATCCTACATTGAAGCTTGACATCTTCCCACTCGGCACATAACCTTGCAGTCCACTTCCGCACTGCTGGAAGTCAGGCGCTCTGAGTCGGGTAGCGAAGAATGCGGATACTCACGTGGCTCGTTAAGTGATTGCTTATTTCTTGGAAGATGCGGTTGGTCAGAGGTGCTGTGAAATCATGTTAGCTAAGAAGTTTTATTTTTTTTGTAAGTGTTGAGGTTCTGAACTTCGATGAAGAGGTCAAATCTTTTTTCTGGGGAATCTGAAAGCCGTCGTTGTATCTGTTTATAAGTATTTTCACCATGTAATCTAAAATGCTTAAGGGGGAGCCGCTGTTCGTGAGCACTTACTTCATGCGACGGATCTCCTCCGTGCATGTCTCTCAAGTTAAACAATAGTTTAAGGCTCGATGGATTAGTGTCTGCTATTGATTTCTCGTATGGTAAAGTTACATCGAAATGAAGTGGGTGTATGAGCAGTTATCCATAGACTTGATGTAAACAACTGTGGCAAGCTTCGTTTTCATGCAAAAGTTACACAGTCCCCCACTCCGTTTTTAAATTTTAACTTTTTACATGAGCGTTTAACAGTGTGCTATTTGATTTTATTTTATATATATTTCGTACACTACTAAGAAATAAAATTTACACAGTCCAAGGAAGGCTTGAAGTGTGAAATTGAATGGCTCTCGACACAGTTTTGATTCTAATTACCAGGCTGTGCGCTGCGTTCGTTAATCAACGTAATTCCCCGATTTCTATCTCCGCTGTTAACTATGATAGCAAGTATCGTGTTCAAGCTCAATATCTCAGTTTTAGAGCTCACAGACTCCAATAACATAACTGCACATTTATTCACTTGGTGCCCACTAGAAACTCGACCAACAATCTCCTTAATCGGGCTACATGACTTTATTGGAGGCCTCTCTCGACTCAATTGCCAGTAAATTATGCTTGGCGCAGTGATGGATGCGTATTGCTAGTGTTCGTATTAGCAGCCACGGTGCGATATTCGCCACTTGGCTCGACGGAACACCTTTGAAGCTCTGCACGGAACACGCGGGTCACGCACCTCCGCACTGCATGCACCTCCCCACGGCGTCAATGATTTATGCGTGCATGAGAGCCTCGCTGTAATGAAGCGCTGGATGTTGATGGATCACGGACTCAGGTGTGCTCCTCTCACTCTAGCCTCAAATGGCAGCTCTAATTCTGAGTGGCTCGCTTCTTATGCTAGACGTACTTCGTGCCTACAGCTCTAGCAAGTGGGTGCAATTTCGCCTTTGTCTGATTTAATTTAAAGATAAATTGCTCCATAATCTCTTTTGATTTTCTATTGATCATTATCATTCCTAGGTATTTTAAACGTGTGTTTAAAATAGTTTATAATATGCCTTCCATTGACTTAATTTTGGCAAAGCTTAGCACTCCATTTCAGCACTATTCAAAGCATTCCAAGGTTGCGAGTAACTCGAGTTTACTTGCACCAAAGCGGTCTTATCCGTCAATGCACGGTGTCTTCAATGCTTGAATCCTGAGTGCCTCGTGCCCGGTCTGTGTAGCTCGACCATGATTCTTTTATGCTCGTGACGGAATTGCAATGCGTTTCTAGAATTATATTACGACGAATGAACTGAAACCTTCAGTTTATCGTTCCTGATTCATTTTGATGACTTGACGCTCAAACAGTTATACCTGGCATATATCAGTTAATACGACGTAGGAATTGAAATCCGTCTCAAGTTGCGTAAAAGGTTCGTTTATATTTTCGTTAACTTTCGTGTTAAATTTTCATGATAATCCTAATTTATTGAATATAGGCCGTACATCGCACGTGCTGTATAAATGAATCTACAGCGTAAATTAGCGACTATAAATAGAGGCTGCTTCAAAATTAATTGACAGGTTGGGAATAAAATAAGTTTACCGTTCGTTGTCAATGTACGCTAAAAACTCCCATCGAATAAATTTTCCAGAGCATAGAAAAAAGGAACGAAATCAGTAGCATTTCTCTTGCGGCTGGCATTGTTTCTTCAAAATGCACCCCACCGATAGGAATAAAATTTTTGAGCGTTAATACGATGGTTGTTGTGCATGAACGGTGTGCTTTTCATCGCATGAAGTTACGACAGTTTCTAAATGAAATTTGCTCTCATAACAACCCAAATCAGTCAGATACGCTCGTATACGGAAATGAATGGTGCTTGTTTGGCAAACAGAATTTTAGCTGCAAAGGGTGTTTTACTAAAAGTAGAGCTTGCATTCTGCAAAAATCTTGGTATAGGACAGACCACATTTTACGCGTGCAACTGGTAACACACGAGATGGAGGAAGGTTCTTTCACGGTAAAAGTTTCATGAAATGATCTTTCTGCTTGTAAGACCCATTAAGGGATACAGATATTATATCTATGGAAATTAGCCATCCCGAGGGGAAAATGTGAGGTTAAGGACCACCTTTTTTTTCGGTTCACTATTGTCTGGTTATCAACCCCTCTAACCTTCTTCAATTTTTATCTTGTTTCAGAAGGTTCCTTCTTAATCTACTGTTTTTATGCGCAAGGGATCTTGTGTGGAAGCACACCTTGTGTAGAGATTCCGCGTTCCCTAAATGCCATCCTAAATGGTGTCAGTCTTCATCCGTCCTCTCTTTAGATCGCCTTTGTTGCGATTGGGAAGGCTTAAACTAATATCTAATCTGCCTGTAGGACTCTATCGTATCGTGAGAGTCAATCTTGTTATGATGGCACATCGTGTACAACGTATTTTCAATCGCCGTTAGGTTGGTTAATAGAATTTCTTACAACCGCGCCGTACCCTCAGTCCAGCCCGACATCGTCTACGACCCAGAGAACTGATGAACTTAGTTCGACGCCGTCAGGGGGCCAATTTTTGTGGGCGAAGGCAGCTGCAACTCGGTCATTGGGGCCTCCAATGAAGACTTTTCACGCCATGAAGAGACTCGCAGCACTCACTGCCGCGTTGCACTGAGTGTTCAAAGAGGCCCGAGGCATCGATGAGGGCCAGCTACTTAATTCCATTTTGTGGCTTTGATGAGAGCCTTATTTGCATAAGTGCCGTCACTGCCTTCTTGGCCGCGGGATGCTTCGCCTTACCCAAAAGTGACTTTATAGAAGGCCCTCATCATTTTTATTGGAATGGTCTTGAGCACAGAGTGCCGCTCAGGGCTTGGCGGCAAAACTGCCAAGATTGGAGAGTGAATGATTTTTATCATTTCCTGAATTCAGTTTTCTTACACGCTCAAACTGGATTCCTTTCATAGATGCTTTTTGCGTTTAACTTTAGAATAAAAGTTTGGGTCTATTTAGTGAAATACATGCACGGCGCTCATGGATGCAACGAATGGAGAGGCTTTTGCAAATTTTTGAAGATTCGGTCGATGTACTAAAAGTTATTTTTCCAAACCACGCGTTTTTTAAATCAGTTTTCAATGACTCAGTCTGAAAATGGAGAAATGAATATTTTATCTGCATTACAATTAAAAATGTTTAGGATTCCAAAGAAAATTTGATGCAGTTTTCTTCTGAAACTGACTAAAGAAGCTCGCGTTTCGCAAAACTTTAGCATTAAATCATCTTGTGCTGACCGAATTCCCCAGTTCACTCGTCTCTTTCCGCAGGAAATTCTTGCCGTTTGATTTACGAGGGAAATAGCGTTCGTACTTTTCGATCTGTGGTTAACAGATTGCGCGGCATTAGAGTTTAATGGGCCCCTTTGGCAGACTCTACGCAAAAGTTCATGACAAAGAGACGGGGGCTATGGAGAGTCCAGTCGTAACTCATGTAGTGCATCGCACTCAGTTCCAGCGCTCGAATGCTCCTTAATAAATTGCTAACTTCTTTCATCTGGCTTTCCAGTGAAGCTCACTAAATACGTGGTGCTTCGCAACTGCTTCATCAATCTTAAACGTCTTTACGACCAGCTCAGGCACGCCATGTTTCATAAACCTCTTAGCTCTGCGTTAGAATGTCAAACTGCCAGGATTTTTCAAAGCTGATAAAATACAAAGTTTACTATACCGTTTTTGGGTTCCTCAACCGGAGCAAATATTTACGCTGCGTTCTTCACTTGAAATATATCATCGGAAACTGTTACGAAACTGAGAGTGCCATATTTTTTGTTGATATTAAGTCCCATTGTTGTGTAATTAATAATGAGCAGACTTTACACGCTCTTCACTAAATTGTTCGCGTTACTGCAATTTTTGGTAATCAAAGCATACGCTTTATGCTATAAAACTCGGGCTGCATCCCTCGTGTGGCTTGAATGTATTATTGCCATGAATCTATTACACTCGCTCTGAGGAATAACTACAATGTAGATTTATTATTTAACGATGATAAAGTGCTGTAATTTCGCTTGAAATTATGTTTATACTCCGCCTTCCAGCATCGGGCTGCCTTTGATAGTCTGAATGTGTCATTAGTTACGTATTGCCGGCCTCTAGTAATGATGGATCGAGTGAGCAAACGACATGTAGTTCTATCAAGTGCCTATAGAAGCGGGTCATTATCAGGGTAGATTGATGCATATAGTAGCAGTATTCTGAAGGCTTATGATTTCCAATTAATATGAATAGGCAAAGAACATAAAATGTAGCATAGATCTTGTGAAAAAAGAACGCAAGTTTGTTATTGTGATGTGCAGTTTTTGAAATTTAGCCAATAATAAAAATTAGTTCTTCGGATATAGTGGCATTTCCAATTTCAGTTTGTTAATATAGCGTAGAAGCAATTGATCATGTAGCGTCAATGTTTTTGAAAATTTATACTTAGTAGTTTTAAATCAGTTTAATGAAAGTGAACATTCACCGATGAATTGATTTCACGTTCATTTTTGTTTCAGGTCAAGTCCGTAGGAAACCGCTGTCTCTTTCATCACGTGCGAAAATGTTTATGGTCAGGACGCCCTGGGAACATGCCTAAGTTGTGTGTCACCGGCGGGGACTTTGTCAGGGTTCATAAGATGATTCTATGAGCTACTTGGGGCAATTCTGTCATTCTTTAGTCCACTGAACAATCAACGCTTATTGTAGACGTGCAGCGTAGGCTTGGTGTAAACGCTGAATTTAATTACATCATTAATTATCTTCACTCATTAGCGACAGAGGTATGCGTGCCGACATTCTGCACGAGTCTCATCAGCCCTATTTTTTGCACTGATTCTCTATTACCTTCGGTACCATTGCCTTATCGTGGCTGTGGAGCTACACTATACTGTGACCTCAACTTAGTGAGTTAAATTTCTATGCGATATCTTCAAAGCCACTGAACTCATTTCAGCCTTCAAGTATCTCCATTTAAAGATAATCGATCATAGCGTTTAATAGATGGTTGTGCGAATGAAATTTTTTTAAAATAATCCTTGAATTGACTGAACGCACTACTCTGCTATGTAGTCTTTTTCTTCTTCTAACGGCATTTTCCTGACTTTTCATGTTTTAAAAATCGTTTGCGTGTGTTCGCAATTCATTTTTATTAGATGTTCTTCACGTAGTAGAAGAAGGAAGAAATTTGGTAATGAATGTCATTATTATACGGTTTTAAGCATAGATTTACCGCAAGAGCTTCAAAAACAATGAATACGTGCATGGAAGAACTTTATTATGTTAGTAAGCAGAAAATATAAACTCTCAACTTTAATTCAAAATATAATCCTTCGAGTCGTGTAACTTCAATTTAGTAGGGAGAAGAATCTTAGGAATGAAATTATCTGCGCCCTGAAAATCATTTTACATTTACACGTTTCCTGTGAAGGGTCCTACCGGTGGTCACTGAGATGATTTTCATGATGCTACTCACTGACCTCCAGTCACTAACTCAATTTTTATAAATACCTAATGAAAGCTAAATGAAGGCAAGATCCAATTAATGTTTGCTATTTTCAAAATTACGTTCTTCATTTGACGTTAAACTTGAATTGAATATTGAACTTCAGTTTAACCCCTCGCAAGAAACGTGTTAAGGTAAAATGAGACATTTTTTGTTCATGCTGAAACCTATCTCATTTTTGATGAACAATCTTGATGTTGTCAAGAAAAGCATGCAGTTAGCGAAGGTGCTTCACCAATGCTAAAAAATATCTTCGAATGATATTTGATGTTAAGTTTTAACCTTGACTAATGATTAAACGAGTGAAATTGTGAGAAACTCTTATGAAGGCTCGCTGAAAACAAATTTAAAGCACACATCATTGATCAAGTGACATTAAATTGATGGGAACTTTCGGCAAATTGAAATTTAGTAGTTGTCACAAGTCATAACGTAAGATATTGTTACACATAGCCTCAAAATATTCTATTGATTCTAGAATTTTACTCTAATGCTTAAAGTACTTTGAAATCGTAATTTTTGCTCTGAAGTGGAAGCACAGTCAAGCTTGGCCCATGAAGCACAGTCAGTCCCCTAAAGTTCAATAACGTTTTCAATTCCAAAATTTTTTCATATTTTTTCGGGATGCCGAATTCTGAACGAGCTCAAACGGATGTTTAATAATCAATTTAATCAGTACATGAATTTCAAAAATTCTAGGAATGCACATCAGAAATGAAGCCAACACTCATTTTTGTGACTAAAGTTTACAAGCGGACAGAGTTGTCAATGACTATTCAACCACCTACAGTGGATCAACCTTGTTGGCAACGTAACCTTAAATGAATTATAATTACAATGTATCATCATGATAAACTATTCGAACTTGTAGTCCGGATTGGATTTTTTTTGGCAGTATAAATATTCTTGTTATTAATACGATACTTTATATCCTGTAAATTCGAGTGATATGTAAAGTCCATGAAATCAAAGCGATTTACTCCTTTTTAGCCCTGTTAATTAATTGCCTGGTAAGGCTTAGATTTCAAGAAAGATCAAGGAAGTCTTACAATTTTTAACAACTGCCAGAATCTTTCCGTACTAAAACTATGTCTTCAGCTCTAGATATTTCGTATTTAAGTTGTGATTATCTGAGAAATGTGAGCCCGTGAGTTTTTCTGTAAAATTCCTCATTTTGGGATTGCAATTACATATCTGGGGAACTAAAAGTTCACTTCCTTTTTGTCCTTTTTGTTCTTCAAATGTATTTGAAACTTGAAGCGGATAAGCCTCCAGGGCTTCTTGACCAGTTGACTGTGAAGGGACAGTTTTACTTTTCTTTGTAATTGCTAAGCTTTATGACTTGTAGGTCCCCTAGGGGACCTACAAGTCGTTCTGCTTCCGGAACCCCCACAGGGGGTACAACTGTTGTATCTGTGAGAATTAAAACTCCCAGCTAGATTATGTGAGGTCCCGAGTTAATTGTTAGGTAAGCCTTATTTTTGTTGAAATAGAATAGGTTTTTTGGTTTGTTACGGACCATCTTTTTTCGATTCACTGCTGTCCTGTTTTTCAGCCCCTACTACTATCTTCTTTAACTTTTATCTTTTTTCACGAACTTCATTCTTAGTTCACTGCTTTTATGCACCTTGTGCGTAGATTCCGCGTTCCATTAACTCCATCCTAAATGGTGCCATCATCCTTCCTTTCTTTGAACATCTTTGTTGTGGTTAAGGGAGGCTGAAAATTTCTAATAATCAATTAATCTACCTCCGGAATTTTCAGTTTCTTTCCCAAGTTTTGCCGGTGCCGCACCGTGTTATTGTTATTATTCACGTATCGTGAAGAGAATAGTCTATAGACATGGGTATAAAAAGGACTACTTGCTCGTATCGAGTATTCCAGCCCACCCACACCTTCTTGCGGTGGTACTGTTCGTATACCCATTTGGCGTTAGTAACTCATGACATAGTCTTTTATGTAAGCTGATAACGAATTGCTCATAGGATTATTTAATAATTTGTTATCTGTGATAATTTGTTATCTGTGTTATCAACGAAGGGTTCACCGACTAACATCAGGGTTTTATACTTCTAGTTTTGCGTGTTTTTCTTGAACCGTTATACTCTGGGTTAAATTAGCCCTAAATAAAGTAATTGCAAATAAAACAGCCAACTCTGGTTCCGGTGTCCCCGTGCTCCGAGGACCCAGAAAAATATCAAGGGGGCGGCGGAGGCTCGCGGTCCAGCCGAGGACGTACTGCGAGAGACCAGAAGCAGCGTTCAAAAGAGCTGAAGAAATCGACCGCTCAGCATACCGAAGTTAAATCAATCAGGACACCCGTGACCGAACATGCATGCAAGCCGACGAACAACAGCCCAACTACCTCTGCGTCCTCAGCAGCAGGCGCCAGCCATGGAACGAATGAATGAGAGCACCAGCAAAGTATGTCCGACAGCATCACCAGCATTGAGAACAACCTAGACCAGCTGGTGAGGTGTTTGGGAGAGGTGTTCCCGGAGAATGAGTTTTTAAATAAAATTTTGTGAGCCTTAGCTCTGACACACATAACTTCAACCTCCAACGAAGAGAGAATTGAAAAACTTGAAAATACCATACAGGAAGTAACGCAAACGATGCTTCCGGAGGGACAGAAGAAATTCTTCCGGCCTCCAAGACACAACGGGAAGAACAGGTTCGTCTCTCTGGATATTACTGCTACAGCCGGGATTTACGCGTTTTTACAGCATGAAATTCACTCTAGAAACGAAAAGCACGATAGACCCTTACGTGGTGAAGAAGTTGATTTCTTCAGTCACCCAATTTCCATCTCAGTCTATCACAACCATCGGCAAGGAGAGCTTCGCGCTTGAGGCGAGAGACGTTAGTCAAGGCCAAGCAGTGTTGATTATCACCAACGTAAATAGAGCGCCGTCTGATGTATTCGCTCATCCGATGCTCAATAAAACAACGATTGATCTATGTCAACGAATATAACATAGAAAACTTGAATAAATTCAAGACCGGACTAAAGGAAAACTAACTACGACAAAACTACGAGCAAAGCAATAGATGCAACCTTCGTCAAAACCAGATATGAACAGACAAGCGGTCTAATCGTGGAATTTAACTCATGAGTCTCTTCTCGATTACATATATATTCCTGACGAACTCCCCTCAGGGGGATACAACTATTGTTATATCTATGGAAATTAGCGCTCCCAGGGGGACAATGTGAGGGCCCGAGCTAAAGGCGAGGTAGGCTTCCTTTTTGTTGAAATAGAATTGGTTTTTATTTCGTTACGGACCATCTTTTTTCGGTTCACTGCTGTCCTGTTTTCCAGCACCTACTACTTTCTTCTTCAACTTTGATCTTGTTTCATGAACTTCTTTCTCATCTTACTGTTTCTATGCCCTTTCTGCATAGATTCCACGTTCCCTTAACTCCATACTAAATGGTGCCTTCTTCCTTCCTCTCTTTGAATCTCATTTGTTGAGGATAGGGAGGCTTAAACTAACTAATAATCTAATCTAATCTTCCTGACGAACAATCGGACACCCGGGTATATCCATATATTGAAAAACCCATGCAATGCATGAACTGCCAGACGTATGGACACCAAAAAAACAGTGCAACCGAGCTTCCATCTGTGGAAAGTGTGGAAAGCTACCAGTGCTTTGCCTCTGAAGCCATACATTTCCACTGTCGCAGCCCTTATCACGTTAAAAACAATGCGTGCCCAAAGCAAGTTGAGGATTAGATTATTAGTTAGTTTAAGCCTCTCTATCCGCAACATATGCGATCCAAAGAGAGGAAGAAGTATGGCACCATTTAGTATGGAGTTAAGGGAACGCGGAATCTATGCAAAAAGGGCATAGAAGCAGTAAGTTGAGAAAGAAGTTCATGAAACAAGATAAAAGTTGAAGAAGAAATTCGTAGGTGCTGAAAAACAGGCCAGCAGTGAATCGAAAAAGGTGGTCCTTAACATAACAAACAACATTTTGTTTCAATAAAAAGAAGGCCTACCTAACTCTCAGCTCAGGCCCTCACATTTTCTCCCTGGGAGCGCTAATTCCCAATTAGTTGAGGAAGAGCAGATACTCGCAATGCAGAACAACCACAAGGTTGGAAAACCTTGCTGAAGACAAATGCTCAACAGTTAAACTGAGACTCCTGAAAAACGTGCACCTCCTCACGCCACTTATTTCAAATGTATTCTGGATACCAAGAAAAACTCTGCAAATCATCTATTCAAGTGCTGCGCAAGCCAGGCCGCTCACCTAGAGGGCCTTCTGATTATATCAACATTCTATAATCATTCTATGTAACTGCAGCGTATCAACGGAAAATTGATATTACAGCGGTCGAGAGTACTCGAAAAAAATGGTCGGGCGCACTGTACTGTCAATTCATGACTCTGAGGAGGTCCAGTGTAGGTAAGACGCCAGACCAAAGTGAGGGTGTGTGCTGGAACCCCAGCTTAAGGCACTTCACGTTTTCTTAACCAATGCTACGGGAGCCCATAGTAGCAAATTGCTGGAGACCTGGTGGAAACGTAACACTAAATTTATCAGTAGAATTTATCTGCCTCCTGTTAGTGTGCCTTCGTCATATATCTATGGGAATTAGCACTCCCAGGGGGAAAATGTGTAAGGGCCCGAGCTGAAAGTTAGGTAGGCCTTATTTTCGTTGAAATAAAATGTTTTTTGTTATGTTAAGGACCACCTTTTCTCGGTTCACTGCTGTCCTGTTTTTCGGTACCTACTACTTTCTTCAACTTTTATCTTGTTTCATAAACTTCTTTCGCAACGTACTGTTTATATGCCCTTTTTGCATAGATTCCGCATTCCCTTATCTCTACACTAAATGGTTCCTTCTTCTCTTCGGAACACATTTTTTAGCGGTTAGGGAGGCTTAAACTAACATCTAATCTAATCTGCCTTCGCTCCAGCTGATCAGTGTACTTTATTTTTGAAATAAGCCGTCAACGAGTAAATCTTTGTGTGCCCAAGTGTTATCTTTAATTTATCGCATTTCTAATCATAAAGCAAAGAATTGAGAATTATGGTCTCCAACAGTAAAAAGGTAACAACCAGGTATTTTGGATTCTGTTGCTTGTAAAACAATCTGTATTTTAGAAGCAAATGATTTCATTTCTAATAAATCGGTTGAATCGGAGGATAATGGTTTTCGTGAACAATTTGATAAAATGATGGGAGTAATTTTAGTTTGACGTATTTATACGGTAACAAAGCGTTGATAAGTCTATGTACGTACATACGTTGGTTAAGAAAATTGAGGTGTTGTTCTCACAATTTATTTGCATAATATATGTTCAAAACACAGTTGCAAGAGTCATATCCTTATATACAAATTTGCAGTTTCTATAAAAATACACGACAATATACACAGGACATAAGCCTAAGCCTGCAACTCTACATTTTTGTCTACCTTTGTAACGCTGTAACCTCGCAGACGTAAGAGAACAGCCTGTGTAAACGCCCAGTATAACTCTTTTGAAGAAGCGTCTATGATTTCGGTCGCTCAAGCATAGCCTCCACATTGGGCGGCTAAAATCATAGATGCTCTGGTGAAGAGGTTAGACTAGGGATCTTCATACACAAAACAAAAATATGGCCGGATGCATAGACTGAAACTTCGGTTTCAATTTTTTTTACTTTGAAATGTAATTTACGTACACCAGAACTTGAAAAAAAATTTAGTCGCGTCTCAAGCTTGTTTTTCAGGTTACGTGAGACGTGAAGCATTTCGTATCATAAGTGATTGCTAAATTTTTCGAAAATAAAATCCTCTACAGTTACTTTCTTGAATCAAAAAGTATATGGAAATAATGAGGGCGTATCAAAGCGGGTGAAACTAATCTGTTTCAGCATCAGTGTGAAACTAATCCGTGATCATTTCAAATGATCTACGTCTGTAGAATGCAAAATAAATTTTTCACTAGTTTACATTTTAAGGAGATAGAGCAACAGATGTTTCTTGTTATTCATGCGAGAGAAAACGCTGCTGATCTGTCGTAGAATTCAGGACAAAGTATTGCACTTCTTCACAAATTGATATTGGCTTAATTGAAATGCAGAATGTTAAATCGCTCAAAAGTCGTCGAAGAGGTAAATGGGGACCAAGAAGTTTTCTATAAAATCTGAATGGATTCCCAATCCGTCAAAGACGTGATGACTGGGAGTTTCTAGGAGATCTTAGTCATGTAAAACTTCGATAGAAATTCACCTAATCATTCAACTCAGAATTATTTATTGCGAAACTAATGTTTTGCTCTTGCTTATTCCCGAATGACTGCTTTAAAATGCTTGATTTGCATGCTCATTTTTAGCAAATATCATGTCGTTGATATTTCCAGTATTTACCTCGAATAAGAAGGTCCTACCAATTCACTTTTAATACCTGTCTTAGTTTATTTGAAGTACGTCCACTTTTTCAATAAATAATAAAACGCCATTTTCAAACACTGCCTTAGTAACAGAGGAACTCTTCTACTGTGCCATTATTCCAAGTCTCGATTACGCTCGGTCAATAAAATGAAGTATTCATATTCACCTTGGTTGAAATCGTGCGCGAGCAGCTGCACATCTCAGCATTTAGCATAAAATAGCGTACCATTTTTCTTATGTTACATTAATCTGATTAGAGTATATGCGCGATGACATTTTCTAACAAGCATTTCCAGTTTTTTCGTAAATGCCAAATATCATGCATATTTCACCTTCGCAATATTGAGATAAGTGCACCGATACCGTTTGAAACTGCCAGTGACGTATGCATGTGTAGAAAGTTCACTATTGCACGGTAAGTGATATTCACGATCACAACAAATGAAAGTCCATCAATGGTCACATTAGGGCTAAGCGTTCCATGAAACACCACATCGATACGGGTTGGAAAAGAAAGACCGAGATCAGTGAACATGAACACGTTGCAGACTCGCTTCACAATCAACCACGACTTCGCGTGATGTTACGTATGTTTTTATACGGAAAGCTAATTTATTTGAGTTTTGATAATTATTCACCTCGCAACTTAGAATCACAACCGACCATTTTGGAATTCTTTTCTAGCTACGGTCGTGTTTAGTGAAATGAGTCCCATCAGAAATCACAACGAGTACATTTTTAACGTATCTGTCCTAACGAAGCAATACTGCAAAAAGTTAAGCATAGAGCACTAATGAGAATAATTTTTTCATCAGTTAAAACCAATCTGCTTCATTCCAGCACGAAAAGTGTTGAAGTTTTCCACTACATAAAATCGTTCAGAATAAACCATAAAATTTGATCGAACCCGAATGCAATCAGAGTTAAAAGATGTGCTCATGATTACGTCCAAACTTCATCGCTTGTATGTATGCCTGTTCTATTAAAGACGAGCATTCGATTATCGACAAGGCATTGAATGAAGAACGCTAAAAAATAAAAATGAAATAATTCAGGCACAATTAAGAGCATAGGAGAAGAGTTTGGTGACTCGGGTAAATTCGGGACGTTTCCTAGTTTAAGTCGGTGCTGAAACCAGATACTCGAACTTGTTTTCAATCGGTCACTCATTTACTCATCGGAGGAATTTTGAACTTGCAAGCATGAACAGTTAATTTGAAGTACTGAAAATTAGCAGTTATGATCTTGTGATTTATAGCTATATCTGCATCTACCAACGTCTGGTAATGTTACAGGTCTAATAATTATCAAAATGAATATCACTTGCCATGTTTCAGGAAATAACGTTGCCGACTTGCAGGAACTTTTGCCCCCAGTCCGTTTGATTAAGACGCAACTAGTGCTCAGTGTACGCTATTGGTACTCTAAATGGCACTCAGCTGCGACACGCGAATTTGGCTAGGTGGCTCCATGCACTCTGATATATTGGGTGCTGAAATGATTATGGCAAGGATATCTGCAATACCTGTCCCTTATTGAGCTTTTCAAACGTGGTTATCTCTCTATCGCTGCAGAAAAAACAAATGACCGTTCTACTACCATTTTATAAATCACGTATTACGAAAGCAGTCGAGGAATTTCTAAGCGCGCTTAAAAAATTTGAACAAGTCTCTCGAGGTTGATACCTTGTGCGCGTCGCTTCATAGAGCAAGTAAACGGAGTCTCTAATATTTTTGAGTATGAGAGAATATTTACATTGGTATCGATAACAGCTCACAATACCAGGTGTCCCGCGGTGCGCCAAAAATACAAAATGTAAGTACGGTTATAAATGCAAACGACATTGCCAGGACTTACCTTGGACAAAATTACATCACAGGTAATTTGCGCACGTGAAAAATACATGCAGAGCGTTTCCAAACATATTTTCTTCATTGTACACAATTAAGAATGTCGAAAACATGTCTAGTTCTATTTATCATAGTTATGACTTCACTGGGCGATCCTTTAATTCAGGATATCATTGCTGAATAATTAAAATATTGATTTACCCACCCGAGTAAATTGTATGCGCATTAAATGAAAATTTCCCGCAAAGGAAGAAACACCTCAGCTTGCAATGCTCAAGAGCACTCCGCTATAACGGTTTGTCTTCAAGTCTACAGTGTCACACCTCCTCGAAATGCATTCGCTAGCTTAGTCATTTTCAATTGGACGCATGTTTTTAAATATAAATTTTAATTCCGCTAATATATAGAAATAAAAAGCATACTCGCTCAAGAACATACAGAAAAATAAACAAAATTTTATAGAATTCTAATGAAGACTGTCCTGCTGTGAAAACGAGTCCATGGAGGAACAAGGAAACCCTAACTATTTGGATGTGCTACTCTGGCCGAACTTCAAATGTGACCTAGGCTTTTGAAATGAAAAATTTAAGTTGGAATGCACTACGGTTAAAATCACAGATACGAGTATTTGATTAAGCATAGCTTACTTTCTCTCCATTTTAATCAATTGTGCTCGCGCTTGAGGAAACTTTCACGCACGAAACACTTTTTTGTTTCACAATCATAAAACAACACAAAACTAACCATACGCGTCTCTCATTAACGTATCTTTGGCTATTTACTAAGTGCACTCACTAATACTTACAACACATATACATGTCTTCGTGTTAAAGGCAACTGTTGGACTGAGTTTCTACCGCATGGCATACCCATTTACAAAATTTCCAAGTCACTAAAAGCTCCCACTTCAACCAAATTTTCAGCACACTGCACTGGATTCTCCCTGCAAAGAGCATAATACCATGTCCAGCTTGTGAGACAAATGTAAAGTTCTGCACTCGGGATCTAATGCTAGGGTGTCCAGGATTTGCGGATAGTAGCGAAGAACGTACTTGTGGAAAAGTTCTTGCAGGGCAGGCACTGTATCAATGTTGCTCAAATGCGACAAACTCAACTGGTGAAGGTGAGATGAAATTTCTTGATCAGTGACGCGTGGCATGTCTCTGATTCCCTGATAGAAGTTTCGCACGAGCGATCGATAGTGAGGCATATCCTTGGCAAAAAGCAACTTGTTCGAGGGAGAATCTTTGCCGAGTCTGTGTTCTGAGGTCGAGCAAGCATCCATGAAAGTTTGAGCTATAACTGATAAGCACGCGTCCACAGTTGGACTTTTGTGTACATCTAAGATGAAGTCCGGGTTCTTGATGAAATTCACCCAGAACCGAAGGGGAAGGCTGTTGGACTTCCATGATGTTACGATTTCTGGATCGCTGATGCCTCTCGCCCTCGCTGAGTCGTCAAATAGATCGAACAACCATTTGATCGCGGGCGGTAAGCCGCTGTTTGGACTCAAAATTGTTCGGAAAAAGTCATCTACGAATTTTTGGATAGTTCCTTTCGTAGATAGTAATCTAGTTAAGAATATTTCAGGTATAGCTTTATGAGTTCTATCAGACGTTCTCATGGGGGAATCGTTATCAATTGGTTTTACTAGATGATAATAGGAGTGCCGGACATTAGGGCTCTCAAAATCTATGGTTGCACTTACAGGACTTCCAGAAGCGCTTCTACTGTACGTATGACCTGCAAAAAACAAAGAATTTTAATTTATATAACTTATCGCCATAAGAACAATAAATTTTTAGATAAGGACACATAATAAATACATGGGTGTGGGTTAAAAAATATTCTCAACGTTTAAAAAACGCATTTTTCGATTATTAAGTCCATTTATTTACATCTTCGAAATTTTACTTTCAACTAAGAAGAGCCAAAACTAAGCACCATAGCAAATCTTTAGCTCCCACACAAGACCTCCTGCACATAGAAGCAGCAAGTTGGGAAAGAAGTTTATGAAACAAGATAAAGTTGAAGAGCATAGTAATAGGTGCTGAAAAACAGGACAGCCGAGAACAGAAAAATGATGGTCCTTAAAACAAAAAGCTTATTCTATTTCAACGAAAGGAACGACTCAACTCACGACTTCACATTTTCCCCACTCTGTTTTTGGTTTTGTTGTTAATCGTTCAATTGTGAATAAAGACTTGATATCTTCTGTTGTGTTTGATTTTGCCCTTTCTGAAGTAGAAGCTTCAAGTTCCGAAGATGAACAGAAATGCATTTAATAACTGACAATGCAAGTATTTTTGATAAGCTACGAAAATCTTTTGTTTCTTAATTAGGCAGCCCACTCCCGAAAACACGCATAACCTTCCTTTCTCTCTCCTCCACACACGCATATATGTATGCTAGCACACTCTAACAGGCACAAACACACGCGGTGTAAACTCACACATATACATAAAAGAATAGAAAAGTTACGAGCATAGCATCTATAAACTAACATCTCCCACTCAACTATCGCAAACATTATTTATACAACGTCTAAACACTATGTAATCATTTCCCTTATTTCAGTTGTGAACAATTTGCTACTGGAGCCAAAACCACTGGATAGTTTCACGTTATGTTCAGTCAGTATTTGTACCTTACGTAAAAAAGCGAAATGAAGCCACGCTCCGTTCTATTTCGGCGTATTTTGAGTGAGTCACTTCGACTGTGAAATAACCTTTTTGTGGGTCCGTGACTTAAATTTCCACTTAATTTCTGGTGTCATTTTATTATTGATCATACATTTGATTACTAAAGTTAAGAATATAAAGCTGATAGACAAGTTCCATTATCACAAATAACTAAGAAATCAATAAATAAAGAACCAGGGAGTTTTGTATTTATCCTGAAAAGCAATACCTCTCATTTAAGCTTTCCGAAAATTGTACATATCATCTGAATACTGTCTCGTTAACTTGAAATAGTTTCTTTCTAGCTCTAGCTCAATCAAAAATCGATTTGTTATAGGGTTTTGGATATTCATGAATTCGACAAGTGAATCAATTATTTGACGTGTTCCCCCCGTACCTGATGTATGTCATACATACGTTCATTTGTTCGTGTAATATATAAAATAAAAATGAATAGCGGAGTTTTAGGTTCCACATTGTAGGCACAAATTTAGAACTCAACTTGACCACGGAATTTGAAGCTTGGCACAGTAAACTCCATTGCTTAGCATAGTTTTCAGTTTGTACCTGCAATTTAAAGCTTGGCAAATTAAAATCCGTTGTCTAGCTAATAGGTAAAATGGTTTTACTTACTCATAAACTTGGTGGATGCCGAGTGGTTGAGGGTGGCGTGAAGGCTGTGAGGCTGGTGGAGGGTGGCGTGGGAGCGGTGGTGCAGCGGCGGAGGCGGCTGCGGCGCACAGTGCTGGCGCGGGACGAGCGCCATGATGGCTGGGTCCGCCACACCGTAGTGAGCCAGAGTGTTCAGTCGCCGCCAGCCGCCCGCCTCAACTCGAGTTGTGATGTCTTCGTCTGCCAGCACCACGTGACCGTTCCGGCCGTGTCGCCACTCTGTGCACAGGCATACTGTCATATTGCCGGCATGTAATGGGGTGGATTAATATAGAACCGTCAGATACTTAATGAATGTATTTATCTATTAGAATAACGTTAGGTAACCTCAGCTTCTTCAGAGGGACGGAGTAAACATGGGATTTTATGGCTCACTCAGGCATTTTCCCTACAGCTAAGCGGCACTGTTGACGTCAGTAGCCCAAAAAATCCAACGACTAACAAGTACATTCAATTTTCAAACGAGGTTTACATTAATGGGTTCATGTTAGAAAAATCATTAACTTTTTCCGTGGCATGTTTACCATGACCTATCTGGCTATGCCCTCATTTCAGAAGACTGGCCAAAGACACAACAAATCACTTTCAGGGATTGGGCCGACATTTGTCTCTTCGCTGGAAAAGGCGCAGACAACAAGGATTCTGCCTCAGCCTGTCTCCTTTCGCCGGTTTTCACAACCGCGAGGCCAGAGGAAAGACAAATATTTCCTGTCTGATTCCGCGTGCCAGTTTCTCTGGAAACTCATTTACCCTGATGCCAACGAGAAGTAGTTCCACTTCCATAACTGAAGCTAATCACTTCACAACTGCTATTGCTATAGTTGATCAGACACATTGATGTCATGAGTTCTTGAATACAGTGCCCTGGAAATTATTTGGCGTTGAAACTAATTCAGATGGAACGTGGACAAGCACGCTGACTAAAACCATGTCCCAATAAGGAAGGCTAACTGTAGTTTGTACAGCATCAAGTCTTCCAAAAAAGAAAGAAAATATATCAGAGTTTCGTGCAAAACACAAGTTAACGACTAATAAAAAGCGTTCAAGAAGGTTGCAAGTGAATGAAGCTCAGAATAAAAAGGAGAAAGCGAGTCCAGAGGCCGTAAAATATTCGTCGGTAAAAACGGTAAGCGTGAACGCTGTTCAAATTACGAAGCAAATGTGTAATTATAAAATACTTGCTATACTTTAAGGCACAACTAATACATAAAGTTATTCAAAGCTTTGATGATGTCTTTGAGAGAAAACAAATTTCATATACGTTTAAATCAAGCCGTGAGTAACTCTTTAATTTCGAATAATAGGTGTAAAAATTAACCGATCACTTGATCCTATTATTTTCACATCAGGACGTAACAAAACAAAAGACCGGAGGAGAAGATAAACCAGAAGAGTGAGCGTGAGTTAAAAGATGTCTCATTTTTATTAGTATACTCTTTATTACTATTTTTCGTCTCAGAGAAACTTAGTGGAGTTTAAACTTAAGTGGCGCAACAATGGCGCGAAATTACAGTGTTTCAGTGGGCACAGCTCGCTACGCTGGTGAGAGAAGGCGTTAGCATTTCGATCAGATGAAGTGGTGAAATAAGAATAAAGAATGCACGACGCACACACTCGTACAGGAAATCAATTGTACGGAACGTCGGCCTCCTATACGAGAGATATAGAAAAGTATTAAATAAAAAATAACGCCTGCCCAAACACCAATCTAAACCCACAATAAATTTTTGCAACATGTGGGGCTGACTCTGTGATGGGGAACTTGGGTTGCCACTGATGAGCACAAGTTTTTTAACAACATGGACGAGGACAGACATTATCAGCAAACCCCCTGAGTGTAGCTCAGACAGACAACATTTTTCGTAAACCTCAAACATGTGTTAAAGAACAAACTCCAACTGCAATCCCGCTTAGAGGACAGGAATAAATATAGCGCTTAATTTTACCTAATCAAAATTGTAAATTCAAGTATCTTAGCTATTTCACAATAAATAAGGAGTGATGATTGCGAAGCACTCTTAGATCTGAACGTTTCTCAAAACTATGGCGTCATTTGATGAAAAAATTCTACACAGCACTAAATAAATTGATTCAAAGCTTTGACGATGCCTTTGAGGGAAAACAAACAGGCCCCTGTGCGCACTTCACCTCTGTTAGAACACACCTGCTTGATAACTACAGGCCCAGGAAGATGTTCAAAACAGATGATTTTTATTCTACTACAAAATCAGAAATGAACTAGATGTATCATTCAGAGCTGGTCTTCCCTTTAAAATATGCAACGACTCTAAAATGCGTACGTC
>JACJUY010000260.1:59081-266045 GCA_014220935.1 Platorchestia sp. MABIK
CATTGTGCATTTCTAATTAGTTCAATACTGTCTCGTGAACCGTTTGTATCTGTAATTAATCAAATTTAAAATCAGAAATATGATGCGAAGAACAAAACGAAACAACTGGTTTCGTTTTTTAAACGGCCATTTGTCGGAAAAAGCCCATGTAGAAGGGGTAGAATTAATTTACAATTTACCACGAATAAAAATATCGGGACTCACCTGTACATTGTAATGCTAATACAAGTATTACATACAAATATCTATTGGATAGCATAGAATTATAAGGAACTTTTATTTCGAAAACTTGCAGACAGAACTAAACACATCGAATCACAAAACTGCCGATTCCTTTTATAAATAATATTTTCGTAACTATTTATCTGTATTGTACTTGATGTCAGACCCAAATTTTACCTCTAAAATGACTCTAAGGCATAAAATTAGCATCTATGCACAATACCCACAGAATTATCGATCTTTGTTCTCTTTTCACAAAAAAGCAAGTTAATTTCCAAGCTAGCGCTAACAATATAAAAAATGTACGTGCAAATTGATAGCAGTTGGGCCAAAGCCAAATAAAATGTGATTTTACTGCCAAGACACCGGGGCGGCCATCTAGAGGTCAAGTGGGTCGTCCAACAGCATCAGTACCTTTATGAGCCTCTTTTAGTCACTCGGCAAGAGCCCAAACCTATCCTATATATCAGTATCTGCAATTCCACTCAGACCAGATCTCAAATATATAGGAGCGGTATATAAAGTTGTCGCCCAGATTGTGAGGGTCCAGACAAATGTACTGCCCTAAGGATCTAACGGCCATTTGTCAGCATAGGCTGCGATTTGTGCTCTGCATCCACAATGAGGAAAGCCAAAGCCAAGCTTGGATCATTTTCTGGACTCTGAATTAATGAGGTTCGCAGCTGCAACTTCCATTGCTGGCAACGGCTTCTTCCGCAATTCTGATTTGCTATCAATATTGATAAGCCCTGGGCTTAAAACTACCAATCTTTACAGCAGACTCCAAATGCTTTGATAGCAGTGAGAAATACATTGAGTCGAAAGCGTAAAGTGCACGTGAAAAAAATGTCAAACATAATCTAGCAGTAGGAAAGATGTTTCTATATTTTTGTGACAGGTAACAAATTGCATTTGTGGATTATTTTCTCAAAGGTTGAATCAAGCACGACAAAAATTCGACAACATTTTTCACGGAGCGAGGTATAAATATTTGTGACAAAAAAACCCACCAAATGAGGAAAATACGCAGTGAATGATCGACGGAGATAAAATATTATCAATAAGTGCACATTATCAACAGTGCAATGATCAACTGCCAATGACAAGGTGGCCGTAATTGGATTGTGAACTCACACAATCACCCAACTTCCCCAGACTTACTCAGAATAGGAAAATTTAGACTGTCAAGAATAGCAAACAACAATGGCGAAAAAAATGGTGCCAAACGACGAGAGGTATCGAATGAAAATCACTGAAAGAAAGATAGCGAACACATACTTAGGCTACTGGTATACGAGCCTTAAAATTAACTTTCATTCCAATATTTAATATACGAAAAGAGATAAACCGAGTTAGCCAAAACTGATAGACAAAAACGGCAAACAAAAACAGTAGCTACACCTGAATAGCAAGCTCAAACACGATATGACAGACGTTAGTCATAATATTCTACGATGATTAGAAGAAATTTGAGACCAAAATAAGGGGCACAAAAAATTAAAGAGTGATGGAAAAAAGTGGTTCATAGAAATAAATAAAATTTAGGGATTTTGTAACCATGCTTTCTCAGAGTGTCATTTCCTGATACTAGCGATTATCGTTAAGAAGACCAAAAATATGATACAAAATTAAAAAATTTAGACCCGGAGATATGGTGCACGATTAATTGCCTCCCTCAGGGGGATAAAACGATTGCATCTATGGAATTAGAGCACTCAGAGGAAAGATATGAGGTTTTGAGCTGAAGCCTTGCGTATTTCTTTTGTTTGAAATAGAAGTTTTTCACAGTACGCTCCCACAAGTAATTGAGCTAGAGTAAATAAGACAACTAATCAGACGTAAATGTAATCCCGTAATATCAAGCTCGCACCATGAGACAAAAGATCCGACTGGATATGGGCTTAATAGTAGATTCGAGGAGAAATAACCACTTACGTGCTCATACAATCAACAACTTGAGTAAGAAACAGTTGAGAATAGTAGAGCAAGTAATAATAATGAACAGTGAGGGTTTATCAATAATTTTAAATTTTGATCTAAAATATTTAGCTTTCGCTCGAATATTGGAAATGAATTCTCTCTTAAGACATACATGAACGTATACATAAACGTCCCTATGTCTGCTCACGGGACAGGTGATAGTACACTGACCTTGGAGTAAATCTGGAACAGGGTGTTCGATCTCTTGAACTGGATTAGCTATTTATTGATGAGCACTACATCTAGAAAGCTCAACAGTAAGATCAAACCATCCTCATTAGCTTCGTAAGAAAACACAGCGCACATTTTCACGCACTTATCGTGATTCGCCTCGTAAGAAAACACAATACGCATCATCACACACTTATCGTGATGTTATAAATAGGCAGCATGGTGAGACACAAACCAGAGAAAAAAGGCTAAACAATCAAGAAGGGAACTCACCGAGGTCTAGGTCGTGAACGGAGGGGCGCATGGAGTGTGGAGTGCTGCGGTACAGAGCATCCAGGACCTTGTTCTTCACTTGGGTGATGGTGTCGCAGTCCAGCACTCTGCATTGTGCCTTCTCGCCGTCCTCCCCCAGCACCGCCACGTACTGAACAGCAAAGGTGTAAACAATTAGCCATGATAATGAACAGAAGTGAAAATAATTCCAAGTTCAAAATATTCAGATATCATGTGATTGGTATTAGAAATATGAAAATTATGAAAATAACTTTAACGCTTAAAACATTTTTTCCAGTTCAAAGAGAAAAAAGTAAAGGCTGCCGCCGTAGTTGGTAATCTTTAGACAATATTCGGTGTTTTTAAAAGTCCATACTAATAAATTCTGTAAATAGACCAATAATGGCTGTTTTATTAAATGTCTTTATACACAGACTTCCATTTAAAATCTGGTGTCTGAGAACGTCCGTCTACATGGTACGAAAGAAAGTCATAAAACTTTCGCACCGACGCCATAGCTCTTTCTGCGTCGGCTCGGTGAATTACTCGAAGAATTCCAGCAAGAAAGTAAAGGAAGATTATTTTTTACCGATCATAAAAACCATAATGGAAAATCGGAAAATTTCTTTGTGAAATATTTGATTATTTACGGCCTAATAACTCGCACTATTTATGCTGAGTGCTGCATTTTGTTAGAGATACAGAGTTACTAAATCTGGAACAACATCTAGTAGAGCCCGCTCAGTGACTTGGAATTTAGCTTCAATCGCAAAAATTCCCCAAAAGTAAAATGGATGAAAACTTATAGGTAAAAATAGGATAAAAATTAACTAGACCCACGTTTATTCTTACGATATACAGGCATTACCAATCCAATGCCGTTTGTAGTTTACTGAGAGCGCTGCTCTATCTTTCTATCTCAACTCGCACAATATTCATGTTTGTATCTTTCTATCTCAACTCGCACAATATTCATGCTTGAAGGAGTAAATGATCAAAGAATGAATGATTTCATTGTGAATGAAATCTTTCACAATGAAAGAGACATCCAAAGAGTTACTGTTTAGTTACTTCGGCTATAGATAGGCCTTCGGGACTTTTATCCTTCGTGCCTACTTAGCTTGTCAGTTTTCATGTCTTCTTCGCAATTACTTCTTCGTCTCTCCTTCCTCTTCCTTCCTGACTTGCTGTTTCTCTGCGCAGAGTATTATACGAAAACACACAATGTGCACAAAACAGTCCAAACTGAATCGAAGTACAGTTCAAGCTGAATCCTAATTTCTCTTCGCTTTCTTGAGATTCCCTTCGATTTGACTATGGAGTCTTGAACTAATGTAATAAGAATAAAAATAGCAATTAGAGCAATAATGAATATCAGATAAAAACAACGGATAGTTCTTAACTTCGACAAAATCAATAAAATGAGAACCTTCAAGGAACGAGGCCAGGTCTAACCTACTAAATTCACATTAAGTGAATTTGTAGGATCTACAAATTTTACACTAGGATATAGCTACGTCTACCATTGACCAACAGTCCCGTCCCTTAAAGCTTTTGCCACACGATTACGATACATTTTAAGTAGAGCCATATTGGATAGATTCTATGAACAGCGATAATGGTGATATTTGCTCTTGCGTGACAACATCGATGGCCAGGAGATCTATTTCAAAAGACGAATAACTTATAAAATCCTAGTCCAATCTCGAACAACATCAATTTAAAAAAGGTTTCTTTTTTTACCAGGAAAAGTTTCGAGCGATATCATTGGTTTTTTGATGCCCTCGCCCTCACAATTTCTATATTCTAGACCCATTTTTATTTTGTTATACAACACGCACATCCCGTCGAGCGACGGTGGCGACTCAGAGTTTCTATGGTGTTTAGTTTGATTTATTGAACTGGTGCAATCGCCGCTCGGACGGCAGGCTATGTATCACCGCCCAACCACTGCCTGTCATCAAACCGTGTCAAAAGCCTCCCCTAAACTGCTCTCCATAGACCTCAAAATTAAAGGCCTTAGAGTGACGCTAATAGCCATCACTCTAGTTATAAAAAAACACACAAGAAAACTGTGGCAGGCGTTCAATGTAATTGCTAAGAACTTATTGTCACGTTTTTCGGGTGCGTAAAACAGAAAAAAGGTTCTAGGAAGTAGGAGCAATTTGATTTCATTCGCTTATTGTTCCCACAAATATTTAAAAATTGCAACATCTACACAAACACAAAGCTTGAAGCCTGAGCTCAGCTACTTTCTCTCATTTTCATATCAGCAGCAGCGATTGTTTTATTCAAATGGAGAGCAATTTTCGCATCGTTTGATAAACTGGGGATGAAAAGAAGAAAAAAAGCGGCAAGGCGACGCCTCTCATTGGTATGCTGAGTGCAGTCGGGGGAGATACAGAGACCTGCCTGGTGATGCCAGGGCCGCGCGCGATATTGCCGCCTATCCCGCAGACAGATGGTATCTTCTCCAAATGCGGCCAGCTTCATTAAATTTGATGTATTCCGTTAGATCACGCTCAATGATGGAATTTAATCACGTTCGAAGATAGGAATATTCACTTTCCACAGCAGGACCAGAGTACTTTTAGGGATGGAAACAAACCATTTTTAGTGCTCGATGTGGATCCCATCCAGTGATATAAAACTTTATTCAATGTTAGAATCGGATCACAATCAAAGTTGAAATCTTAGAATGCAATGATGTTTCGAATCAGATCTTATTTAACGATAAAATCGCGCCCATTCTACTACAGCATATAGGTGGTATTCAGTGACAAACAGATCTCACTGACGTTCAGATTCGAATCCCATTCAGTGACGAAAACACTATAGGAAGGACAATGAAGGAAGTACAAGAAAATACATTCAGTTCAATGATAGAAGTGGTCCACGCTCAACAATGAAGATGGATACTTTGAACGAAAGAAGATGACATTAAACGACATAAAAATAGATCACACTCAATGCTATCGAAACAAAATAAAAACAAATTGAGAAATAGGAAATAGCAGTACGGCCAGTACTGCTTGATCACTCTTAATTTTTATTATCATTATTAGAGAAGAAAGTTTAAGCCTCCTTAACCACAACAAAAGTGTTCCCAAGGGGAGGAAGAAGACACCATTTAGTATGGAATTAAGAGAACGGAGATTCTATGACCAAGATGGGTCCTCAAATTCGCGCTAGGAAACAGCATGAATGAAAGAAGATTTATGAAAAAGATCTAAGTTGAAGTGGAAAGTAATAAATGTTGAAAAAAAGCAGCGAACAAAAAAAATATACTTCTTAAAACAAGGTTACAAGAAAATGAAATTCTATTTCAACCATGGAAAAATTCATCTAGCCTTCAGCGAGGGACCTTACATCTTGCCTCTGATAGTTGATCACTCTTAAATATAATAAAAAATAATAGAATTTACCGCAATGATTCTTATCGAAATGAAACGACGGCTGACTCTCTACCTAGTATCTGAGAATGTTTTAATTATCAAGAAGAGCTTCATGAAAGGAGTGAAAGCCTACTTTACCCGTACATTTAAGCCTTTCTTCTCTGCCACCATTGGCGCCCTGCAACGGAGTAGAATTCAAGTACAAGTCATCATGGGGTTTTAATGCGGGCCATAGCAGCGAAAGTTTAATGTCACCACATGAGGGTGCCGTAAAACTGCCTAGGGTACTTTCCTCGAGAAATAAAAAAGACAGGCGGATGTGGTTGAGATGGAAAGACCAAAGAACGACCTCATTACGTAGCAGTGCTATCTTGCAGAGTTTATATAGACGCGTGGAGCCTCGCCCTCCACACTCTTTAGGGCCAATGAAATGATCAGAAGACAAACACGAAATATATCTTAGATTAAAATTTGGTATTATAAGGGTGGCACATGAAGAACTTGCATGAGGAATAATGAATTTAATCACAAAGGAAGAGTAAATGATTCCAAAGAATCTTGCTAAAAAATACTCTCTAATATTCTGAAATTATCAATACAAAACTACACCACAAAATTCTGCTGGCGCCACTGCTCAGCTCAAAAAGCTGAGTTTTCAGATACATCGGTGACGAAACACGTAGCTATTAGCTATTTTGATTGCTTCTAGTGTCAAACTGCCTGACTCACTACGAAACATTCCAACTAACGTTCAAAATTATGAAATAAATTAATTTAACACTTTTTTCAAGACGGAAATTTAGTGATTTTTTCACTATATTTGATTTTCACTATTTAACGTCTGGGAAAGGAATTTTCAGGCATCTCTATGTCCATTTATTTCGCTGTACTGTTGAAAAGAACCATCCCAAATTTTTTTCAATATTTTTCAATTGTGTCCTCTATAAATTCGGTAGATTGTTGCACATGAACTTATTACTAATCTATACTACAGTTGATAGCAAACGAAGCATTCGTTGTCACAATCTACGTAGAATATAACACAAAAAATTATAAAATAAAGAGATCACTACAGCACTTGGTACACCACAGATTAAAGCAAATCATTTTAACTACTGCACAATCCGACAGTATGAGCTCAATCTGAACTCTGTATATATTGCACGTCGTACAATGAACGTGCAACGCAGTGTAAACTCTTTAGAGCATTACACAGAGGACGATGCACACTAAAACACAATAAAGTGCGCTCTTAGTAGTACGGCAAGAAATACAGCAACTTGCACTTAGAGCGCTGCAGGTTCGAAACAGGGGGTATTTTGCAGTAGCACAAGATATGCAAAAAGAATGTGTATGTACACAAGTAAGACTGAGCAGCACTACAGGGGCGGGCGACACCACAAAATATAGAGCAGCCGTGCGGCAGTAGTCAAAGCGAGGACGAGGAAGAGCTCAGAGACCAGGGACTCCCTCCCTCAGCAATTAGAGGCAATGGCTGCACTTATCCAGGCAGGAGCACCTCATATCGCTGAGCGGAATAACAATGGTGCCAGTAGAGGCATTCGCTCATTCTCGCTGACGTCTCGCCAAACTTTGGCCTCATAAAAAGCGACTCATCGTGCACACAAGCCAGCAAAACAGACCTTCAAGTCAAATGATGTTAGAAAGCTTTCAAGTCGACTTTGTCGTAGATTAACGCGAGACACTGTGCCGACAAATTGACATTCTTAACCTACTCCACTGTGACCAGGAATCAATATGAAGGTTACTGATGCGTTGTAGTTTTTTCTTGTCGTTAAACATCATCGAAACTAGATTCGTTTCAACCAAAAACAAATTACAAGCTTCATAATTTAAACACATGTTTCTTCATATGTACAGTTACTTTGGAAAACGCGCGAAAATTCATAATTAAATAATGATTTAAATTTCATAAGATTTCCATTAAGAATTTTCCAACATCAATCCAATCGCCGTGTGAGTGGAAAAGCCCAACATAAATTTTTGATCATACAGTAAAACATTACACAAAACGTAAAAAGCCAAATAACAGGGCAATTGGTCTACGTATCACCAATCACAAAAGGCTTTGACAACACATATTAACGGAAGTCATTAATACTCACCCTTTTAAGACAAATTTACTGAACGATCTCATCGCGAAACTCACGAAAGTTGTACGGGAAATAACGTAAAAGATCGCAGATTTTCTGATTAGGTTATAAGTTATTTTAAGCCTCCCTAACCACAACAGAGGTGTTCCAATGAGAAAAAAATGAAGGCATCATTTAGAGTGGAGATAAGAGAACGCGAAATCCAAGCACAAGGTGCGCGCTCACACAAGCTACCCTAAGCATAGGAACTTTAAGTTGATAAAGAAGTTAATGAAACATGATAAAAGATGAAGAAGAAAGTCAGAGGTGCTGAAAAACAGGACAGCAAAAAACAAAAAAAGAGGCCGTAAAAAAAAATTTCTATTTCAATGAAAAGAACGCCTACCAAACTCTCTGCTCGGGAGTTCCCATTTTCCCCTGGTAAGGCTAATTCCAGTAAATACATTGCATCGCAGCCATAATTTGTTTTTCGTTAACTCCAACCGTTGTACTCGTGGCTCAGCGAACGGAGTCGGAGCATCTAAAACATGACACCGTGTGAGTTGGGGATGCGCCTCGTAGCAGGCCTGTAGCTCCAACTTATTGGCCGATGACGCACACTTAATTTCAAGGGTCGAATATAAACAGAAAACAGAACTTTAAGAAAAGATTGAGCAGTTCGTTATGGTTGATATGAATGTGTCTAGTAAACTTCGATAACTAGACAGACGTAACTTAAGCCAGCAGAAAACCGCAGTTCAGTTCTTACATATTACTGAAAGTTTATTCGTAAGTTATTTTTACCGTATAAAGAAATCGCTATCGTCATCACAGAAAAATTGAGTTCATATCTTAATTTGTGCCTGTATTTCAAATAGCACCAACAAAAATAGATGTAAGCTTAAGCCTCCCTAATCACAACAAAGGCGTTCCAAAGAGAAGAAGGATGAAGGCACCAATTAGGAGGGCGTTAAGGGAACGTGGAATCTATGCACAAGGTGTGCTCCCGCACAAGATCCCCTACGCAAATAAACAGAAGTTGAGAAAGAAGGTTAAGAAATAAGGTCAAAGTTGAAGAAGAAAATTAGAGGTGCTGTAGAACAGGACAATAGTGACTCAAAAAATGATGGTCCTTAACGAAACAAAAAATATTTCATTTCAACAAAAAAAATGACTACCTAACTCACAGCTCAGGACTGCAGATTTTCTCCCTGGGAGTGCTAATTTACGCATGTACAATAGTTGTATCCCTCTGAGGAAAAAAAATAGACTGACTTGTTACCGGTGGAATAGCAGTAGGGAATTGGATTCCACAGAGTAAGCAAGATGACGAAGCCGTTTCGCACTTCGAACTTTAAACCGTAAAGCATACACCTCTCTACGTCAACATTACAAGCACAAGCTTAATGCGAAACGATGCGCCTCGGACATTTATACCTAGAGTTCTTCAAAATACCTAAGTGATTTTTGAAAACATCACCAAATTTTTCTCTAGGAATAGCACTCAATGACTGCTGTTCCCACTAAGCGTTTTTGTTAGAACCCATGAAACAACTTCTAGGGGAGAGTGAATCTATTGTATTAATTAAAAATAACTCGTACTTGAGCTTATGTTTGTCAAAAACTCAACATGACACTTGTAAGAAGGCCGTAAATTAAAAAGAAAATTTATCTTCCATGAATCCTTTGGAGAAAACCCACTTATTTCACCTTATATAATTGGTGAAGACCATGCAAAACTGTATTTAAGGTAATAAAGAGGCCGGGTACTCACCTGAGGAGTGGAGTACGGGATCTTCTCATAGTGAGGCTCGTCTCTGATCAGATGCAGCGTCTGAAATAAACAAAACATGAAACTTATCACCTGAATAGCACTGAACACAAAATACTATCAACATGATATTGAGCATTTTAAAGTAGCAGTAAAATGGCTAAGGAAGCAAAATGCTTTACAAATTACTTAACAAAAACTAAATTTTTTATCTACTCAAGTTATTTAGTATGAATTGATTAGAATTGATATATCACCAAAAAAGTTAATGGACTAAATATTTTGGATTAATTTTCAGTAACCAGAGACACAAACAGAGATAGGTTGCAGAAGACAGCATTAATTTCCCCTAAACACAGTATAATTTATCGAAACAGATGCCCTTGAATTATTTATACGAATAACAGAAGCTAGCATACCGTTTCTTACGGCGTAAGAACTCAATTATTAAGGAAAAAACGCTCGGAGCTTTTAGGTCTTTTAAAGGAAGTGTTGAATTTTTGCTGAGGTCAGACATTAATACGAGATTTCTACTAAAGAGGCACATTTATTTAACTGCATTTGACTACTCATTTAACAAGTTCATAAATGAATTTAATTAAAGGCTTAGATTCAAAGACTCTTGAGATCAGTTAAATTAAATGCATTTCCAGACGGGCACTATCGACCGTTTCAATTGGGCAGACCAACCCTCCACGCCGCGTCAATTTGGTTGAGTGACACTACAGGTCGCTTCATTTCGGTTAGCTCAAGTACTGTACAGGACGCTCTAATTCTGAAAGGTTGACGATAAACTTTTTCGACAACAAAATTCGCTTGTCTGTAACATGCTAGTACTGAAGACACTTAAAAAGTAGCGTAGCGTCCTTGATAAATTTGAGTGAAGTGGTTTATTACTGGTTAAATGTACGTATATCGGCAGGCAGGCGTTGGACAGTGAGTCATCATAGTTCACAGTATCAGGCTCTCCCGAAGTAGCGATTGCCATCGAAGAGTGGCATCATAACAGGCTGGTGTAAAATATTACTTTGGTGAGATAAGCTGTGCTCTTGATGCGGTCTCGTTAAAATTGACAGGAACGGAAGACAGCTTTACAACATATCATATTGCATAATTTTGCGTACGTTTCTTGAAAATCGAACCGTAACTCTAAAACGCGAAGACTTTTGCAGTAAAATATTTGAAAATGAAGTCATTGAGTATTCGTGAATGGAATTTACACTCAAAACCCAATCGCACCCAATGTTCTCGACTGAAAGTTATGAGCTTCTAAAGACAAATGTCCCATAATTCAAATTCAAGAAAAATATCAGATGTGCCAAAATACTGTCAATATGAAACGTGCACATCATAATTTCATTTTCAATCGAGCAGAAAAGTACATAAACAGACGACAACATCTAAATGGCGGGTTGAGATTTGTCTCTTGCTTCTAACGTTGAGACACACAAACGCCTTCTCAACCAAATCATAATAAAAATGAGTTAATCTGTCGATAAAAAAATTCGGACACTGTAAACTAAAATTTTTTTTTGGATTAACTTTTTCCCATCAAGATTTCCGACACCTTTTGTGTAAAATGATTCGAGAATTCGAAGCTTGCACAGAATGGCTGAGGTTTGGACCGCGTATGCAGAGCACACCCGCGTATCGAATGTCACGAGGGCCACACGACTGGCACGGAGCTCTAAACTCCCTGGCAACTGTTCGCCCCGGATGCTAATGGCAGCTCGCTCAATTTCCGAGTTTAAGGGAAATAGCTGGAGAGCTCAGATTGCAAGCTGCAAGAGCATGAAAAACTAAGGATAAATATTTCCAATATATGAATCAAACGCCGTTGAAGCCGACTGCTTCAGATATTAGAAGCTTGAAAATGTAAACTTCAGCGAACAAACAGGAAAATTGTCAAAATTTTCTTCCGTGAGCGATAATCTTCAGTGTATTCACAAAAAATATAAAAAATCCCTCCTTTTCTCACGATAAAATTTCCTCAATCTTTCTTATTTGGAACTTTTTACCGAAAAATTTCAGGCAACCACTGGCACGGAAGTCAGCAGTTCTGGAGACAAAAGTACATCCCTCAATTTGGAGCAGAGCGCCTCAAGAGCGCCCGAAATTCGTTGTTATAAGCAAGAAAACATGGAAGCGTCGGCCACGAAGCGTCTCTCCGACAACCGAGACGCGTTGCCGACAGCCTCCTAAATGTTGTCGAGTCGTGATAAGATCTCCAAGCGACGTTTTCTTTGTGATGCCATTTTATTCGTGCAGATTTTCTTTTATCAATTTGCAACGCTCAACGGATGATATTCCGCAGTGAAGGGATAACTTGGTCCGATAAGGCCTCGTCCGATTTGAGACAAAATTTTCTAGCATTCGAGCAAAGGGAAAGCGAATTTATTTCTCTCTGGTGTGCATCTAAATGTATTCTAAAAAAAATCACTTAAAAGGAATTTGGGATTGGAAAAAACAGAAAATAATGTGTTATCAACTCAAATCTCTTCTAAGCTCGAATGTAAAGTTATGAATACATAAATTCATTTTCTGTCTTAACATGAAAATGCCTTATTCATTTGCATTCGACTCGTTTCTCTCACTTTTGACTCAATTTGTCTTTTACAAACACAGCCTGACACGGCTGTTCTTCGTAGACATGAATTCCGTAAAATAACCATAAACTGCATTGGTGTGTTGTGCTAGTTAAATTGAAGAACTGGTTACTGAAGTTTACGGCAAGACAGCACGAAAGAAACACTGTAAGCTTGAAGCTGTAAAAATAAAGCCCAAAGTGCTATTGTTGAAGTGCAATGGTCAAAAAGTTGCCTTAACCAGCCGCCGCGTGATTCGCGCTGCACCGTTCTTTACGCCGTACTTGGCCACACTCACAAAAACAAAGCGTCGTACGTTCCGGGGCTCGTTCCACTCAACAACGGAGAAAACTTTTTCCAATTTGCAGTGAGCTTTTATTTGTGAATCGAGTAGACAATAAGAAACTCTGTGAGAAGTCAAGGTTGTGGTAGTAGTGGTCACAAAACTTTACAAGAGGAAGAGAGCGCGTCCGGCAGTGAGAAAGAGGCACTTGGATCACTGCAAACCTGGGCTCTAGGTGCAATAATAGGAGCTTGAGACTTGAGGCAATACTTGCCTTTTAAACTATGCACATGAACCTTGCCTTTCAAGGAACGGCAGTCAAAAACTTTCTAGGTTACTTGAAAGACGAAAATTTCACACGGAAAATAGCACTGACGATTGGAGAGAATAAACGCAACTGGCCAGTTTCTCGAACACTGGCAGATGATCAACCCGAAATGCCATTTCTATAAAACCTGGATTTAAATTAGTTAAAATGTTCGACAATACAGGCATTCTGAATTAACACAGTTAATGAAAATTAGGAGGCTGGAATGGTGGAGATTATTTTATCTAACTGCAATTATAAAAATACGAGAAACCTGTTCATAATTGGGCCTAAGGCTGCAATTGAAAAGAAATTGCTACTAAAAAGAATCAACTGGGAATAGTCAAGAGAGAGCATTTCAGTCCTTGTTTTGAAGCATCTGCTAGTTCAGTGCTACGACTTTCGCAGAAACTTACAGAACAGAATGTAGGTTTATTTTGAAATCTAACTGTGGCTAACCGAGTACGTATCATTAACTAAATGTTAGAGCATTTTTAAAGTTCGACAATAGACTTGGTGACCAATTGAAGCATTAATATTTCATTCATTGATATTCAGAGTAAATATATTGTTAACATTGAGAAAGTGGAATCAGATGAGGAAATTTTACAGAATGTTGACCATGACCAGCAGACTCATAAAACATTGTCTGGGGCGGTTTTTCAGAGCACTCTTTTTTCCCCGATTCCTTTTTGAAGTCTCCCTCAAACTTTCTATTACCACAGGCAGCTTTTACAAGGGACTTTTTTGTTATGCATTTTTTACGGACAACTTCAAATCATCGACAGTGTCAGAGAGAGCTATGCATGCAAGCTTCAGTCTTCAACATGGACCACACCCAAATGTTAAGGGGATTCGAATCGGTAGAAGCCAAAATTCCTCCCTCCTGAACATAGGAAAACTACCGCGACACCCTTACTGAGTGATTATGATACGTGCAAATGCTCGCCATTTCACAGACAGGTGAAGTCAGCATTCTTGAAAAATTTCTGCATTGCATTAGAAGCAGAAATCAACATTTATCAGAATACTTTTGAATTTAATCTCGAGCCGTCTTCGACGAAAATGAAGGAAGACTTCAACTTCATGGGCACAGCCGGCGAAACCATGACGTTGATAGCCTTCTGACGATTACAAACAATTCTCATAACACAATAGCAATGTTTGAACATTACAATAAACGTTTTTCTTGATTTTCAGCTAACTTTCTACTACATTGTTATTCTCTCGATTTAATTTTGTTTCTCCTGGAGACAGCTTTTCATTTGGATAGACAATTTTTCCTCTTCTTGTGTCATCCTTAAGTCTAGAAAAAATTGAGCCACACCATTTCGTTTCTGTTTGTAAAGTTCAGGGAGTTTTCAGCGCATGTTCAGCTTGAAAGGTAAAAATTGTCAGGTTACTCCAGATGAAGGGTGAAAATTTGAGGTTACGTTTGACTGCGATTTTCGTAAATTTTTGCTGACATTAGTTTAGCCATTGTGCTCATGAGTTCCTTTGCATTTCTCCTGAAGCTCTCACGCAGGATTTTTTTTTGCTTATGGGACAAAAGTGCGAGCTGAGCGCCTGTCTAATATTGTGCTGGTCCATGTCGGAGAGAAATTCATTGAAGTTGTTCACTATGTTGTAAATAGTACATTTTTCCTGCATTTAGTTAATTGAAAACATTGACGCTCGAAAACAAAACGCTCGCAAAGAAGCTTAATAATGACTTGAGCCATACTGACATTTCGTAATTTGTTGATATTTTGTAAACCATCTATGAAGCGTTCGCAGAAAAGATCCAGTGCCAGGTGGTTATCAACAAATATACCGGCAATACTATTTCCACCATTTGATATTTCTCCCTCTTCTATGTTTTGTGTGGCTATTCGAGTACTTTCCTACGAAAAGTGCGTATTATGTAAATATTCTCACTTGAATCACATTCTTCTTCGGTAAACGGAGTGCTTGGCGGCATTCGATATTATGCATGATTGGCGCCAGTTTATGAGAGCACCAGGTACGACCAACAACTTGGGGGATAGACACTTTTCTTCTTACGCCTGCATGGAACACCACTAATTTTGAAATTGAAATAACCCCGAAACTTGTAAATTCCAATACTGTCTGGATTTATCCATCCATTACCACAAATCATGCAATGAATTCGTCAGAATTCAAGTGATTAAATGAAGGCACGATTCATTTAATATATATCTTTTTCATAATCAAACATCAAACATCAGTCAAAGAATTAACAAATGGTAGTAATAGTTGTCAAATGTGACAATAATGAACAATGCAGAAATGTGTTTTCGGAATTAAATATGTGAAGATGTCAAATGAATAATGATTTTGTTCCAGTAATGAAATAACGAAAAGTACGTCAAATTAGTTTAGCAATTCGAATATTTCCGATAGAACGTATTTAATACAAGACCTCGTCAGTGACTACAGAATCCGATCATAGATAAATGTTTGTTAATGACCGATGAATTTTTTGCATAATTACCTAGTTCAGCGCTTCAAAGGTACTATAAGATAAATTAATCAAAGGTTTATGCAGCGAATTAATGTACATCCCTTATATTACATAGCTAAGAATTAGGTCGCAATTCCGCACCAAAAAAATTGGAGCATGCCTAACATATTGAACACAGCTACAGTGAGCGTAAATCCCTGCTATGTCGCAGGACATGAGATGGTGTTATGGACCTGATCGACTTCAACGAAATTGCGAAATCTATACTTACTCGTACATCGCATGGTCCAAGTTTTTTGCTTACATGACATTATAGCCTTCCAAGCAGCTGAATGTTTACAATAAATATTTCAAAATTTTTGGTATCCGTAGGAGTAAAATCAAAGCCAGGACGCTGAACCATGCCATTATTTCCTATCCGATTCAGAGCATAAAATTCCGAGGAATAAGCGCGCCCAGTTTTATTTACCAGACCATGTGGAAATTTCAGCGGAGCAGCGAGTGGAGTAAAATGTAAAGCATAATTATGTCGCGTCTGAGGGCATAATGCAGGAAGCAACGTAACCTCCGTGAAGGAGATGGCACAAGTTGCTGTTATATTATGCATGATGGCCTCTGAGCGACCATCATGGTCGCAAAACGTGCCCAAATGGACACAAGTTTCAAGCTTACAAGCTTCATTGGCAGACCAAGCTCGCAACTGTTGCGTTATCGCCCAGATCTCGCACTTCCAGAGCCTTTCTCTAGTTCTAAAGCCACATTTTTAACGATTTTAAAAGTGTCAGTTGCCTAGTTTGGAAATATGCTTCACTGAACTTCGTCGATTGATGGGTTTCACGGAAAACGTTTTCAATTAGCTTGACGCATTTTTCTTAACGATTGTGCAATTACATATAAATAAAAAATTAAATGAAATGAATACATCGGAAGTTAAACTTAAATTTGACAATTTCATCGCAAGTCAACTGGAGATCAATATATCCATAAAACCATTTCGAATAATTTCTGTCGCAAATTTGGCAGAAATGTGGAGAAATTTTACGCTCCTGGAATTCGATGCAAAGGAATACCTTCGCTCTTATTATAGGGATCCACTAGAAATTTAAGCACAACTTTCGAACCAAGGCAATTTTGGGCGTTTTTAGTAAAATGAGGTATGAACACTTCGTCAAGGGAAAATTTACGCAAGATAAATTAATAATGTAGAATTAATTTTTTTTGTCCATGACACGGATGTAAACAAATATAAATTGTGACTCGGCAAAAAAAATTGCATGTATGCACATGTGGGCTCGAAAGCTTTCGTTCGGGAGGCAGGTTTTTATCAAAAGTTTCAAATTGTCGTTGAATGTGAAGAGAAATGCCACACCAGTTTTACTCAGTCATAGCAAAATGAACAGAACGTTGGAGGTGAATGACCTCCATTTTAGGCCTAAATGTTACTGCGACTCCCGTGAAAAAATCTGCCCGGCCACGGGACGTACGCATGTCTAGAGGCCATAGGCTGTTGTCTTATCAAACTCTTCTCTCGTAAGTACGTCAATGACTTGTGCTCACGGGATTAAAGTCATGTCAATAGCGCTCAGCTAACATGACAATTTGGCAGTAAAATGCCACTCAAATCATACAACGAGCAATGAGAGTTAGCTGATAATTACTTGAGAGAACAGCAGAAGATACAATTGCAGAAAAGTGCTCTTTAAGAATGATTTACTAAGCCGGGTAAATCTAGTGAGCATATTTCTGAAGGACGGCAAACTCGTGCAGAGATAGCCTTATCCGAACAACCTTTTTACAAAGAACGGGTACAACCCTGAGGACACCACTCTAAGTCAGTAACCACGGATCGATTAGCAAGATTTATTATTCAGAGCCCAGTGAACGTAGCAACTGGATGAGTGTACTAAACTGTGTGTGTTATTAAATGCTTTCTTATAAAAAACTCTAAAAAACAAAGCACAGAAACAAAACTGTAATACCTAAATCTACTAATGGAAGGTTACATTTACAATGATCTGATGATGAGTCATACACATGTTTTCAACACACCAGCTGGATTCGAACTGACGGTTTAATATGTAAAATTAATTCTCAGGGATTAAAAAACTTCAGTCACATGGGGTTGGCGTCACTTGCATGATGTCAATGGGAAATAAGAACTCAGAGACGCTAAAGAAAATTGATAAAAAAAAGTAGAAGAAAAGACATGAAAGAGCAAGTTGCTGACGGTACCAAAAGCACTGTTAGTAGTAGCATGACCTGCATAGCATGAAGAAATGAAGTAAGCCCTCCCAGAAAATTCCGTACAATAGAATAGTAAACAGAGACGCTAAAACGCGCGAGTAATGGGCGCGCGAGGCGGGCGCACAGTTTACTGCGCCGTCAGTTGCTGTGTAGCCATTTTGTCGGCAGAGACAAGCGGAAGCGAGCTGGCACCGCTTGCATAATTGACACCGACTTCACAAAAGCCAATGACTAGGTTAATGTTGACCAACACGCAGACAAAAGGCTTCCCCTAACGCGCTCGCAAACATGCAATGAATTTGAAATAAATCGGAAATGAAAAACTTTCAGAGCCTGCTCGATCCATACTCATTCAAATAAACGCATGATTCGTAAATATGCACAACGGGTTTGCAACATGCGGGAAAAATTTCATTCAAATTAATACCTTGTGATATAGAAATACTGGCGGTTAGCAAAATTGATAATTTTTCATGCGCAGAAAATAAGGCATCTTGGGCGAGTGAAAAATTCATGAATTTGAAAATGTGTGCGGAAGCTTATTAGATTATTAGTTAGTTTAAGCCTCCTTATCCGCAACAAATGCGTTCCAAAGAGAGGAAGAAGGAAGTCACCATTTAGTATGGAGTTGATGTGTGCGGAAAACTCGTTTTCAAACACCATGTGGTAACAACCGTTAATCCTCTCAGATTAGATTATGAGTTAGTTTAAACTTCACTAATCATAGCATAGGTGTTCCCAAGAGCGAAAAGATGAAGGCACTAATTAGTTATTAAACTAAAAGAACTGAAATTTGAGCACAAGGCGTGCCACCACACCCGACGCATTTAAACAAGATTGAAAATTTTTTATAAAACCAAATAAAATTCTGTAATAGAGTAATAGATGCTTGAAAAAGACAGAAAAAATCCAAAGAAGATGGTGCGTATCAAAAAATAAACGTATTCCATTCTAACAAAACGAATATTTTAATATATTTTAACAGACGGTATATTATACTATATTAAAAAAGGAATACTATAACCTAACATTCCCATCTGAGCGGCAATCATTATAGATACAGTATTTGGCTCTCGCTGAGGGGTCCAATCTTTTCAAATAAGCCCAGAAAAAATTCTCTCTAACAGCTAAAACTGGCAATTTATTACCGCATAAAATAACTTCATACGTTGTGTTTCCTTTTCAACGTACACAGTGCTCCGTAGCTACCAATAATATTTAATGCTTCCGTTTTAAAATATTTATCGTGTGTTTGCACTTGAAATGTATTCAATTGTGAGTTCTCGATATTTGATATTGAATAGGTACAAGAATTACGTTACGCTCAGGGTGTGCTTAATTTGTTAATATGTTAGACTACTATTTACTTTCAAAAACTTCTGTTTCAAGCGACATTGATTTCCACAGTGTTTAACAATTTCCCATGATATACAACGGAAAAATCCGCCCACCTTTTCCATAACGATAGAAATAGGAATTTGTGGTAGTCGATGATGTGCTGATAGTTTTCCATATAAGATTCAAATTCTGGCAACTTTGACGCGTGCCCTTTTCTTCTTAGTGTATGAAGAACCGCTTTTGCTTGCCAACATTTTGTTGGTTATTAGATGCATATCATCTTACCGTATGAGATATTATTACGCAAAATGCAGCCAAACTTGGGAGACGAAAAAGGCCCACCAGTCGCTTATGCATCCTACACAGACAGAATGCCCGCCTGCGTCCGTAGCGACAGACGACCGCCTGCATGAAGGTTCATGGACGGCAGCGTATCCGAGAGGAGTTCATGTGGGGTACATGACTCCTCAGGGAGATACAACTACTGTATCTACAGGGATTGCCGCTCAGATCGAAATAAAAGGCTATAACATTCCTTTTGTTGGAATGGTATGTGTTTATGTTTTATCGCGTACCATCTTCTTTGGGTTACTTCCGTCTTTTTCAAGCATCTAGTACTCTATTATTTAATGTTATTTGGTTTTATAGACTTTTTCAATTTTGTTTAGATGCGTTGTGTGTGGTAACACGGCTTGGGGATAGAATTCCGTCCCTCATATTTCGTTGACCCGAAGTATTCAAGATACGGTAGAAGACAATGCCTTTCAACACTATCTTTCGAAGCTATCATTCGCCAAACAGTAGCGTTTTTACTTGACAAGAATTTCATGTCACATCCTGTTTATATTGCCGTAAAAAAAATTGGTAAATAATGAACTGCAGGATGAATAAGTTGAGATATCAAATGGTTAATACGTGTATACGAAGAGCATCTGGTATACGCTGGGTATAGAGTAACCTTAGTTTGAATCAGATATAAGATAAGTTTAAGCCGCCTTAACCGCAACAGATTAGATTAGACGTTAATTTAATTAAGCTTCCCTAACCGCAACAAAGGCGTTCATAAGAGGGGAAGGAGGAAGGCATCATTAAATATGGAGTTAAGGGAACGCGGAATCTATGCACAAAGTGCATAGAAACAGTAAATTGAGATAGAAGTTCACGAAATAAGATAGAAGTTGGAGAAGAAAGTAGTAGGTGCTGAAAAACAGGACAGCAATGAACAAAAAAAAAGATGGTCCGAAACAAAACAAAAAAACTATTTTATTGGAACAAAAGGAAGGCCTACCAAATCTTTAGCTTGTGACCTCACATATTCCCTCTGAGAGTGCTAATTCCCATAGAATTCCATTCCCCTGAGGGGAAAATCTAGGTGAACAAGATGCTGTGATAACATAGCGCGCAGTCTCAAATCGATTCAAAATATTTGCTGCGCAATTAATGTAATAAAAATAGAACCCACAATATATTCATGCAAGAAACCTGAGCAGGTTCGACTCCAGTTTGTAGTGAATACCTCGGCTGAATATAGAGTTCTCAGAGTTCTCAAAAAGCACATAAAGACGTGATCAAACTGATAAAGAACACGCCGGTCTTATAAACAATCATTGTATTTCAACGTCTGAATCCGCACCCGGAACCCTATTACTGCTGCACACTGGAAGCAAACATTAGGCTGCGTCTGTCAAGTCCCTGTGAAATCTGCCAAAAAAAAAATTTTAGAACTGTCATCACCACCTTGCTTGAGGGAGCAAATACCCAACACAGTTGTGAGCATTAACTCCAGCACATTAAACAAAGGAAAGTTGCACGCAATGCTCACGCAAAGTGCATGATAGTTCCATTCCGCAGCAAGCCATTATTGCGACTCAAACTCAAAGCGTTAACTGAACACGACAGGTAGCCGACATCCCAGCACGCGACCGTGTCATTTGTGCTCTCTCTTACCACGCAAAGTGAGGGCGAACTTTATTGCTGGTTACCTGTGCCAGCCAGGCACAAAGTGAGGGTAAGCTATGGCACACGTTACCAGAGCAAGCCAGGCACAAAGTGAGGGTAAGCTTTAGCACTTATTCCCTAGGTTAGCATAAATGAGAATAAGTTTTGTAAGTAGCTGCAGATTCTAGGCAAAATAACAGTAATCCCTTATTACTAATTACCAATGTCAGAATACAGGCTGTACTTGATAACTGCTCATCGAATATGGCGAAGCAAGAACAGCGTCATCGAAAAGCCCTCGTGCAAAAGGGGAAAAGGCACGCTTCATTATCAGTCACTTGAGAGGAACGACAAGGCAGCCTTTCTTACTTGTTTCGAGTTCAAAAATAGATAATCAAATTTAATTCCTAGATAGTGGCACGTAAATAAAGCAGAACACAAATTATTCAACTCCAATGACCGCAAAACAGTAATATTTTAGGTCACAATCGACTGAAGGCAGTTCAATTGTCGTGCCACAGGCAAGCAAGGTGAGTTTAACCTCAAGCAACTTTCATCGTCAGTTCAGGGTGTCAACACATCGAAATAAGATTACTGTCACAAGTTTCTATCAAAATTTCATTGCGCATGCCATCGGATACATTAAATTTAGGGGTAGAGCGACATGAATGATGTGTTACTAGAGTGCCAAATCAGAGCAGAGCTTTAGCTTAAGTTGCTCAAGGCGAAGCTTTTTTTTCACACAGCAAGACGAGCTTTCATACGGCATGAGAGGAAACTCATCAGATGGCTGTTCTACAAAACAAATGTTATAATGGAAATTTCGCAAAAGAACAAATTAAGATTAGAACTTAGATATAAAAATTTAGCATTGCTGGTGTCAGTGCTAAAGAACAGAATTCTGTGACGAAGAGAACAATAAAATACTGGCTTATCACCGTTACTTTATGTCCACACTGGCAGTTTGCACGCGAACTCATTCATCGAAAAGGTGTACGCAGGGATCGTTTGCGCAGAGTGCGTAGAAATAACACTAGCTGAGAAACGGTGGGAGCGAGCGACGCTACATTGCCAGGGGCGGCGGAGGGTGCCAGATCGGTGCCACTATCAGCAAGTCAGGCATTTAGGAGAGCCCAGCGGGTCAGTTTGGTGATTGTGTCTGGAGTGACACATCGATCGTAGCACTGGCGCGCCTTAGATTGATGGAGTCTGCGTGACCGACACTAGCTTATTGCACAACCAACGTAATACTTTACATTCCCTAATGTCGTATCTCACGAACCTACATAATTAAGTTAAGAAATGAAACCTGCGATTTAACGGCGAGTTTTGGACACAACGAAACCTTATTACAAATATTTATTAACATTTTTTTATATTGAACTTAGATAATAATAATGGACAGATGCTAGGAAGAAATCGAGGCAATTCAGCCTGCTGCCGAATTTCAATAATTGTCAGATGAGCAAAGACAATTTTTTCAGTTATTTCTTTCGGTTATTTTCGTGTCGATATGTTAAAAATAAGTCGATAGGGGAAAATGTTACCTGCGTAATAAAATGAACCATAGATTTAACGTTGGTTTAGGCCTCCCTAGCTGCAACAACGGTGTTCACATTGAGTTTGGAATTTACGTGAAATTTAATAAGGTTACATTTAGTATGGAATTAAGAAGCGGGTAATCTATGCACACGGTGCCCCCACGCCTTGAAAATACATATAGCAAGGTTAAAGAAGTTCATGGAACAAGAATGAATTTGAAAAAGGACTACAGTGAATCGAAAAAAGATCCAGTAATGAAAAAAATATTGTATTCCAACGAAAGGGAGGCCTACCTAACTTTCAGCATGGGGTCTCACATATTCCCTTTTGAAGCGCTGGTTTCTCCGATATTAAATGATAATAAAGTTATAGAAAAATAGGAAAATTTATCGACCTCGAATTTTTCACTGAAAAGTATAGAAAAATAACAGTCAGTACAGCAGAGCGCTTAAAATCTTCGCGTTTTTTCAACTTATGAAACGCAATTCTTAGATATTTTTTAGATTGCGCAAAGTTTGCATAATTTTAATATTTCTATGCCTGTTTTAATCAACTGCAGGAACTGAAGTTCTTATATTGATATATACATGTAAAATATTGCTAAAGGAAACCACCTTCATTTAAGTAAAAAAAAAGATTTGTTTCATAGACAGCTCCTAACTTTCAGTTAACCAATAATTCATAATGCCTCATTGGAGCTGAGATACAATGAAATGAAGCTATTTTTAAAACCGGACACAAAAATTACAAATTCAAATAGTACAAATATAACACCCCAGCATTCCCAAATAAAATTTTTTAAACAGAGACTCTGAACAACATGGCACAAAAATAGACGAATTATACACAAAAAGAAATTCAAAAAGTTAGAAGGTTGACAGTCATAAGTCATAACATAAATGAAGCTCACATAAAAAAGATCATTCCACACGACCACGGCACGACCCAAAGTGGAATCCACCACAGAGCTCGCTTGAATACATAGAACGCGGCACCGCTTAAATCATGCCTGGCGATGAGGGCAAAGAAGCACCAACTCGGGCCAGAAATCAGACCAGCTCTCATAACTCAGTGGAAGGTAAACAGTTAGATTAATGGCGGCCCAAAGAAGGTGGTGAGCGACACTAGCGTTCTTACGAGCGCGCGCACGGACATCATGAGCTTCTATTTGTGAACAACACGCCACATCTAACACAATCATGAATGATGTACGAGCAACACAAAGACGTCAAAGGAACGAGCTACATTCATTGATATAAAGGATGAGTTTGTCACAGAAATGAGTTAGAAAAAATTTCAGCACGCTCTGCAAGCCTAATTTACGAGTGAGCTACGACGGTGTAACTGAAAAAACGAACAAAGGGGTAGAAAGTGGAATGAAATTAACACACAAGCTTCTACAGTCAGCACTTCTTATGAATATCGGTTATAAAATTTATCAAATGTAAATCAATTGAAGAGATTTAAGTTTTATTTTTACGACATCCTCACTTCATTGAAGAAACAGAGCCGAATGTATATTGCTGCAATGCTCAACTCAACGAGTAATATTTGAGGCGAATCGTGTAAGTACTGCAGCTTTGTATTGTCACAGTCATTGTTTCCGGGCACTTTCATCAGCTCGGGTTAAACTCGTCAATCCTGATCCGCATTTCAATCTAGCTGCGGAGGGAACGAAAATAGCGAGTTACAGTCCCCTACCTCCAGCGTGATAAAAAAAGCATAACATCTCCATCACATCTGATAATGCTTGAAACTATAATAGAGGCTTTCGACTAGTTCATATATTTTTGAAGGGAATCATTAGAATGCACTTGTGCACATAATTAAATGCTCAGAAGATTATGCGGTGAAATTCAAATCAGAATCAAAATTCAGTCTGAAGAAGATTAGAATCTATGATTTGTGAATGACTAGTAATTCGCTTTAGATTAGATTATAAGTTAGTTTCAGCCTCCCTAACGCAAAAAATTGTTCCAAACAGAGGATGGGTGAAAGCACCATTTAGCTTAGAGTGAACGGAACGAATAATCTATGTCTGAAATGTTTTTCAAACAAGATCTCCTGCGCGTAGAAACAGTAAGTTACGAAAGCAGTTCTTGAAACAAGAGAAAAGTACAAGAAAGACTACGTGGCGAAAAACAGGACAGCTGGTTAACAATAATAATAAAAAAAATTATAATGAAAATTTAGGGTTACGTGTCAACCAGGGTCACAACCGATTTGCAACCAGAGACCCCCTTAGCTTAGGCTAGGTAAGGTCCTTAACAAAACAGAAAACCTATTCTATTTTAATAAAAGAGTAGACCTACTTAACCCTTAGCTCGGGGCCTCACATATTCTCTGGGGAGCACTAATTATTATAAATACAATAGTTGTACCGCTCTGAGGAGGAATTCTCTTTGAAATCAGGCCAAGGATTTAAAATAAATTTCAAAATTGAACTTTTTTCGTTGTGATGGTCGTTCAGTTTCGTTGATTAGTATAGAAGGATTTCAATCGAACCCAAACTAGTCGTGACCCGTAGTGTCAAGTCGCTTAAATAACTTTTTTTTTTCTCATTGAAAGTGATTAAACTATCCTCTGTTTTCCCTGGTAAAAAGTTCAATGTCAATTGAAAATATTGCCCTTAAAATTTAGTGCAGCCGAGAGGAAATATTCATCGTTAGGTAGATGTTTGTAACAGACCCCGTCCGTTACAGTATGGAGAAGTATTGGACAAATTTTGAACCAAGAAAAACGTGCACTTCACACTGCGTAGTAGTGAAAGATTTGGAATTTGCATTAAGGAAAAGCAATTTAAATTGTATTTTGTTACTAAAAGCGGGATGCTGAATTTTGCCTTATGTCATAACTGAACCAGAGCGCGGACGGTGACAACCGCGATACAAACAAACAAACAAACAAACAAACAAGCAAACAAACAAGCAAACAAACAAGACTCGGAGTTATGTATACAAGTATGTATACAAGTATGTATACTAGGCCACTCCTCGCCAGTTGGGTCATATTGTTTTTACACTTAATTGAAATCAGGAGTTAAAGTTTTCTTCAAAAAGAAAATAAAGTAATATCTATGAGAAATATTCCACAAATTTCTTGTGGAAGAAACAATGTGAAATGTCGCTCGTAAACTGGACATTTTCAGCAACTATATCCACAATACAGCATGAGGGACTAACATCGTGAAAATTAGAAGCAAGAAGATCGCAAATTTCTCTGATTTGAAAATGAATTTGAATTTTCCCTTACCTTATTTCTGAAAACAGGGTGTCACATTTTGCCCGACGTTATTGCTGAAAGCAGAGTGTGGATGGTGACAAATATATAACTAACCCTTCATACACAGAATAAAACATATAAGACTATCAGAATTTTGTAAGAAAATAGAGGGGTGAGCCTACTGGAAGTAGTATTCTTTAATTTTTTTTGCTGCCATCGAGCTTATGGTTAAGAAATATCGTCAAAAATAATAAAAAAAACACCTCAGCGTCTCAAGCTAGGATTTTTCTGCGATTTGGCTGCGAAATATAAATAAGGAGAGACCGCTAGAAAGTGTCAGGGAGAGAGCGGTCCTCAGTATGCATGCTCGAGGTGCCACAATCTAACAAGTTCGCCAGGAGCAGCTCGCCACTATTTCGAGCACGTTGCGGGCCACAATAAAGTTTATATTTTCCATTTAAACGATGACAGCGCGCGATGGAGTTATGTACCAGGCCCTACAGAGTTGTGTGTGTAGAGGCGCGTTCTGGAAGTCAAATAGACTTACCATAGGGATGTTCCCTGCCTAGTAACTTGTGAAGTCTAACTTTCTACTCCTCTGGAGTCACAAATGCTTTTTCTACCTGACTTAACCTAAACTAGAAACAACGGTAAAAAAAATCAAGTGCTCCTGGCTGCTGTGGATTTTCGGCTCTGATAAAAAAAAGTATAACAAAGAGAGATTTTTAGTTCAAACTGGTACACAAAATCAACAAGCAACGAAGAATGACAAACAAACTTTGCATTAAAGGCACTCAAGATGGAAGCCCGTTGAGTAATTGAAATATTGGTTTTAAAAACCGTAGAGTTAGATTAAAATTTTTGTTAGATTTTTATCGCAACCTAGCAGCTGCTCATCGGATATTTAGAGTAAGATTTTCAAGACAAATTATCCACAACGCGCCTTAGTTTTTATCCGTGAAGAGCATGTCGCATGAGGAGATCGGAGGGTTCGGAAAATATTGGCTAAAACATAACAATGAAATCATTTTTTTTCAGCTTGAATTACAACTTGCGTAACACCACTAAACCTAACCGACTAAATTAATTTATGTATATGATAAATTTCTTCTCACAAATAAAGATATTTTAAACATCTGATCCTCTGTCCTAGAAATATATACATCGCTCAAAAAAAGTCTGCTCTTGGACAAATAAAATATATACTGCCTGTTCTGTACCCCCAATAATAATACGAACCTCTGTTTCAATCGCAGATACAGTTTATGGGTCAACTTTTTCAACATAGCAGATGTGAAAAATGAGAGGGCAGTAATAGTTTAGAATTATGGCTTCTTCTGGGGCAACAAATTCACAGAAATAACTGAGGAATTTGAGGTTGTCAAAAGAAGAAAATTCGTGAGGACCTACAGCGGCGTAGCTACGTGCATTAGCTGGCAGAAATAATAACTCTATAAATAACTGTTATTGCCACACACGTAATCAGACGCTTAACTAATTACACCCTTTAAAAAGGCACGAGCTAGAGAAAAAATTAACGGATGATTTATAAGGAGGAATGCGTTTGTGTCTATTGGAGGTTCGGATGTGTGAATATCTAGATACATGCGAGCACCATGAAATAGTAATAATTTTGAGGGTCAATATTGAATTTAAGCATTTCACGGAAATTAAAATTCCCTTCCGAAGAATCACTAAAGGAACACATTTAAAAACGTTTTATATGAATGACACTAGGTGCGCGTCACGAAATAAGTTTTAAATAAGAGCTAGTGAAATAATCAACTGACGCAACTGAAACGGAATTAACAAAATACAGATGAAAGAGGGAATTTATTTTCGGAAGAAATACGAAAATTATCACAATTACATAAATACTATTAGTACTGTTCGTAAACTTTAAAAAGAAATTAGTTTTACGAAAAAGAACCACGTAAGTTCCAGGAGCCAAACTGCCACGGGTCACAGGGTCCAGAGGTGCTCCAGCAGAGGGGCTCTCCACCGCCGTAGGCTTTTAATTCGTTCCATACAGAGAAGCTTTATGGGAATGAGTTACGCAGGCAGACTTGCTAAGGAATGACTACAGATTTACGGTCGCTCGGATATTTTGAGAAGAATATACGAGGGTGCATCGCAGCAGGTAAAAGGAGGATTGTAGTCGCTGAAATGTTATTACGGATTTCGTAGTGCAAGCTAACATTAAGAAACTTCCCCTCAATTTTTACTGCGAATGTCATGAATATTATACAGACACATTTTCAAAAACCAAAAAATCGAATATGAAGTTTTATAGAACATAAAATTGAAATCTTATGAAATATTAAATTAATTGAAATAAATTAAAAGAACCATCCTGCAGAAGACAATGATTCGGCAATACTGACCACTTTTCGTAGTGAGTTACAGCTCGATCAAGGAGCATGAGACGCAGTACCTAATGCGAAGGCTGCCTTAAGAGCTCAACATTAGGGTATCACATGCCACGAACTGTGAATGAATGAACAGCACGCAGATAAAGCATGTCGTAACTCGTGGAGACAAAATTCAAGCTCTGGACAACACCGACCTTTTGCACTGACGCTCTGCACGCAATACGAATACAAGAGTTGGGGCGAATTACTGAAATGTAAGAGAGGGATACCAAATGAAAGTACCTAGCAAAGTTCCCATGCGACGGAAAAAAGTCATAAATTGAGGTGAAAAGAAATGCGGCCCGTTAATTGCAGACTCAAAGAAGAAAGAGTTAATAAAGGTAGTTGAGCGGGAAGTGAGTTAAGTAAAAAGTGTAGCATTTTTGCCAAGGGAAGAATTTAGCCAATGGTAAATTACTGTAATTCTATTAAACTATGAGCTAAAAAGTCACTCAGAGGTGACGTTAATGAAAAACGAGCAAAGCAGGAGCTGAGTAATTAAAGGTATGAGCAACGTAGGAAACATACCAGTTACGACATTTATAAAGTAGCTCGTGAGACGGAAAACGAAAACTCAAGCAGAAGAATGCGGAGTTGGATGCGCGTAAATGCAAACCGTAGAATGTGAAGGCGATGAAAGTCATCTTTATAATCAAGGTTCATTAAAATGAAATTAAATACGGAAAATCGTAGGAAAGAATAGCTACAATTTTATAAATGACGTAAAACTCGAGAAAATGGCAAACTATCTACATAGGTTAACTAACACCGATGAAAAGAGCGTAAAGTAAATGAAAAAACATAACATGAAATCAGTTCAGACAATGAAATGATGCAAGCCTGCATCTCAAATCGTCAAATATTATGAATTTGGTAGAAACGAACGGCATGTTCCGCACTAGTGAAGAGTGTTTTGTCTTGCCTTTCACTGACCCGAACAGCGGTAAATTCTTACGCGTGATAAAAGCATTCTAAATGCAACTTTCTCCATGAACTAGGGCAAAAATTTCACCCCGAACGCAACGCACACAAGCCCGCCAAACCTTACAGCAAAAGAACATTTCACATCTTCTGTGCAATTTTTAAAAATAGCACAGCCTTAGTTTGAGTCTAAAATCGTGGAGTGCAGCCACTGAGGATTGCATTTAGTAGCCGAGCGCAAGAAGGAGCGCATCAGGAGCGGTCCGCGTCAGAGTGCTCTTGCATGTCCTATTATCTTGGGCGCGGTGATAAGGGGACATCGCCCCCAGGCACCCGACGTCCCAGGTTCCAATTCCTTGCCTTCTTTTGCCAAGAAATGAAGGCTCGAAGTGCAGCCAATCACAACAAAGAGGAGAGGATGACAATGCCGCAGGTCGCAGTGACACTCGATGGTTCTTTTGAAAAACCGTACCAAAACACAAAGGAAAAATGGACTTTGAAATAACAGCTAGGGAAGGCAAATGTCAGAACACAGACACAAAAGAAGTCGGATTCCTCGTTTCGAAAAACCGAAAATGCTTGTTGAAGCATTTTTTGAGTAGCTTTTCGCCCGAATGAAATTTCTTACGCTAAAAATTGGTGGATTGCAAGATGATAACGAAAACCTACAGTGAAATTTATACGATATCATCTCATTTGAAAGACTTTACAGAATATTGATAGCAAGGAAATATTCAAAACTGCTGAGTGTAATGACTTTCGTATATGAATGAACTTTAAAAAGCAAAAACCATTGCACTGCAAGATCTCACGAAGAATAAAAAAACGGCTCAAATAGATACGTACTACAGCACACAGTACCGTGAAACGCGATTCGGGATAAGAAACCCTCAATAGAGCTTTCTACTTGAACAAAAGGGTAAAGAAAATATGATGAGTGTTTAACATGCACTTTAGTGGGGCGTGATATTAAGCCACTATCAAAACTTGATTTCTACTACATAAAAGAATCATCATGAGAGTAAAATATGAGCTGTCATTTGCACCCTGAGGGTGGGTATTCTAATATGACGGAGAGAGATCAACGGAAGACTGCTCAGTGTTCACCTTATGGTGAAAAAACGTGGGCGTTCGCTTTGCATTTTGATTTGCTTTGGCATAAGCAGCTAAACCTTAAGGCATTTAAAAACATCTTTCACAAGAAATGATGCTATGAAACTTAGCTTAAAAAGTTTTGATGCGCCCAAAAGGTGACCATAAGCTTCAAAGTTCCATAAAAAGTTATTGCATTCGAACACAAACGGAAATACACACCTTTCAAATAAATGACATAACCAACACTTACCACTACTGCACACAGAGAAGCAGTTGGAGCACACAGAGAAGTCGTAAAGCTCAACCAGTAAGCCGTAGTTTCAGAACACATCACTTAGTTTTGACACGGAAAAATTTCCCATCACATGTACCTGAGTGATGCACTCCTTCGCAACTCAATGCGCTGCGCAACGACACTTGGGACATCATTTTTAGCACAAAAACAGTATATATAATTTTGCAACACTCACGACAGGGGAGTGCGTGATCTGCTCCCTGAGGAGCCGCTCCTCCGAGAGGCAGTAGCGGGCGTCGTGCGTGACGGCGTCCACGGGCCCCTTCTCCACCTGGTGCTTGATGGCCTTGTACAGCAGGAAAATCGCTGGGCCCGCTTCCTCCTGTGAGTGAATGAGTTCATGTAAAATTATTTGTCCCAAACGTTTTGTTTGCTCTTAATTTAAAGAAGATCACTACAAAATAAAATAGCCAGGTTTGCATCCTCTTGTGAGTGAATGAGTTCGTATTAAATTCTTCTTCACGAGCGTTTAGCTTACGCTCAATTTAAATAAGATCATTACAAAATACGAAAATTTATCTACATATGAAAGCAAACAGATAACGATGGATTTCCAGAACTGATCCAGTCCAGATTTCAAATCATTTCTGATTTCTTTCTCGTGAGTAAATGAATTCGTGGATATTTAGAGCGAGGTTCTCACTTTGAGGTAGGAGTACATGCAGAGCGCTAGCCAGTTGGTGAGCATCTTCTCGACGACAGTTTCTGTCCTCCTGAGCATGAGCTGCGGGTGCTTGGTGGAGACGCTCTTGTCAATGAGGCGCAGCAGCAGCAGCCGCAGCACGTCAGTGAGGTACTCCATGCGGCCCGTCAGCGCCACCACCAGCAGCGAGGCAACATTCACTCTGCGGTTCACCACACTTGACAACAGCGTAAACGAAAAGACGTCCATACTGAGCGACTTTCAACGAATAAGGGCAAATAAGTCAAGGTTCAGTGCTCACAATTTACCACTGAATGTACTCGCATGGACTGATATTCTACATCTACGCCACGCTGTGCACTTCTTGAAAATGTTAGGTAATTTTTTGATGGTTTACAGCCGCCAATGAATGAAATATCTCCCTCCTGAAAAATAAAGTGTAACAATAATCGCAGCATTTCACAGAAGAGGTGAGGCAACACAAGAAACCTCGTTAACAGGGTTTGTGAATGTAAAAGCGCTTCACTAATTTCTTGGAGTTAAGCTAATGACCTGTGAACTTACATCGCAAAATTTGACCATATAGCCTTTCATGAATTAACTCATTCTTACATTCATGTAAATGGAATAACTATATACACTAGACACAAGGCGTTAACTATGTAATCTCAGCATAATTTCAGAAAGCACACATAAAATCTGTGTTAACGCGTGTTAGTGGGAACGGACACCCGCCAGCACGTTGAGCTCTGAAAAGAGTTTACGCGACTCCCATGTTCAATTTAGAGATCTTAATTTCGCTTTCGAAAAGTTGATCAATCTCAAAAGAAAACGCCCAGATAATACAATAACTTTCACAGCCACTAATTGTTTTGTAAAAATATTCAACATGTGCAGATTACAAAAGTAGCCTCGTGTGTGTGCAGGCAAACTGCCTACTTTGTCGACACATAAAAAATACATTATCATAGAATATCAATGACTTATAAAACGAAATATTATATTGCACTCAGTCATGAATTTTGAAGGTTCAAAACAAAGTTGCAGAACTCTCAACAACTGAAATTGGTCATCTAAAATATCTTGAGGTTTATAGGTGATATCCAATTCAAACTGCAAAAGCAGTCTCAACTTACGAGTACAGTAATTCTAATAAGGATGCAATTCAGGCAAACAGTGTAACCACGCCGTGCACTTTACAAATCCTCTGAATTGATATTAGTATGAAAAATTCAAACGAAACCGAAGCTTATTACGAAATTTATCTAAAACGATCTCGAAGAGCCGTTCCCAAGTACGTGAGGACCTCCAAGATTCGAACGTCAAAACAAGATCCCAATATAAAATTTGAATCTTTAACAACGAAGAATACATACGAAAATTTTGGGGCCGTTACAGCTTCGAAGAACGTACTTGTCTCTGATATTGAAGGTTTTTTGTGCCTCAAGAGTCTCAATAAAGGCCAGCAGGAAATATCTATTGGCGATGAGCTGCTCGAATTGCACCATAGCGTTGCTCTCCCCCGGCGTTCGACAAGTGCTCATCTGATACTGAAAAACACAAGTTCCTTTCATAAGACGAGCTCTGGCCACCACATGCATGGATATTATCAAAAGTTGAATAGGGCTTCAATTCCTAAGATAGTGATGTTAAAAATAAAAACAAATATCTGTAATGCGTAAGTTCAGAAATATTGCAAGATGGGTGGAATTTTTGGTAAATTTTCTTTGAACAAGTTATTTTTTTGTTATTCGCACAGTATAACAAAGAGTTATTGCTGAAAGAGCAATAAGTTTACAAGTATGAGAGAATACCTTCGGGTCATTAAGAACAGGATGATCAGTTACTCCAGGGAAAAAGACTTTCATGATGTATGTGCGCAGGTCGAGATTAGGGATGCCTGAAGACTGCAAGTCAGCAGTCAAGTCCGTCATATCAGTCTGCAGCTCCGCAAAAGCTGGAAAAACATTGATGTACACATATCAAAGATTAAATCTTCAAGTTTCCAAAAGAACAATAAGCTCAAACAAAGATAATAATACACATGTGTCAAGCAGTATGAAAAAATTAAAATTGCTACAATGTGATGTTATCAAAATAACAAAAATTTCGAGAAGGCAAGAAACCGGTAAAGTACTGCGTTACTCTCAAATGTGGAAAATAAATTTCAGTTCTGATTCAAGTCATCTCACTCTATTCGAGCATTGACCTAATTATTTCGTGACAAAAATTTCACGTGTCTAATACTTCAAAATGATTGCCATGGAAATAAGTAATTAGCTTGGCTTTGATCGTTTATTTACTTTCAGCTCTAATGAGAGACAAAGCGAGTTTCATTATCCTCTTAAACACTTAATTCTAAAACGTATTTACTGAAGCAATAAAAGTGGCTTAATGAACTCGGATTATACGCTACCTTGCTTGCACTCGGACCGAACGTTGGACTCGAGAGTATCCATTTGAATCTGAATCCTCTTATATTCTCGCTCGGCTTGGTTGCTTTTGCGCCTGTACACCACCAAGATCACCATGGAAACCAGCACCAGGAACAGGCCTCCGGTCGCCATGCCGCCTATCGCTTCGGGGGGGAACTGGTACTCCTTCACGAAAAGACCATGAAACCCATTAGACCTATTTCCAATTTAAATGTCATTAGACGCGTGTCAGTCACACAATGGTTAAAATAATTATAGCAAGTTATTGAAGTTCTTACACAATAACGAATATTAAAAAATGAATGATGAAATATCAATTAAATATTGAAAATTAATCCGCCTAATAAAATCCCTTAATTAAATACTACAGATGAGTATTTAAATTCCATTCGTTGTTACACATGCCTAAGTTGAAAAAATCTTTGTAGTGAAAGCGAGAAAATTCTAAATCTGTAATTTTGCAATAAGTGCAAGTTTCAATTCATTAATTTGCAAATAAAAATGTACATAATGTGTATCGAACAAACAAAGACCATTTACGAACGACAGGAATACTCGGTACACACATTTCAGTTTCTTGCAGTTAACAAGGCTACAACTTGTGAAATGCAATGCAGGAGATGAGAGGAACTGACCTTCATCATCTCGTAGCGCAAATCGCCAATAATATAGCGGAGGTTGCTGCCTACTCGCACCACCACCACAGGCAGGCCTGAGTCTGTGGGACGGCCTGTCTCATCGGTGGGCGACGGCTGCGACTCGGGCGGGTCACACACGAGCTGCGTCAGCGCCAACGATGTCACGTTACAAGACTTCGTTCCGATCGTGACGTTCACGTCGGTTTCGTCGCTGGCCAGGTTTAGGTTTTCCCCCTGACGATTCAATGGGAATTTCGAAAATTAATCAGACACTTGAATTTTCAAGTTAAAAATTACGATAACTGTCCGATTGAGTACAAGATTATAACGTGTAAATTGTAGACAAACACTCGCATTCTTCATATTCCTTGTTGTTTAACAATAAGAAAACAAGTAAACTTACCACGCAGAAAAGAATCTTCAGCGAAAAAAACTCTTACCTCGATCACAAGAGTGTCTCCTTTGTAAAGCTTTATTCCGTTGGGGAATTTCCTATAGACGGGGTCGTGCACGTAAACAAGAGCTATGGGGGCGGAAGCAGGCATCATGTGTCGTAAATTGCGAACAGACGCAACGTTGTCCATGATAAATCCAACATCCAACCTCAAGGAATTTCCAATTTCGTGAGATCTGAAAAAAAACTCCTGATTATCGAGAGAAAAAAAGCAAGACATTTGCACAACAATGAAATTCTGAAATCCGAACTGTAAATTCTTCCAACGGAAGATACTAGCAGCACAAAATATTTTTCTACCCCTCAAAAACTTCACCCCGCAAGAGAATATTTGATTCGGAATCAAGAAAAGATTCCTGTATTAACATCGTAGGAACGCAGCAATTGCCCGAAAATCAAACCTCATACTCCTGTTTATAGCGGTGCTCTCAGCGGTATCATTTTCGCGATCAGGAAGCAAAGCGGCATGAGAACTTCTGCGGTCCCTGAGAAGAGCGAGCACAATATTGCGATCAACAGGAGGAGACGGGCACTCCATGAGCGAGGCAGACACCACGCGACATGTGGAAGAGTTAAGGATCCTGCCGTGGAGCAGGATGGTGATTTGCGGAGATTGGACAGCGTCCAAGTAGGAGCCATGGACTGTGATGATTCGGCCGCCACTCCACGGGCTCTTGAGAGGTTTGAGCTCGAGGACCCGAGGATCAGGTGTGTATGTGAAGGGGAGGGGAAGGATCCTCTGGGCATTGTCGATGGTGACCAAGAGCGTGCGAATACCGCGCTGAGAATGCGCTCGAGGGCCCTCAGGGTTGGGCGGTCCGGCTCGAGACGTGACACACACCAAGCGCTGCGACGATGATTGCGTCTTGTTCACTCTGCATGGAAGGTCGTCCAACATTGCCGTGATATTCGTTCCCACGTTCAGATGGTGGCCGCTGATGGACAGAACAGTGCCTCCGGACATCGGTCCTTGCCGCGGCCAGATGCTATTCACTGTGATGTTCTACAAAGAGAACAACAAAACTCAGTACACGACACATGTTATCATTACGAGTTTTTTCAAGCAACGCAAAACGGAAAGGGTAAATAAATATTACATCATTACAAATGTCTCTGTGATTGAACAAAAAAAAAAACATGAAAATACTGGTAAAAACTTATTCAAATACTAGACACGTAACAAGTGATGTTCCCTCACGATAACAACTCTGTAAACTCGTTTTCAAAAGAAACTTTTCAAATACATGATTCACGCGTCATCTTTTATCAAATTATTTGCGCATAGACTGCATGAGACAATACATTACTTATTCAAAGACGAAACTTTCTTCGCGTAAGACTAAACACTATACTTTACGTCATTTCCACGCACTGGCAACTCAGGACTCCAGGAAACACCAGCCTACATTACACCGTCCATAACTGACATTCCCACTGCCTCACCGTGTACGAAAACTTGACTGAAGACATGGTCTCTCCTGATGGACTCGCAACATGGACCGGATACTGCAAATTTGAGTCCCTCAAATGCGGGGGAAGGCTGCCTGCTCGACAGAGAATTTTCACCGATACTTCGTAGCCTTTGACGTCGCAGGGCACATCTCCGATGAACACGTTCCCGATTATATCCTCTTCACGTAACCCCAGGTTGCTCCCCTCTATGGTGACGAGAGTGCCTCCTTCCAATGGCCCCGCAAGAGGATGGATCTAAAGAGTTAAAAAAATTTAAACATGTTTGCGATTACTACATTTAAAATCTTATAAATTAGAGACTAAAAAGTGATGACCGTAGTACGAATACATCGATAGTGAGCGCATCGAGTATGAGCTCCAACACCATTCTTCGTAGCGCACACTAGGGTTTACATTTTGAACTACCAATTTCATGACCTTTCAAAACAATATTACTATAATTTTTACTTATGGATATGTACTTTGAATATCAAAGCAAGTTTCAAGCAGCCCTAACTTGTTTTGAATCGAGCTGATTTTGCACCTGTTACTTTATTTACGGTTGCACATGACAAATTTTCCAAAAGCTATTTAAGCTAAAAATGATATAACCAACGAAATTAATATTACATTGTTAATAAAGATGAGCGGAGAGTTTATTGAGTTCCCGGCTGAACAATAAGGAGAACCATTAACACAATACGAAACATTGACATGGTTAAAGCTTCATTCAATGAAGATGTGGTACGAGAGAAAAAGGCTCAAGTACAGGCAGCACTTAAATCAACTTCACGATTATTATGGGCAATTTTACAGCCTGAAATATCACAGAAACGTTGTGAATTCCGTGTTCAAACAGTTACAGCGGAAATGAATTTAAAAATTTACTTCTGGAGACTAAAATTAAGAGAAAGGTTTACATCAACGTGGTTCCTGTTAATGGAATCGGTCAAAGTGCGAAATAAATATGAACTAAAATGCGATTAAAACGTTCGACCAACTCCAAGGAACGTGCAGAGTCAAGACATCCTAAAAATATGCTCAAGATGAAAAATAAACTGCAGCGCAGCGGCCTTGAGCGAATTTTCATTTTTTAGCGTCTTCAAGGAAACTCAGAAGAGAAATTTTTCGTTTGGAATCCCTGAACAACTGATTAGAGTCGAAAAAATTTGTCATGTCAGCCACACGAGAGAACAATTCATCGGAAATTGTTTTCGCAGGTTCCCTTGGAATGAAAGTTAAACAAGTTACCATTTAGAGTTTTTTGGGTCTTAATGAAAGGCAAACAAAGAGGAGTCTTCGTACACAGGCGATTGCGATTTGAGACTTTCAGCGCGATAGACTCGTCGTCTATCGTCCCAAGAAAAAACAATCAACGAGCTCAAAAAGCGACAATCAGGTTTGCATTGCCAACGAATTGTTAGCCCTCAAAAAATAACTGAATGAATTGGTCTGAGCACTGCCATAGTGACCACATGCTGAAAAAACTAGGTTCATTAATGAATCACAGGTCAAGTACTTGTTAGAGTTCGCTCAACTTGGATCAATCAAAGAAAAACTATAGAAAAAAAATTAAACACGTAGATAACAGACCCAGAAACGAGCAACACGAAGTGAAAAGGACAGTTAGCTCGAACGCACAACTATAAGCTCAAAATTATTCCAAGGTAACCGTTTCGAAACATGATAGAGGAAATGCGCAAACGCTCACAAAAAAGAAAACGAATATGGACCAAAAAATTTAACTAACTAAAGTTCGAAGAACAAGGAAAATATTGCAACAATGCCGTGGACTTCTCTTAGAGTTAAGAAAAAGAGAAACTATAGCCAACGTTGGGCAGCCATTTGCAGTGAACTCCTCACGGAGCCCTCAGCCCCTCCCAAGCTTCTTTATCATGAACCCTCGGGAACTCAAAGTTGCAGGCGCTTTCAGGTCTCCAGATTAGGCCCCGACCACTCTTTGGTCACCCTAAAATATTGGCTCGCTCAACTCAAAAAAATGCTATGGGCACCGAGGAAATAAAGTCTACCTACGCAGCCATAAAATGGCATGAAGCAAGTGAGTAGTAAATTACAGGCACTGACCAAATTTCATGAGTGGGCAGAAGCAATAATGGAAAGCCTAACACTAAGGGAACTTTTTCATTGCAGTACTGCCAACTTTTGGTCGATCGAAAGCAACCGAATGAAAGAAGAGAAAAGTTTGGTAAAGGCAGCGAGTAGTTAGAGGGTCTTGTAGAGGAGACCGAGGGTGCATAGCAATGGCAGCGCACAAAAAGAGCAGGAGGCTTGGTTGCTCTTTCCGAAGGCATCGCGATGTATGAAGCAGCGTTTTAATGTACGTTCTACAGATGTGAGATCTCAAGATTCTTATGTTTACATGACAGATAATTATTACTTCATTATTGTTCTTATTACCTTAGAAAAATAAGAAATTATGAACATAACAGAGCTACCTTGAGGTTGCCTTCGTTTCAGTCAAGTTCTAATACAGTTAAACAAAATACTTTGAGGCGATGATGTATTCGCCTCATAATTCAGAGGCGAGAGTAAATGCTTAGAACGGTTTCACTTCACTTATATTACAAGCCACATCTGAAAGTATGTAGAGCTATATCAATATAGTTTTTAATTTAGTACGATTAATAGAACTTATTCAGGTTTTGTACTTGAGAAAATTCTGTTGTATTTTATGATTGTTTTTACCAAGTGTAAGTCCACTTTGCACCATTTAGCATGAACGTAAGGGAACGCGAAATACATGCAAAAAGTACAAAGAAACAGTAAATTGAGAAACAAGTTTATGAAACAAGACAATAGTTGAAAAAGTAGTAGGTACAGAAAACAGGACAGCAGTGAAATGAAAAAATGGTCTGCAACAAAACAAAAAACCTATGTTACTCAAGCAAAAAGAAGGCCTACCTAACTAATAGCTCGGGACCTCACATATTTCCCCAGGGAGCGCTAATTCCCGTAGATACAATAGTTGTATTCCTCGGAGAAGAATATTAGTATGAAAGCAAGTACAAATCGATAAAAAAAAAGTAGATATTTTAATTGCATTTTTAGAGCCGATATCTAGCAGTGTGACCTTAAGAGGAAGCTAGGATTGATTTTCTCAGAGACTGGCATCTCGGTCTGATATAAATAAATATAGTTCTAACTAGAATATCTCAGCCAACGTGAAAAAAATCTGACAAGTACATGAAGGTAAAACACTCCGGAGGTTGAAATACTTGTCAGAGGCAATGCGATGATATATACTTGGAGCCAAGAAGTAAGCAGCATGAGCGCAAGAACACGAGGTATCGTATTCGATGACCTGAGACCCAAATTAAACTTAAAAAGATTTGGCGCAATTCTCTCTAAAATTACTTTGATAAAACTTTAGAAGTGTTATTTTATTTCATTTCTGATGCTGGGAAAGTTGACCTGCTTTGAACTTCGTAGGAAACAAATTATGAAAATTTATTAGAACTTCAAACTATTCATTTCGTGCTTGTACAACTGTGTAGAAATTTGAGGAAACTGAGATAAATAAAATAGCTCAACACGTAGTAAAAAAAATTCATAGATTCAGTAACCTCGAGGCTGTAAAACGGTTGCGTATTCATATCAAAAACACAGGAGCAAAAACTTTTAAAGCAAATACAAAGGCCTCAGAAAGTTCATTCACAACAAAATTTATTGAAAATAAATTTATGTACTTGGGTCTGAGACGCGTAAATGGTAAATTCGCTAAGAGATATCTGAGCAGTCAATGATCAAATGTTTAGAAAATATGATTTAAATGCAGGTAAGAATGACTTTGCGTCAATTCATTTCAATGTTGGATAGTAGAAACACACAATGCATTACCAAAATGATTCCACCACCGAGTATTGTGATGCAACATTTCAGGCGATTAGTTTACGAATGACTATTTTCCTCTTTTTCCTTCTAGGTACACAAGCGAAAATTAGAGCTGCACGGCACGAAATTAGACAGTTTCTGAGAATACCTTCCATTTACAGGAAAACAGTTTTTCATGGATCGTAGGTTATGCAATGTACCTAGTTAATATACCTATATTAACTAGGGCATAGTATCAGCTACGCCCTTCGTTAGTCCCATCACACGCACGCTGGAACATAGGTAACATTGAACATATTTCACGAAGATTTCATGACGCATTGCACTCAAAGAATAAATGAAGCCACACGAAGAAGGAACAGAGAGGTGATGAGAGCTAGCTCATGTTAGCACTGCATTCAAGTTCAAATTAAGCCTCACGGTCTTGGAGAACTGGAGAGCCAGGGCGGCACTCCAGGAATTTCCAGAGCATTCGCTCAAGTTCTAATGAGGCTCTCGAACTATTTGTTGTTGGGTGCAAGAGAATTAAGAGGCTTCCTGCAAGTCTCGGCACAATAAACTAATACGAGACTTCGATACACGCTCAAGTGCATGACTAAGCAGCAGGAGGGGCAGTGCCCATTAATGCGAAAGATGCCTGTGTGGAACTGCAACTAACTTCGAGTCTGTCACAGCGCACAACTGACCTGCTGCACTCAGAGCAACAGTAATAACGGATGTTCAATAACAAAGAAAAAGGCTGTAATCGTTGCGAAAAAATGAGAAAGCCTTTGGACACGAGAAGAATTGATTCGAAAAAATACTCGGACATCAAAATTTACTGGGAGAAAAACGTTTTAACGTGGAAAAAGAATTAAGGGTATGATACACGCTGAGAAAATAATTGAAGTCAATCATGACACAAAACTTGGCTTCAATAAATATGCCAGAGTTGAATAACACTCTAATTGCACGGGGTTGTTGCGTAATGTTTGGGACTCGGCAGTATGTAGAAACACCAAGAATGGAGATCAGATACTTCGGAACAAGGGTGAAGGTATGCCAAATAATAATAGAGCTGGAAATGTCTCTCACATGGAAATGACTGCAGTAAAATCCACATCAATCATTACAACATACGCAACTAAAACGTATGTGGATCAAGCAGAGCAATTAAAACTCCGTTTTAGGAGTGAAGCTGATTTTCTTAACGTTATCAGCGGACAAATTGAGTGCACCGAAATCGATCAAAATTCATTCACATTGAGATGTAGAACTAATTTGGAACAACTTTTTGTTATGTTCAATTTCAAGTTCAAATTCAAGCTTTTGACGCGCTTCATCCGAAATTTATGAAAATAAATTTAACAGAGATATAAACTACCAAATCTTTCTTCTGTCTTATTGTCAATTTTTATTTTAGGCATAAAAAATATGAAATAGAATAAAAATGGGTATATACAATTAAAAAATTAAAATATTAGATAAATGGGAATGATCTTCCAGTCGCAAAAAGAGTTTTCCACAAAATGCTCACACGTTAATCAACCGAACTTTAACATTATGCACTTGATTTTCAGTTAACGGATTCGATTTACCGCACATCCATTTTTGCGAGAAAAATGAGATTGAAATTCAAAAGTACCCAACACAATTAAGTTTAATATTATTGCAGTATAATAATATTATTAGTAATAATCAAATTTGATAGTACAAAATGACCTACATAATTAAGAACGTAATGACACGGTGACGTTATTGGAGAATGTCGTCAATGCCGGAGTAATTCGACATCATTTTATGCGCATATCAGAGTTTACGTCTCTGATATTTATAATAATATTAATCCCAGTCAAAATAACATCCGTCCCGGTTATTAGTCACTTGAATTGAGAACCTTATTAGGTGCACAACAGGGCTAATTTTTATCCGTTAAGGCAGAGGTTCGCATAAAATAATGACCTATAACTCAAGAACCGATAGTAGCGCCACTCACAATTTTAATTCAAGTCACTATCAAATTTGATCTGGCCACTCACCATATATATTCTCGCCATCCACCACACCGATTCTTGCCATCTACCATACCGATTCTTGCCACTCACCATATCTATTCTGGACACTCACCATATCTATTCTCGACACTCACCATATCTATTCTCGACACTCACCATATCTATTCCTGTCCACTCACCATATCTATTCTTGGCGACGGACAAGCTCCAGGTGGCGACGCAGGCCGGTCCTCATGGTGGGGGCTGAGGAGGGGGCGCGCGGCGGCAGGGCACTCGGCGGCGAAGTTGCACGCGCCGCCGCACCAGGAGCAGCGGTAGCGCGGCGGTCGCGTCACGCACAGCGAGCAGTCGGCGTGGCCGCGGTGGGCGCCCAGCACGCCGCACTTGTACAGCGTCAGCGAGCGCCGCCCGATCTCGTGGTCACGGTTCCACACGAGCTTGAGGGTCGCCTTGTACTCTGCCACCGGAGCCTGGTAGTGGTACACTGCAGTTTCGCAAACAATGAGTCCTTCAGTGTCAGCGGACTCCTTCGCAGACACCAACATTGTAGCCCCTTCGATATTGACCACACACTGGAAGCCCAGCTGACCAGCCCGCGGAGTAGGCAAGTTGCGCACTGCGAGGTACAGTTCAGTTGGAGCGTTGTCTGGCGCGAGCAAGTCTTCGCTTCTCCTCATGAAGTGAGGGCATGAGTTTAGCCCGTGAGATGACAATTTCGCTGGGTTCTGAAACACATTTATCAAAGTAACCATGAGACACTCGTCTCAATGGAGTAGACAAGAGATAAACCAACAGCGATAAGCGCAGTTTAATTCAAGCAAGCAGGATAATAAGCAAATCAGGAATTGACATTTAGCAACTTACCTGTTCGCCTGATACGACCGTTTTGAGACACGCGGAGCTGTTGTGGGTGCACGTGTTCTCGTAGACGCACCAGTTGCAGGCCCAGGCGCTGCGCACGCACGACCCGCACGTCGAGTGGCGACTGCAGTCGTAGAACGCAAAGTTCCTCGACACAAAATCTTGGTTGGTTTCGCTGGAGCGGACGGCGAGCGGCACGAGCGTGTGGTCGGTGCGGGGCGGGATGGCGGGTCGGTACTGGATGGCGGGAGCGGGGCAAGTGAGGCCGGAGCTGGTTACCGTGGCGTCGGCAGGAGGTGCGTCGCCCCACATGCACTGATACTTCGCGCCCGTCGGCAGTGCAGGCAATGTGCGGATAGTCAACTGTATCAGCTGAAACGATATCGATGAAACATAAACACTTGAAATTATAGTCTAGCGATCTTGAGAGTGTACACCTTCAATAGAGATCTGTTCGAAAATTTGCGCTAGTATTTCGAGTGTTGATTTCTACACGATGTGGAATCCATCAAGCAAAACGATGGCTTTCCATAGGGCTTCACTGAAAGTTCTAAGCGGAAAGAAACAAGAATTCGTACACAACAGGCAAAAAAATTCAACTTGTTCTTAGTAATTGAAAGGACTTGCCATTTAGAAACGATGAAATCTTAGCAGACACTTCAGATTGCTGAGCCGTATGGAATGGAAAAATTTTATTGAGCAGGTAAGAATCACCAATACATAATCTTTGTAAACTCCCATTCATAGAGTTTTCAGGTAAATGTTTGGATCAATATTTTTAATTCGGTCTCCATACGCCGCCGCCGTAACGTTTATAAAAACCACAGAGGGTTTCCGGCACTAGTTTATGCCAACGAAATTTAAGTTTTATGGCAGATGGACGAACGATTGTTCTTACGACTGAATTGGTATATCTTCCTTTATGTATTTCTATACAGGTTTATTAAATCCTTAAATTGTACCATAAAGATGTAACTTTTCAATTTTACACTTCACTGTACAGAACGTTAATTATACAAGGTAATAAATCTTGAATTCTTCGACTAAATCTAAAGCGGCCAGCCGAATCCGCTAACGTTTTTTCGAAAAAAAAGAAATTAGCAGTTTTAACCGCGGCGAGTAATTTTGTTCCCTAAATAGCCTCCTCAGAGGGTTCACAAAAATCATTCACTGGTTTAAAAGAGGCCTTGTTAGTAAGATAGCATACACCTTCCTTACTAACAAGGCCTCTTTTAAACCAGTGAATGATTTTTGTGAACCCTCTGAGGAGGCTATTAAGGGAACAAAATTACTCGCCGCGGTTAAAACTGCTAATTTCTTTTTTTTCGAAAAAACGTTAGCGGATTCGGCTGGCCGCTTTAGATAACAGTATTGATTATAATCAATACTGTTACGAAGTGTTCGCTAGTAGCCGGCTCTACTAGAACGAACAATAGATCATTATGAGCAGCTGAGGTAGCAGGTAGATGGCTGAACTTTATTACCAATAAACACGTTAATGAGAAAGGTGGTCATGTAATTTTGATCAGACGCTGCTCCGCAGTCGCCTCCTAACGAGCCATTATTTATGGATGATCTCGTCAAGGAAGAGCTTCTCAGAAAACTCGAAAACAAATTAGCAGACTCTCCTCAGTATTATCTAATGAATGAAGTATAATGTCTTGAAAAACAGTTTAAACCATCTAATCTCTAGCATCAACCACGTAGATAATTTATGACTTTTGCATTCTAAAATGACTGAAGCGAACAACACAACATGTTATTAAGAACACAGTTAGACGGTACAAATTACTTCATTAATCAGATTAAAAACGAAAAATTATTTTTTAATAGTTTTTTTTAGTTTCTTGAGATATGAAGAAAGAAGCCTCACGAGAAAACCAATTCCAGAAAAGATACTACAAAGTGAAGAGATTTTATTCCTTCAATTGAGTCATTCGAAAGATTTTAAATTGATACGAGCGCCAATAAAACTGAATTGGGTATATACACACTTCAAAGGTATCACAATTACCGTTGGACGCTTAAAGGGTTTTACCACTGTTAAATATATTTGATAAGTCAGTTTGAATTTCCCCAAACATAAAAATGGCGTTTTAAATAGAGGAAGGCATCATTTGGTGTGAAGTTGAGAGAACGGGGGGAATTTAAGCACAAGGTGTGTTCCCACACATGATCTCCTGCGCATAGAAACAGCAAGAAAGCAAGAAAATCTATGAAACAAGATAAAAGCTGAGGAAAAAAAATCGTAGGTGCTGAAACACAGGACAGTTGCGAACCGAGAAAAGATGGTCCGCAACAGAACACAGAGCCTATTCTATTTCAACAAAATGATTGCTTACTTAACTTTCAGCTTGCTGCCTCATATTTTTCCATTGGGAGTGCTAATTTCCATAGATACAGTTACATCCCTCTGAGGAGAAAGCCATTATTTGACCCACATTTGCTGTTCTGCTACAAAGGTTGTAGAAATTCTGCTCAAGCGCGTTTTACGAGTTTGAATTCCTCAGCTTTAGGATGAATGGTATATATAGTAAGTGGTGCAGGACAGCAAGAGAGTGAGACGAGTCCCTGCGCTGTATCGTCATTTTATTTTATTTTAGAAACACAAAAATATCGAAATATAACAGTTAATGAGATGAGTATGAGCACTTTGATTTGAATTCAAGTCTAAGTAGTTTTCGATATTCTGCAGAAGACAGCGATAGAGGAAGAACTCATTTCATTTCAAATAATTAGAACGCTTGTAAACGGAAATTAAGAAACTTTTCAGCTGCCTCATAGAAAACAAGGATTGTCAATAAATAATTATTAATTAAATCTAGTTTCTATTCTTTACGTAGCCTTGATATTTAATCCCATTTTGACAGGCATGAGTAAGATCACGCAATCAACTATTCTCAAGTACTGGCGCCAAATGAAACAGTTCTTTAATGCGATTACGACAGCGGCATCTATGTTTAAAAGAGAAGGAAGTCGGGTGTAGAGAGTTCAAATCCGCTTGTTGTCTTTTTGTGGCTCTACTAATTAGTTAATGCTGAGTCAGCAGCAGAGACACGAGCGCAAAAATGGGGATGGCCTGACCCAGACAAACATTAAAGCGAACGCTGCCTTGCCTGGCTCGGACGAGGTCACTCCAGAAGAGTGGACAGGTAGCAAAGAAGCGGGTACAAAGCTGGATTTAGGGCGGCTCTCGACATCACGTAATAAGAGCATTAACGACGAGAAGAGTTCCTCTAGAGAATGTTTATACAGGGTGAAGAGCTGGTAGCTTACGGACTCTGTCCACGAGTTGTTGTGAACTGCTTTCCTTGCGAGTAAAAATGGGATCGTAATAGAACAGACGATTTTGATCAATTATTTTCCGGAGCTTACTCTTTGTTAAGGTTTTAAAATTTTTATAGAAATAATCTACGAGATTGATGTTCACATAAAATAGCATTGAGGAGAAAGGGGAAGGACTCACGGTAGCTTCTGTGTTGATGGGAAGACCCTCGGGATCAATCGCTTCGAAATCGATGCACTGTTGACCAGACCTGAAGTTGAGCCAACGAGGAGATGAGAAGCCAGCATTTTCGCAAGCAGAAGCCACCGTACACCTGAAACAATAGACGAGAGTTTAAAAATAAGTGCATTGAACACGGCTCACGCGGTTTACATCATAGCGTTTAGGAAGATTGAGAACGCAAACTTTCTAGAAGGAAAGAATCGGGAGTCATCCTATTCCTTTTGAGTATGGAGTCCCGAAGACAGTCGGCAAGACAAAATCTCTAAGCAAAATTCATTGAATCAGTGAGAGATCAAGTGAAACTTCCACAACCGCATCACATGCTACTTTTAAATGTTGGTAGTACTAATTAACTACAGTTTCAGCAGAAAGAGTATTTCAACAGTAGCGAATGCATCTCACTAGTAGAAAACATCACTACAGTACGAAAGCCACAGCAGCGTGCTACAATAATGGCCGCCTCAGCTGTGAAGAAGTAGGGAAATCACTGAGAAGCACCGATTCCGTTAGATACACTGAAAGGGACAGGCGATGTCAGTGTCCATCCTCGATTAGGCTTCCGAGTTTCTACGCATATACCAAGCAACGTGTCACCGCAGGACACACTAAAGGGCGATCAACTGTGGTGGTTCAAAAGCAACAAGGTCTTCTACGCCTACTTCCCGACACATGTGAAGAAGCGAGGATTCATTTTTTTAGAATAAAATATCGCAAAACTCAAAAATCTTGCAAAAAGTGAAAGACAGTAAACATCTGCCTGCCGACGTTGGGTTGGCTTTAGGATCGAAGAAGAACTGGACGGAAAGAATGAGACGAGATTGCAGCTTCCCAAGAAATGCGAACTTTTCAACGAAATCACGACGCGCTCGCCAACCGAATAATGCGAGGCTCTCATCATGTCGAGTCCTGGAACAATTATCATGGCTCTCACTAAATGGTCCGTGGTGGCGAGCTTTAAGCCTTCAATAAGCCACGGGGAGATAGATTGCTCTCATTAAAGACATGGATTTTCCCGCTAGAAATTCTGCTGAAAAGTACGGATAATGAGAAAATGGAGTCATTGTCAAATTTGAGAGGGAGAACAAATAGTGAGGTGGTTTTCATGAGGGAAGACGAGCGATATTATTCAGCGTTACATTTTCGAAAGAGACAGGAGATATTTGAATAATTGATACTCGCTTGTGAAATGTACGAGGGCTTTGGTTATTTTGAAATTATCGGAGTACTTAATTGTTGTTTAACACTCTGAAAAATGAGTTGACCAGACAGGTTTGATTCTATTTTTTCGATATTCAAATGTAATTGTACGTCCATTTTACTTTAAATTTATCTTATACGAATGTCCTACATTAGAGCACGCTGTTCACAAAATAGAGCAGAATGATGTGTCTTCGAGTGCACAAGCACGAAAAGCTACCTGATAATACGGAGTAGCTGTTTTGATTTAGTTTAGTTTAACAATTTCTTAAGATAAAGGGAGTAAATTCAATATTTATTTTCAGAGGAAAAATTATTTATCTCTGAATATCAAAATTAAATATACTTTCAAGTTAAGTTCCACATTATACATAGATCTGAACTAGAAGACAAATTTCTTTTTCCTAGAGGCATGAAATATTTCCGTTACCCATAAAATTACTTAACAACAGCACATGGGTTTATTAAAAAACGGTATAAAAAACGAATTGGAGATTAAAGTCAGGGACTCGTGTAAATTGGAAGACGAGTGCAGTGTACGAGCCAGCAGATGTTTCGGTATAGAACCCTCACCACGGTATTTGCCGTAAGATACATTATTAAATTCAAGAGCCAACGTCAAAAATGAATTTTCGATAGTAAGTTTATACGTGATCGTAGCTCTTAGTTAATTCAATTAGATTTGAAGTAGTTTGAGCTTCCCTAACCTCAATAAAGGTGCTCCTAAGAGAAGTGTTGAGGTGTTCCTAAGAAAGGTAAAAATAAGGCCCCATTTAAAATGGCATTAAGGGAAGGAAGAATCAATGCACAAAGTGCGTCCCCGCACCCTGCGAATAAAAACACAAAAATTGAACAAAGTTCATGAAACTGGATAAAATTTGTGAGAGAAAGTAGTTCAGGTGACGAAAAAAATGACAGCAGTGAACCGAAAAAAATGTGGTCTGTAACAAATCAAAAAATCATTCTATTTCAAAAAACAGGATGCCCAACCCAACCTACAGGTCAGGCTCTCACATTCCCCCAGGGAGCTCATATTTCCTTAGACATTATAATTTATTCCACTGAGCAGGCTTCTTGTCAATGCCAAAACTCAGAAAATATTTCCCTAATTGGTCGGAAATATGCCCCTCGGTTTAAGTCAACTTATCACAAACAAATTTAGCAGATTTTAGTAAGTTGTCAGTACATTTCATTAGAACAAAGCAGACGAAACAAAATTTATTCGTACAGAAAAACTTATCTTCAAATCTGATTACTCAAAAGAAGGAAAAAATTTTTTTTCAAATTAAAATGGAAAATCATTATTACTAGTATACAAAATGCAAATAAATGTTGCAATAAAAGATATGCAACAGGTTTAAAAATTGTTGAAGTCAAACTAGAAACAGTTACATTCGATTTTATTTTAAAATTTGCGATCCTATCTTAGTTTCGTTTGATCGAAATTTGTCCAGAGTTCAATCCCAAAGTTTAGGCAACAGAAAATTTAACGTCAGAGCAAAAACAGTTCGCCAATGGCAATTGAAAACATTCATGCAATGCTTTGAATGAAAACGTGAAAAACTTTTTAAATATTTTACGCGCTAGGAATGCACTCTCGCTTGTTCAGTAAAATATGAACATAAAAAGAAAAATGAAATGGTGCGCCCACAGACAGCTGCGCACCATCCATCCAAGCCCATTGAAGTCTTACTAAAAACGAGGATGATGTATACATCAATTTGTGAAACAAAAGAATACGTAGTTAAAATTACGTAGTTAATATTACTTCAAAGAGCCCTAATTTTACAACACGCATTTTCCATTATTTAACACACATCTAGAAAGAACAGGAATTCAGACATGAAAATGCTGGGTAAGAAAATAAAACTTCTGGATCAGAAAATGCTCGTGGAGAGATGACAATGTCGCCCACACAAACGAAAAACCCTGGTACATTAAATTTCAATATCATAACTTTAAACGAGGGAACCAGCAGCTGAATTGCGCAAGGTGTGCCCAGCAGGAACGAATTTCCTACAGCTAATTCCCGATGTTTATCAGTTAACCAAACGATCAGCGCAGGATTTGCGTCAGGCCACGCAATAGCCAGGCTACGTCCAATAGAATAGGGTTGCCAGACCGTCTGGCCTAAATTTTAAACTTAACGTATTCCTTAACATGAGTAGATAAAACTTGGCCACCCTCACATAGCATCAATCACTGTAAAGTTTATTGATGCTGAATTATATTTTTGACAAAATTCTAAGAGAAAAAGCTCGATTTCGGGAATTTAGCGAACTGGGTACACGAGTTTCGAACATACCTTGACAACCTTGTAATAGGAATAAATTCCTTATTAAGCTGAACTACTGGTTGGCTGTCCATTATTATCGTTTAAAATTTATCGCAGACTGTAAGCAATTTGTTTTATTTTGTATTTCGAAGTCGATGATTAATCATATTTTATGGCGCGGTTCTAGCTATCCCCTGACCTCGTGCAAACTTGCGTCACGCATCAGGATGTTTCGACAGTCCCCATAGCAAAGGATAGACAAACTTGATAAACTTAAGCTTATTACTTCTCTTATGCTTCCTGAGAGCACAGAATGGGAAATAACCCTTAAAAGAGCTCTATAAAGATCTAGTGAAAAAAAGTAAAACAAATTTTTAGTGCAATATTACTGGGCACTTTCAAATTCTAATAAAAATTGCTGAAGTACCTGACGCTGGACGCCCAGGAAATTTAAGGATTGTATCATTATTTTCATTGCTGTTGATGAATGAAAGCAAAATGTTCAAATGTAGTATTATACCTACTGTCTTACGTTCGTTTTGCTCTATGCACTTGCTCGTCACAGTGAAACCCGGATAAGATTTCACCAAAAAAGGCCCCCCCAAGAGACCAAACTTGAGAGCTTCATACCCCACAAGCTGATGCAGTAGAAAAAGCACAAACATTGCGCACAGACGTAAAAGGAAAAGTAAGATCAATAACGAAACAGAAACAATGGCTCTCTTAAAAGCGATCGGTTCGACGGCATGTGAAGTGGTTTCCAATCCTCTGCGAGAGACACAGAGGAGAATAGCGAGGACAGAATAAGTATAAAAATGACATTACAACCTTAGGCATTAGGAGTTGCTGGATACCGAGACGAGGGCAAGCATAACTGACACACCTCAGCCACAGTAAGCGCAGGGTAACTGCATAATCCACAAGGAGCGATGAACAATTAAAACAGAACAATCTCCATCAACATGCACCCAATTCGTACTTCCATTCTAAAGTTAAATTTGTGTTTCTGAACAGCGAATAAACTTTTGCAAGACAGACGAAAATGAAATGCTGCGCAGAGCAACACCCGCGAATCTAAAGGTCGACCTGGGTCTAATTTTATGGACTCCCTTCCCTCTCTCATAATGCTCCCACAGAGCGGGCAAAGCAAGCTATGAGGTCCGAGTTTCACAGAATCGCTGCGGTGTTATGGATGCAGCGAATTACAGGTATCGATTATTTCAGGGTTAGAACGCATTGCCTCAGAGGGGGCCAATAATGGAGCTTTTAGTCACCCTCATAAGGGAAGCTACCAATTAAATCTTGGGCCAGAGTACGCTCGTAAAATGTGTTTCATGACGAGCGTGTCCTGCTATGGCAGGCAGAATTTGTCGCCAAGAGAGCGCCGAAACACCACCAGTAACGAAGATTCTAAACGTGATCTAAAAGGATTTCCTTTCTGAAAATGTGAATATGAGGTTGAACAGAAATTACGCTGGACCTTTAATGAGTGTAAGCAGTGTTTGGAAGGGTAATATGTAAATAAAAAGGTAAAGTCAAAAGGTAAAACTCAAATTGAGAACCCTTTAATGGACGCTCCCCTTTGAAAAGATTTCCCAAGTTCGGTGCTTTAGTTTGCCCTAACAGCTCACAGCTATTTCGCAGTTCAACACATTTTCTGCGAAGTGACCCACCGGTGGTCATGTAGGTGATTTTCATAGTGCTGCTGACCCACCTGCAGTCACTAACTCATTTTTTATTAATACTTAATGAAAGCTAAATGAAGGACCGATCCAGTTAATGTTTGCTATTTGAATTGAAAACCGCAATTGACTTTAAATTTGAATTGAATATTGAACTTCCGTTTAATCCATCGCAGTTAACGTGTTAAATGTGCAACAGACATTAACGTCTTGGTTTCTCTCGAGCAAATAATGTTAAGAACTTCAACAGATTAAAAGTAAAATCTACTAAAAATGGATGGCGATCTGTTGAAGAGCATTGTAAAATTTGGCAAGCCATTGAAGCCTTTTCAGGGATCAAAAATGGACTTCATGACACGGACGACATAGGTTCATTGCAATACGGAAGTAATAATGAAAGAACCTTTAAAACGGAAGAGAGCAGAACATGCTGAGATTCAAGCCATTGTGTGTCACGTCAGGAATTAGGATCGAGAAAGACGACTCGATTCCCATTAACTCTCCCCCGAACTCGTTATGCATTTGCTATGAGGCTATTACCCAGCTATACAGAGCTATAGCATAATCTAGATATTAAAGTATCAGCCAGCCCGAGGGAACAGGAAGCTCGGAAAGTAATCTCGCCATTAGAAAACGAACAAGCCCAACTGAAAGGGAGGTCTCGCTTTAATCCTTTTGAAGCTCAGGGTTTCGATGACCGAACCTAGCCAGCCCGGGACACCAGGGTGAAGGTGAGAGCTAAATGGATTGAATTGAATCAGCTGGCTCCCTCAGCGCAGCGACAGGACGCCTTGAAATTCTTACACTGATGCGCAAGACCCGAACATACACAGCATGAAGCACGATGCAGTAAAAATGTACTTGGATAATTTAAATGTGATTTTTAAAATTAAAATATGAGCGAAATTACGTAATTTTTATGACAGAAGAATTTTCTCTTGTTTCACGCCCGGAACGCATCAAGTTAAATGAATTGTATACAGTATATAAAACCTTAACGCAACATAAAAATTGGATTCATTACAAAATTTCAGCATCTAATTACATTTCATGGGAAAGTTATAGAACTTTCGAATACTTCTTCGCGCAGAAAAGCGCCAAGCAGTTAAAAGTCATCTTGAGTGGACCCGAAAGAATGAGAGGTCTTAACAATATCAAGGTGTCGTGGTTGGATTAAGCGTCTCACTCAACGTAGCCACTGCAAGAGAAGATGCAGTTTTCAGGACGAAGTGCAACAGTAAACGAGTACAGCAGCTACTGTTACGATGCATTTCGTATTGCAGCATACAACATTCAAGTGTAAAAATTGTCTCCAACGCCGCAAGTCGAAAGTGATCCACAACTCATAAAAGAGTTCATGCATCCGTTACTACCAGTCTCCTTTATTCGAGGAACTGGACTCAAGGTTGGGGATTCTATTTCCCTACCCAGTTTGTCTTTAACCTCATTATTATATCTATTATAAAAGGATTACGTGTTCTAAACAAGCTCACTCAAGGTAAAGAAACCGTAAGTGTTCAAATATTCCACGCGAACACAAACTAGATCACAGTGGAATTAAGTTGAACTTGCAAAAAATGGATACCCACACTCCAAATAAAGTCCCAAAGCATTACCGGTATACAGTTTAATAGATATCCCTTAAAATACCATGGCTTTCAGCACTCGTTGGGAATAAGCAGCATGAAAGGCTGCAAAAATAGCCGACAAAAGATTTAACGGGGCTCACGCTGTTGGTATTGAATTTAAGGCATCAGAAAAACGGCTTCTAGTAAAACAAGTTTTAAGATCAAAAGTGAAACTGAAGACAAAACATAAAAAAGAAGCACAAAAACTTCAAATGTCATTCAAAGTGTTGGTTTTATTTGTCCATATTTTATGGCCTTCGCAGTAACGTTTTTCACAAAGAAATCTTAGTAGATCGCTTCCTTTGGGGATCTCGCTTAGGTTTAGTCGTGTCACGGGGAGTTTGTACCATAAAATCCTGTCATTTTTTGCGGCCATCGCTCTGGAAGGTGTCGGTGGAGACTTATTATTAGGTGGAAGCGTGTATGAACGCACGCATGGCGGGACGGAGGGCCGCTCTCTAGCCAATACCTACGTGTGAAATTATCGACGATGTGTCACGGCGCTCGCGTCAAGCATGTTCGACCTCACGCACTCAGTCTATAGCGTCACGTCAAAATTGAATACAAACATAGAATTTGACAGGGCTAATGAAAACACGATGAAAAGGGTGTTCAAAATTATCCTTGTTCGGCGGCGCAAGTGTTTTGCGATGTATTCGATTTACACGAAGTCAAACGCTCTTTGAATCCACGAGTATTTCCAACCATGAATGCTCAACTTTGGAAACCTAAATTTATAGAGCTTGGCGATAGCAAGACAAAAGTCAACTTGCCAAGAATTCCTAGTAACTCAAATTTTTCTATAATTATGAAGAACTTCTTTAGTTCAACTTCTTATTGAAGAATTTTTAAAATTATCTGACGATGATGAGTCAAGAAAATAATAAAACCAGCGTTCTTGCTTGCAGTTCAGAACTTAGGGGTGAAATCAAATCGTAAATATCGTTGTCTTTTTAGAACGTTTCTTGTGGGTTAACGTAATTCTGTAAAAATTCAAAATCAGGGAATGAAAAATACATGACTAAAATACATCGTTCAAATTATCGCAAGGTTCAGCAACATGGTCTCCTTGAAGATTTGCCCAATGTTTCTGAATAAAGAGAAGAATTTGAATTATAAAATTAATAATTTTTGTCAAAAATCCCAATGGATGCATGATTGGAATTGCAAAAGCAAGTTACTGCGAAGAGAAACATACGAATGAATGTCGGCGCACCCTCTGAAGCCGGTACCAAGTAGGGAGAGGTACACAGCACGTGCTTGTGTTTGCAGTAACATTATTACGCAGAGATTTTCTTCCCACCAGTGGAATATACTGTACATAATTTTAGGTAAATATTATGGAATAAGGTACCGAGGCATCATGTACGAATTTCCACGTATGCGATTATTTAAAGATTTGAATACATATGTTGTTAACCTGATTCTGAGAAGCAAAAGCGAGTGTTCTGTATTATTTAAAAAACAATGTTGTTTCTAAATTCTAGAATCTATTAGAAAAACTTGAAGCACTAGCTTTTTTATGGACCTCATTGGCTATGAATCTCAAATCATTTAAAACATACATAGAACACACAAGCTCAGAAATGTTAAAAAATATTGCATTTTGAGACAGTCAACCGTGAGTTCCTCAAGATCTTCGTGAAAATCTTCGGATGTAAGTCTTTTTTTTTTTAAATTCCCTCTTTTTTACTACAACATTTTTTAATCCGGTAGTTTAAGATAATTATTTCGACTTTTACTTCATAAATCATTGAAAATGAATTTCATGCTCATCTTATTATTTTAGCAGAGAGTAAAATGTTTCGTATTTGATTTGTAAAACTTAATCCTTAAATAGATAAAAAAGAATTATTGGATCTAGTAGCATCCTTAATTTAGAGGTCATTGAGGCTTTGTAAAACAATATGAAAGTAAGTAGAAAATCAATTAAAAACTGCAGCTAAGAAGAGATATGTCCTTAACATTTTCGTAATTATTCCCATAGCATTTATTGTTTTTCATTTCTCCTAAATAATCACAAGAGCTCATTTTAGGCGAGTTGCAGGGGGTGGCAGAAAAGGGGCAAGGCGCTACCTCACGAGCATCACAATCAGAAACTTGATTATTTTCACAGTAACAGTGGAATCACCTACTTGAAAATATCATATGTCTCAGCTCACAATGTTATTCGCTGCAGTTGAGATCTACTGATGACATTGAGCATCCCAAAATTAGCAACCTCTTTCACGAGCGAAGACGAAGGTGAAAAAATGCATGCGTTACAAAAAACTACGACGAAATATATGAACGCGAGACTCATGACCTCCGTGATGACTTCAACGACGGTTGTCAAAGGATACTTTTAAGGACAAACGCCGAGCGTACAGCACTTACTACAGAAGCTTAACAAGGTGACTATGTTTGCGCGGTGAACTAGATTAGGTTGTAAGCGGAATTGAAAAACCAACTTTAGAACTCGAATAAATTTCTGTCATTTCTAAGAAGTGAAAAAATATTATAGCGACGATATTTTATCTTGTACGGTAGAATTTATTTTAAAATGGAAGCGAAATAATAAAAAATTATACAAGATGTTAGTTTAAGCTTCCCTAACCGCAAGAAAGGCGTTCCAAAGAGAGGAAAAGGGGAGGCATCATTTAGAACAGATATAGGGGACGCAGATTATGTGCTTAAGGTGCATAGCAACAGTAAGTTGAGAAAGAAGTTCATGAAACAAGATAAAACTTGAAGAAGAAAGGAGTAGGTGCTGAAAAACATGACCTCAGTGAACCGAAAATAGATGGCCCTTAACATAACAAAAAACCTTTTATTTCAACCAAAAGAAGGCCTATCTAACTCATATTTCCTACGTGGGAGTGCTAATTATCATAGGGGCGAAATAATTAAAATTGTACGCATTTATGACGACGGTTCGTAAATGAGCAATTTCCTTGTGGTAGATACACAGCATGTACCCTTACGTAATAAACGCGTTAAAAATTCACCATCGAAGAGCACCAAGACTTCAAGGTACATGGGAGCAAGCTCTCGTGTAGCAGAGCCGAATACAGGACATGACGTCGCAGAGTAATGGGGGCAATTCGCGGTGATGGAGGGGTGAAGGCTCTTCTGTTTAACTTTACACGATCACAACGTGCTCATTTCTTATACAGAACAGTAGTACTAAACCTGAGTAAAAGGCGAAGAGAGGGTAGATCTATACGGTGAAGAATAATAATTAAAAGGGGGTGTTCGCTAGTGTTGGAAACTAGCAGGAGAGAGTGAGGTGATGAGTGTCCCAATTTGTTTTTATGAAAAGCTTGTTTTTATTGCTTACACAACTTACAACGGAAAAATACTTTTAAAGAATTATAGAATATAAGCCCGAATTCAGCATCAAAATTTTTACAACAGACACAGTTAACGGTTTCAAAATTCAGTTAGCAATGAAATTTTTCGTACCTCCACTAATTAATGATAATTTGATTTTGATAGAATTTAATTCTCATGTGATTTTAAACTACATATGTTATTACTAACATTTAATATAATTTAGAACAGTTTTTAGAGCGAGAATTTAAAATAGACAAGTACGGAAACAACGTCGGAAAAATGAATTAACAAAAATAATCGTACTGCGCATTTACGATTTAAATACAGCGATTCTTTTAATTATAAAAATACACGTTTTGATTTTATTCCTAAATCTTTGATGAACGCTAGAATATTCAAGAAATATTGAATATTTCTTGAATATTCGCTAGAATATTCAAGAAAGTTGTTGAACCGAACACAAGTGGCAATGAGCTTCACCATTGTCATTTTCACACAGACGACAGGATGGTTAAAGCAAGAGCTCAGAGTAGGCTTGAGGAAACAGATTATCGAAGTTGACATGGCAGATTTCAGTTCCGAAACTGTTCCAGAAATCTTACTTATCCCCGAGTTACTAGTATACCAAGGTAAATTGACCAATGTTGTTTACCAAGAGTGGTCCTCAGAGGACCCTACTTTATTTATCAATTTATATTGTACCTACCCACTTCTTGATAAAACAGAATACTCAAACTAGGTTGTTAAGGAAGTAGGAATTAGAATTTGAAGTATAGACTTTATTGAAACGAAAAAAAATCCATTTAAGTCTTTGAAAAAATTCACCTCTTAGAAATCATAAATATGCTAATTTTAGTTATAATCCACTGTAAAAATGTACTTTTTTACTCAAGTTCGTTCTACTTTTACATTCTCTTACGAACACTTTATGAATCAGTTATATTTCAGTACATAACTACACGTGTCTAATTAGTACTGCCACTACAGTCTTGAGAGCAAATGATGGTTGTAGCGGTGTTTCTGTGTATCTCACAGATAAAATGATACGTTAAATATTCAAAAAATTCTGAAAAAAGTAGGAAGAATTGTTAAAACGGTTTACTTTTTAATTAAAACATTTGTACACACTAAAAACATTGACAAAGTGCAGAAATTGATAATAATGAAAGTAGCACAATTACGATATAGTATGTATACCAAGAGGGGTCATGGTGAGACCCCAAGTCAGTTTTAATTTTTTTAAAAGTTTGGAAAATTTTCTGTTTAGTCACAACAAATTTAAAGGAGATTTATGAACTACACATATAAAAAATTAGGAGTACATTAACTGTTCAAGTTTAGTACGAGTCGAACAAAATGCCATCTTGGGGTCCTTCAAGAACCCCTCTTGGTATATTAAGGGTTATACATAGACCTGCCGAACAAAATGACAAAGAAGTGTAGTGACTTTCGTGCGACAACGATTTGCCCTCAATGTGGAAGACTGTTGAAATGTCACCAATAACTGCGCGCATGTGTTTTAAAAGTGGAGATTAAGAGTCCCAGCCTTAACTTCTCTACAATTTAACTTTACCAAAGCAGGAATGGCTTCCATAGACACAACGGAAGCCTCATCACAAGCCACATCATCTTCTAACCTGCCTAAATTTTACTAAACTTTCTTGGACAAAGAAAATTGCTTTCAGAAACAAGCACTATGAAGCGCTGAAATCAAAATCACCTCATTTGGAAAAATGACGCATGTAAGATTTAGCATAAGAAAGACAAGAATTTTCTTCTAAAGAACACAGTGTCATCAAATAAACGTGGAGGTGTTAGCAAGATGTTTAGAGATTGTTGTAGCTCGAGTGAAACTTTTAATTCGACTACACTTCCAGGAGTCACAAAATATGATGGCAACATCACGATACTGAATGTAAACCTCAAGTTTTTGGCAGAAATCTTGAGTTCGGCAGGCGGCCGTAATTTTAGCACGACCATCACACTTAACGCATGTCGAAATTGGTGACTACATGAATTAAAATCTTGAGTTCAAATTTTACCACTGTCCTCGCTAAGCTCTGACTTTGATCGATTCGAAAATCTACAGCAAGAATTAAACCATCGACACTCGGTAAAAAGCCTGAAAAAAGGGCTTATAGCCCCTGAAGAATGAAAAATTCTCGTACACACTTTCAGAAATTTGACTGAAAAGTGTAAAAACTGTCAGAGTGAAACAATATAGAAAGGGCATGTTACTGGCTATCAATGTAGATATTGAACTTATCAATATTGCAGTCACTATTGAGATGTTTCTATCATTTCATTTTGCGTATGAAGGTCTTGTTTGAACCTGTTTAATAAAATCAACCGGTGAAAAAAGTTCTTTAAAACTCTTTCACTTACTGAACCAGACTTGGAGAGTTTGAAATCATGCAAGCATTAAAGGCTGAGAAAATTCAAAGTTTCGAACATTAGTGGGAGAACGAATGATTTCGTCGCAGACTGCATAAGCTCAGAAATTTTCATACCAAGCAGCCAGATCAATCACCAGGGACTTTCTCCAGAGGATATTTTATCGGATTAGAGCGTAATTGAGTGGCCAGGTCGCTCATCCGTTGAAAGACGCTGCAGCGAGAACATGAAGCATGCAGCAGGATAGAGGTAGAGCGCTTGTCAAGTAGGTGCACTTTGATATGCGGCCAGGCGCCAATCACGAGAGAAATGCGTCAGCAGCAAGGTGCCATTAGAGAGAGAAGCGCCGGGTAATGACTGGACCACGCTGGCCAGGTGACCAGTAGCGGTGTTGTCAGCTGTCAGGTTAGTAATGCGATGAAGATGTCGGCCACTAAGCTGGATCGATACTCCCACACGCACCACAGTGCTACCAGCCACTCCTCTAACTGCAGCCCTCCGGTGCCCTGGATGTGCGCGCAACACTAAAATCACTCGCAGTTCTTCCAATTCTCAGCGCCATGGTTCCAAGTCATGCTACAAACAAATGATTTATTGTGCTACACAGCGCTTTTATGCAAGCACAAACTCAGTCATGCCACATCGTGTGAAGGCCTCAGATCATTTTTAGCCCACATAAACTCACTGGAGCTAGTACATTTAATTGGAGAGTAAGATGAGGGTGACCAAATGGGTAACTATATGCCAGTGAAGACGTAAGAAAAACCAGGAGAGTTGCGTTAACCACCCACAAAAATTAGTGAGCTATGGTCAGTGAGGGTCAGAAGAGATATTGCTTAATGAAAAGCAGAAAATTTATGTTTGGTCAGAAGAAACATTTATGGATTGAAAATTCGGATTATTTTACATTGCGTGATGAGATACCACACTGATCTTAGGATGGCGTCTCAGATACATGAAGCGAGAGATGCAAAGTTAACTCCAAATGCACCTGAAACACTTTCTGAAGTGCTCAATAGTCTTTGAAAGCGTCCGACAAAAATAAATCTACAAGTTCTCAATCAATTAAAAAATTAGTAATTAAATAAAAATAAGGCGTACAAAACGCTACACTGAACTTCAAGATTGTCCGACAGACGCTGACGTAGTACGTCGTGAGCAGCGTCGGTTGCTGTTGACGGAGTTTTGCCGTCACTCAGCGTTGAAGGCAAAGATTTTAGAGACAAGTCTGTCCCGTCGATGTTGCACTCTGAGCACCTTCCAATGCCCGGACTGCTTCCATTGTGGTAATTTCTATATAATAGGAAAATTGCGTGAGTCCGAGGCCATTAGGAAGCTTTCATTAAATTTAACCGCTGTAAACAATTTAACAGACGATATGCGATGCCATTAGTGCCGCACGGAAGTATTTTAACCCGGCGGAAATGTCACTTTAGAGCTGCCCTGGAATGGACGACCCTGCCTTTCTAAGATGCCTCCGGCCAAACTCTGAAAAGAAGCTCAGAAAAACGACGGAAACTGAAACAGTGTATTAGTTTTCGAGGCAGTGTAAATCTCAATGAAGGACGCTGATGAATCGCGATTTAATTTTCAACCAGGGTAGCAAATGAAGTGAAATGTTTTTCTGAAAGAAGTTGGGTTTGCACTGAAAGTCTTCACTTGTAACTAAAAAGGAAATACTTGAAATGAAAATAAATTGAGAACATGTTCTAACCGGTGGGAGTAGGTGAATGTTTTCAGCATCTATGTATTCATTTCTTGTTATATGACTGAAAACAAAGATGCGCAGGTGAGACGCGATGAAGTGTGTTATGCCTACAATTTGTGGTGGTGCATTACCCGAAGGTTTTGCCTCGATTTTGCTGGACTTTCAAACTTTTGGCAAGAAAATGCGAAGCGCAGGTGAATTTCTTAGAAGAGATCCTCGGTCAAGCCGGTTGTGCAGCGTCAGCAGAGCCACGATTCAGGAATCAGGGCTAGGAAGTGTAAGCGAGAAGCTCCCGCCGAGCAACAAAAACCGGGAAGCGGACGGAACGGTTCCCGCCCTGCCGGGTATGGAAATGCACATCGAGCACAAGTTTGGGGAAAATTTCAGGTCTCCGCGCGGAAGAATTGAGCTCAACTGGGTTCCCTAACTTTATTATTAAAGCTTGTAGCGTGCTTCCTGCAAACGCTGATCGGCGCGAGAGCGACTGCAACTCCCGCAACACAAGTTACGAAGTTGTAACAATTCACCGGGCCAAAAGATTATGTTAGAGACGGGAACAAACACAGCAGGCACAGTTCAGTGGCAGCGCGATGGGCGGATAGAGACCAGCTTCAATTTCAAACTCAGTCACTTGCAGCCTGCACATGTAGATCAAGGCTGACGCAACCTATTTTCTGCTAGTTGAAAAGGAGTGACATTTCAAAATTGAACAAAAATTAATCAAAAAATAGAAAATGAATTTGTGTTTGAGAAGTCGCAGTAATATAAAAAAGCAAGTCGAGAGAGTTGTAATGCAAACACTACTATAAAGATAGGTTAGGCCTAGGAAAAGAGAAGGACTACGAAAAGAGCAATATACTTTTATAAATATTTTTGAACTCAGATAATTGTCAACAACAAATGAACATTAGCGAAAGCGAGTGAATTTTACAGTATCGTGTATCGAGTATTAATTACTAACACCGCGGCCCTTGAAGTTTTTTTTTAACGATGTAATAATTATTTTCGATCACTTTAGTTGTTAAAACTTTGATGACCTTATTTTTGACAGATAGGAGAGGGTTATAACGCTATATCTAAAAGTATGCTCAACTCAATTTCTAAATGATTTCTGACCAACGCTATGCTTAGATATTAGTTTAAGCCTCCCCAACTGCAACAAAAGCGCTCCAAAAAGAGGAAGGATGAAGGCACTATTTAGGGTGGCATTAAGGGAACGCGGAATTTCTGCACAATGTGTTACCGCACAAGATCCTCTGCGTATAGAAACATTAAGTCAAAAAGTTAGGCTATAACTCAAGATAAAAATTGAGGTGCTGATAAACAGAACAGCAGTGGACCAAAAAAATGATCCTTTACAAACCAAAACACATTTAATTTCAACAAAAAGAACACCAACCTAACTCTCAGCTTGGGGCCTCGTCAAAGCTATACTTAATAATCGTAATACGAACAAAGGTAAGGAAGATACCTTGGAATTCACCTTAAAAAATTACCTTCACTCTGAAAAACTAAATTACAATCAATAACGTAAAAATAAAAAATCTTAATGACAAACATTAGCGTTGGGCTATTAAGAACTAAAGCATACGTCAACAACCGCATAAAATGTAGTTCTATTCACGATTTATTTTTCTCAGAAAACGTAGCTCAGCTCGAGCTGACTACGAGCACCCGTACAAACGCGCCTGGAGCCCCGACTACCAATCTGTCTTCCTTTCCACTCATCTATATCCTGCTTGAGTTTTCTTTCAGATTTCCACAGATGTCACTTAATTGCATCGTGTCAAGGAGAACTTTTGTGAGTTTTCCCCTGCACGGACGAGAGGGAGGGCACCTATAAAAACTCGCTGCGGGAATTGCTGGAAGATCTTTACTAGGTTTGGACACGAGTAGCGCCGCTCGCTGTGTAGGTGCTGAGACAGCTGGGGGCAGCGCAAACTGTCCAGTTTTGACGGACGACGCAAAGAATGCGGGAATAGACATGAGTCAAACACCATGCATGCTGTGCAAGAGCATTTTAATGAAATGATAAAAATGAAAAAGAGCTCGCAAAATCGAATACAAACTTGGTTATACCATGAGAAAAGAGAGAGGATAGAACTGTTAGAACTCGTTTTGCTATTGTTTTCTGAAATAAGTTTATTTGGTACGGAAGAACTAGTGGTAAAATTAACAGATTGCATTCCATTGTTTTAAATAAAAATAAACTTGTAAATTCAGTTGGAGTTCGAGAAATCCTTTACAACGTGGGGAGAAGTAAATACAATGGAATGGAGCAGGTGCCAAACAAAACAAATGGGCCTATTTTTTAAACACTGATAAAAAAAGATGTTGAACATTTTGGAAATTTGCTGATCCGGTAGTGTGGGCTAAAGTACAAAAATATCTGTAAAATGAAACATTTGAAAGTTGACGAGTATACTCGTAGGATTTCAAATCTCTTCAATAAAACCTCAGGGCAAGTAAGGAGACATGTTCCTTGGCTCACCCCACTCCAAATTTACACAGGAAAAGATGATAAACATTTTTCAACCCTAAGAAGAAATTCAGTAATTACCGCGACTTTTCTTTACAGATTGAAGTTCGATAGTGATCGCACTCATCACACCCCAGTTGAAATAGCATTCTTCATTGGAATGACCGCAATTGGCGATGCCAGTATTACAACAAAATGACTTGTTCGAGCTGCCGCATGCTCGTGCTGGGATGTCCATGGAAAACGAGCGATGGGAGAGCTGCTCAGCAGGTATTTGCCCAACTGATTATTCGACAATTGGTGAGGCGGAGCGAAGCAGCTTCTGTAAACACTACAACAGGGGAGCCACGGCTGTCAGGGTCTACGTGGGCGAAAATACGCGAAGAAAAGTCGTGAAAATCAAATTCAAATTTTTAAGGATTTTTCAGTCTAATAGTAATTCGCAGAGAATGAATGAGCGTGAACATAAATGTGTGCAAGATCAACGCATGAAGTAATTCATGTTACTGAATTTCAGAAGAGTTGACTGCATTTTTTGTTTGAAAATGAAGGAAGTTTTTGCATGTATTTGGATATTCAACAGCACGATTAATTCATTAAATACGCTTTAGTAATTACGGTAAAAAATGAATTATACCGTTTCTGGTCACCACCCCGCCAATCCCGCTGAACTAAGAGCAAATACATAAATAATTCCATTTTCGCTAGGTACGCAATAGCGCAGGGAGCACCTACACAATTGCCCACGACTTCTCCTCATCACGGACATCTGAAGAATTACGGTCATGGGCGAACCAACTTCTGTTTTCTCAGCTATTTTTTTATAGGATCAAATCGACTTTTAGTATGGTAATACTCCCTTAGATTCAAAACTTCGATCTAATGCTCATGAAGCAACACTTCAGATAAATTTAAGAACGTATTACATTTCTCTGGTAACAGTAAATTTCCATTGTAGAGCTGATTGAGCTAGCAGGAAACAGATGCCAGGCTGCTTTCACGTACACGACTTCTTGTAAATCGGAAAACTTTTTCAAATCCAGGTAAAACTTCTCCGCGTGCTGTTGTACAAAAATTTTGGTGTTCTTGATTGAGTGTTGCCTTCAATTCATTCTCCAAAATTGTGTCTCTTCTGCTACAATTCACGAATTAGCGAGTTTTTTCTGAAGTAATAGGTCAACGTTGAATGTCCGACATTTAAGAAGGCCAAGTTTCAATTCCAAAATTCTAGGAGTAAAGAGATAGCTAATTAATAACAATTTTCGATTGATAAAATGATCAACAAACTTTTGAACCGAATTGTGAGCAGTGACAATAATCCTGGACTTGATACGCGTCATGTAAATGTATTTAATGAAAATCAAATGCACCAGAATTGCAAAATTGACAAACGAGTCCTTAGGAATATTGCCAGAACTTTACTTAAACCAATAGATCCAGATTCGGCAATTAAAGTCCGCGTGTACTACAAAAATCGTATCAGTGATCTCTAGGTAAATAATAACATTTCCAGATCCAGGATCAGTGACCTAGACAGAATCAGTGTGATACATCAGTTTTAGTGCGGCAGAAGAGAATGTAAATCTCTTAATAAATTTTACTTTGGCATGACTAGGATGACCCTGAAACAAAGACTAACCGCGCACAAATATCAAGGTTCTATTTTTAATAGCTTCCGTGTTGACCACAGTTGTAAGCCCTAGAATGAAAACCTTTATTAACAGACAAAAATTTTATACCGTGTTATTGAAAATGAGCAATTTCAAATAGGAGAAGCATTACATATACATAAGCTTAAACCAGCCCTCAGCATGATCTGCTTGTTTAACTAGATCGCAATCGAGCGAAAATAACGCCAAATGTACACCGTAACAAGTTCGACAGAGCAGCAAGGAAAAAAGCAGATGGCTCGAGGATCTCACGTCTGGTACAAAGAAATTAAATGGGAAAATTGAAATCACTGAGAATGAACATTTTGATATTCATAGTAACTGCAATCAATGAGCATACTGTACATTACGACGAAGAAACTCGCAGAAATTCATGTATTAAAGCACAAGATAAAGTGTGGGAGGACATGAACATGTTATCTTCCAACATTTTATTTCTATTTTCACAAAACATGAGTGGGGAGGAGCTAACGATGGTGTTTTCGAGGCTTGAGAGGCTGAAAAATGGACCAACCCTGCAGCACGGAGTGCGGCGCACGCTGGCCCGCCGTCCAGATAAGAAATAAGCTCTACCAAAATTTTGTCTTCAGAGCTGCATTTCTTCACACGATCCATTTAATGCAGTGCACGCATCGCTTGTAAATTGTCTGCTGTATTTATTTCAATGAAACCTAAGGCAGCCTCAAGCACTGATTTATAACGGAATGTAGCAAGAGAAAATGAAGCCTGTGAGAAAGAAAGTATTTGCATAAGAAAATACAACAATAAATAGCAATACAGAAAAAAATATTTGAGGTTTTGAAAAAAAATATATTATACAAAAGTTAATAAACTTAAAAATGATAAAATCCTGTACCTCGTATGTCTAGCTTCATCAATAAAGCGGCCGTATGGTGAGGGCAGTCTGGTTAATTGAACATATGCTCACAATGCGACAAAAACTGCACCACTAACTACAGCGGATACAAGACCGTTGAATATTAAACGTATGCATATTTTAAATATCTACAGCTATGTCTTGCCAAATTACCAGTCAACACGTGTAGGCAAAATAATTTCAACACTAAAATTTCCAACACAAAGGTGTAAAGTAGGCAACGCAGATTTTTGAAGCCTCACTGTGTGAGAGCTCTTTTCAAGACCGACAGCAGCAGGCACCATAAAGACCAAATACGGAGATTAAAACAATCGATGCGTGACTATGAACATGGTTCTAGCTTTCTATACAAGCATTAGAAAGATCAAATTAGCGCCTATCAACCCTCACCTAATGATAAAAATTACTGCTTATAAAATTTATTCACAAAAAACAGCTGAACATATTTCCTGGAATAGCCAGCACATTGATTGTATTCAGCGGAAAAATAAGTTTTTTGAAAATTATCCATTTTTAAAGTCGGAGACAGTAATTATATCTTTAGATACGCAAAACCAGAGAAATATGAACGAGATCTATGTATGACAGAAGTTTTAGCACACCCACTGCCTTTGCAAATTTCATGTTTTCCATGAGTGAAGTTGGGGGGCTTTGGTTGCAATCAAATTTAAAAACATGTGCTCAATAATTTTCCGTGTGACCTTCACAAAGATCTTCGTGTTTTGAAGCAGTTCACAAATAACTGTACAAAGTTGCATAACAGTTAACGGTCGGTTTAAAATTTCATTACTTGTCTCAACCAACTTCATTATTTCTGTACTTAAATAATGCATCGATACCAGTGTTGCCAGACATTGTGAATGCTTAATTATTCCCACTTAACACAAGTGATAGTGACATAACTACGAGATTCGATTAAATTATTCATTAGCTTACGCTTTCCCACCCATAACAAGGTGTTCCCAAGACCGGAAAGAGAAAGGCACAATTGAGAATGGCATCAAGGAAACATTGAATCTATTTACAAGGTGTGTCCCCACACTCTGTGCTTAGAAACAGCAAGATTGAAAAAGTTTATGAAATAATATAAAATTTGAAACAGAATGTAATGGGGTGGAAAAAGACAGCAGTGAACCGCAAAAAGATGGTCCGGAAGAAAATACAAAAAGTACTCTATATCAGCCTAAGGAAGACAACCTAATTTTCAGTTTTGACCTGATTTCTCCCATAGAAAATCAGTGGATAGATTTTTTTCTTTTTCCTATTGTGCGTACTGAGGTTTTACTTTCACTGCCTACATTAAAAAACAGTCCTTACACTGCTGCCGCAGTTTTCATCGAAATAAATACCGCCGACAGTTTGCAAGCGATGCTTGCGCTGCACTAAATGTATCTCCCTGAGGGAGGAAATAATTACGAACACTCAATTAAGCAGCGACGATCCCAGATAGCAGCAAGTGAGATGTCATGCAGGTTTCAAGTCACAGACACAGTTTTAGGACAGCTTGCTTAATCCCAGTTGCCACAGCTAAAAAATAGTGCAGCTAATTTTCCGCGTTCAATGAATTGATACTCAGAACTTGCGACAATCACACATCTGCTAGCAACTGACTGGTGGCTGATGCGAGGGTTCCTGAGCTCTGATTGATTGATGTCAAGAAAGTGGGACTCTTCCAGAGAGACACTGTTATTCGTACTAGCACTGAACCGCAGTTGTAGAGCTGGGAAGTGCTCGCTAAGGAAGCTAAGTTTGCAGGTCAAGAACTATCTTGTAAAAGAAATAATTTCCTGCCTCTGCTCTGTGCTTGAAACACATTTTCGGACATAGAAATCAGAAACCAAGAACAGTTTTTGCGGCAATCGGGCAAGGGAAAGCACGGCATAACGTTCAACGCGGGAAAAGCCACGCCATCAAAAGCCGAGCGACGGCATTTGCATGAGCATGGACTTGCTTCAAAATAGGACCCTATTACCAAGTCAAGAGCGGTGAGACACTCCGCTGGCCGTACGTGTTCTTGCGAGACGCGCCGTCTCTCAAGATGACGAGTGCGCCATTCAAGTGCATGGCGATAAACACTTCACGGTTGACGAGACGGAACTGCAGGTGCATTCACAACAGCAGTCGCTTAGCCTCGCCCAACGAGGAGGATTCAGTCAAAGGCAACACAGGAGTAATAAACACGATGCACGCTCCTCTGGCCTCTAATGACGCCATTGAGTGTCTATCGACCTTTTGAAAGCCTCGCACAAGAACTCCTCGTAGATCATTACCAGAGTACCAATTATTGCCAAATTGACACGGCATTTCTGTAGGAGCTTCTCACCTATTTCTACGACCTGCTGTTATCTCGTCAGTCTGGCAGGCAAAGTGCTGAGCATTTAAGGCACGAAAGCTGCAACTAGGAAGCTATATAATTAATGTACGTTAGTGTACCAATTGTTTTCTTTAACAAATTTTACATTCCATTGACGATCTCGCCCCTGAAATTGCAAAGAACCACGAATGACAATAAAATGAGGGTAATTAAAATTAAGTACGAGAATTAAATCCTAGGTGGATATTTAAGTAGGCAGAATCATTACAACTAAAATTATCATTTACGCACAACGAGTGAGTGACTCCGTTATAGAAAAGAAGTACGTGGGCTTTCACCTATTTCCAGACCCGGCATATTTTGGAAGCTGACGGAAGTAAGCTCTCAGTATAATTGCTTCATTAGTGCCGCACAATGGGCTATTGATCACTACGCAATAATTATACGAGCAGCAAGCAACGATTACGGCGGATTATGTCGCTATTACGCGGGCCTGGAGGCTTGCAATAAATGGGCACTCCAATATACGAGGGTGTCGATAAATTTGTACTCATGAAGAAGTTCCAGTCGAATGTACAGGAACCAACTGCTTGCTACAGAAGATGTCCGAGTGCTGCCGCAGTTACCAAGAAAACGCAACGCAGATCTCCTTTTTGAAAATAATGGCGATCTTTCAACTCAAAAAACTTCCATGGAACTTACAAACTTAGCCACAAAACGACGGATTTAATTTTTATACACGAAATTCAACAGTAAAATTAGGCACAACAAAACTAATAACATGGAAAACGGTGTGACCTATTCGAAGAAACGTTTTGATTAAATGAACGGTAAAAATAACTTCTCACGTCCATCAAAATACATGAAGTCTTCACAGGTTAATTCAGTTTAAAATTGACGAAATTGTGCTCTAAAATGAAAACACTCGCTCTTCCAAGTTTCGGACTCCATATTCTGAGTGCGGGAACGGAAGCGCTGCTCTGTCCCGCAGGATCAGCCCTCACTGACGAAGAAAAATATTGGAGGGGACTCTGAGATGAGAGAAAAACTATTTAATATTAGCAGCAGGGAACCAAAATTAACAGTGTTGAGGGAACTACGTAAATTTTCTAAGAAATTCGGCTAAAAATGTTCGGTGGCAGTAAAAGTAAGCGACGGCAGCTGCCAGGGATCTTTAATGAAGTAATTTAGTTGAGCTGATGAAGAGTGTCACCGCCGGAGCCGCGTGACAGGATTAGTGGAGGCTTGCTCTTAAAATTTGAGCTACTTAATTACACCAACCAAGTACAAAACGCCTCTGAATCCTAAATGAAAAGGAGCTTGAAACAGATATTTGGCAAAAGAACCTTTTATTTTAACGTAGGATATTTGTTGTCTGGTCATAATTGTACATGTCAGTAAATCCTCGGTAAAATATAAGCATACGTAGTTCAGCATAATTCCTCCTCATTCTACAGAAGCGAGCAATGAAACACACATTAGTAGATCATATCAACCCAACGATGACAATGTTCCTCACATTTTGAATGAATTTCAATTGGTGACTCAAAGTGAACGCTTGCACCAGAGATACAAAGTGTCCAAATATTGCATTACTGAGAGTTTATGAATATGAGTATACATGAATAAGAAGTATTTGAATCTCACACAAGAGTATATGAAAAGGGAATATTCTGAAACACATCTTGCAGGGTTTTCCCCATAACATTTCGCACCGTTAAAACAGGAAAATCGAAAATTTCTTTTCGTTGTTGGGATATTTAACATCAATTTCCCTCAAATAGTAAATTTACAATGAAGATCCCAAGCACCGAATAAAAGCGGTAAGGTCCAAGTAAAAAAAATGGCGTACGAGGCAGCGATCACTCGAATGGCAGGTACCCTGAATAGGAGTAAAATTAAAAATGAAGACATCTAATTAGTTGTCAAAATTTTTAATAAATCAAATCGATTGCATGGAGCTCTAGGTATCACTGAGAGAAATGAATTACTATTGGGAGATCCATATCATCGATCGAACAGGGAAAGTTAATAGATGAGATTTTTGAAAGGTCTCATCTGGGTACACTTTTGGAAAATGTATTGTTTTGAGTTCTTCTACATGTTCTCGGTTAAAAAAAGTGCATGAGAAGTCATCGTTGTACACGACAAAAAATCATGCAGGGTAAAGTAATTTGGTTCAGCCTAATGTTAGCATAACGAACGCTCAAGTTCAAGCCACCAATAATAAATACGCCAGGGTTACTAACGATAGCTCTTAAATATACAGAAGTTAAATGATGGATTCCAAAATGATTCTCGCAACTTAATGGCAAATCCCTGGAAAGTACACTTCGAGTTCACTCTCTGAGGCGTTCACCACACTTAAACTTCTTGATCTGCGTTACCAGTAGTCATGACAACGCATGCATTTCCCATTATCCTTGAACTTTGATTAAGATTTTAAAAGCTCTGAAAGAAGAATATTGTTGACGCGGTAACGATGCTATAAACCTGCCTATTCAAACATCCTAATGAACAAAGTACCGAAATTCTTACCGAGCAAAGCCCTAATTTCGTCAGAAATGCTGGTGGCGTCAAGGACGAGGGGTTCACGAGAGGAATCTGTGGAAAATTTGTACGAAGATCAACTAATTCCGGGCTAATCCTTGGAACTTTCAGCGTCTCACCAATGATGAAGGTGCTTCATTTGGGCAACGCAGGAACCTGATTTTGAAGCAATTTTTGTCAAATTCCGACAAATTACAAGCTTGTTTTAGTGCTCGTAAAGGTAAATTATTCAGAGCCCGGATGGGGGCAGGTGTGCCGATATTAAGCGCGTTTTTATAGCCATAAAAAGAATTGATTAAGCGCTATGTGCACCCAGCTAACTTCACAGAACAAAATTAAGACGCATTAATATGCACCAATTTAGGCAGTCGTGGCGGGCGCGTTTACGTTGCGTTGTTAGCAATACATGCGCACCATAAAAATAAAGGAGGAAAGAGATGACTTCAACTCAACTGGCACTATTGTGCAGCCAGAGCTCCCGTTGCTGAAACTGCTTGCATAAATTAACCTTTAGCTAGATTACACGTCGTTACTGATGTGCCCACAAATGAAAAAGTCAGTTCGGTTGCAGCTAAGCCTTATTGCAACACAGCTTAATATCTAGCTAGGTTTCCAAACTCTACAAAATATTGCGTCCAAGAGTCAAAGAGAACACAACTCGTTAGGCTTGTCCTATGGTACACATAGAAATTAAAAGTCAGGGGAATGTTGACTGGAACAACTCTAACGTTCAACACAATACAAGAACAACTCTCTCAAACACAATATTCAAACAACAGACATGTAACTTCGAATCTAAATAATATGAATCATTTAAGAGAACCGTTACATAATCGCAATACCTTCAACTTCGAAATGGAAAAATTCATTGACTAAATAATCAATGTTAGATTCCCAATTGAAGACTGTAAATACAGGCCAGATGAAACGAAATAAATTTTATATATATATATATATATATCATATTTCAGTACGTTTTCACTGAACTTTCAATATTTCCAGGAAACACCCACTCTCATGTTGGTTAAAAGAACTTTCAAGGTTGCGGATTTGAACGAGAAATAAAAATATCTGACCTGGACACGAGTTTAACACATTATACACAACGACAGAGGACCTCAATTTCAGGATTTAAAACGAAATGAATGCGAACAAGAGGGACTTACATGACCGAACATTACTAGTGAATACCCTCAAAAATACCTACCTTCAACATGTACCGAAAATAACAATGAGTATCGATAAGTATGGATTCAACGCTATTTTTATTAGTATATGAAAACGTGAAGGTTCTCAAAGAAATTAAACTTAGGATGCTAATGACACATGTTCTGCGGATTCTTCACGAGACTGACATGCTTGAGCTTTTCTGTGACACAATTGATGTTCCAATACGAGCATGGTCGAGGTCTTTGCCTCGTTTTGCCTCACAAAATCCTTCGAGTGTTCAGGCTTGGGAGTCACGGACTCGCTCGTAAAAGACGCAAGTGAGTAGAATTTTTTTGGGCGTGAATTAACTTAGTACATGAGTGCGATTTCACTGGGGCAGTAAACTTAAACGATTGAGAAAATGTGGAAATTGCAAAAAAAATGATGGGTAATAAAATTGCAATCAGCTGAAATGATTCCCCCTTTTTGTAGCAAACGTTTCAAACATTTGTTTCAAAAAATGAAAATCACCATTGCTTGATAAAACAGATACTAATTGAGAAAAATTAACGATGTAAGGACAACACATTAGGTAAAAAATTTATTTTCAGTTCCTTTCATTTTTTCACAGCAGCAAACCAAAGCACCAAGCGTTCAATGCACACCAAAGTAACAAGAAACACTATTGCGTATAAAACCAAATTAGACAAATTGAGAGGGCCGATCATTTCCGTTATCTTCAAATTTCAAAGGGACAAATTGGGTAGTCCGAGGCCACATCTCGGAGACTGACGGTAGTTTGCTTACCGCTTCTCGAGGGAGCACCAGCCGCAGTAGGGATCCCTCGCCTCCAGGCATGCGATGCAGTCCGTGTGAGCGTGGCAGCTCTGCACCGCCACCTTCGACGCCTGCGGGACAGGGGAGAGTTTAAGAACCAAACTCATCTCGAACACCAAATGTAATAAGAAGCTTCTGTTGTAATGATACACTCTTGAATATAACGATAGACTTGGATAACATATATTGTTAACGTTGTAATGATGCCATGAACCAATTTAACATTTTGACCGTAACGTGCGCCACCGGTGCCCACGGAGAGGATTTTCATAAGGCTGCTGACCGATCATAGTCACAACTCGATTTTCATAAATACTTAATTAATTTTGGATCCAGTTTATGTTTGCTATTTTAAAAATTGCTCACTACAGTTGACTTTAAATTCGAGTTGAATATTGAACTTCAGTACAACCAATTGTAGTCTAAGTGTAAATATCCTTACGGACAAAAAGTCGAATTTTTTTTACCGAGTTAAGTCCTGGTTTCGTTGATCGGTTACGTCGATTGTGATTGATTACGTTGATTGGTTCTCTGTAGTTCACCGTGAATTAGACACGAATAATTACTAAATTACGTTCACATAAGATATTTCGAACTTTTTCTCATTCGTGCCGCTACTGAACTACGCAGGTTATCACATCACCACTCAGTTGCAGATCTGAAGTTTGTACTTCTAACATCCCTACGCTAGACAGCTCCCTATTACCAGCACCTGTGTTCTAATGCATCTAGCTTCTTTGTGGAAAATCAAATACACACTTTTTAATTGGAAACCTCGTCAATACCAGAGTTATGAGATCAGCGTGTTGTAAACCAAAAGCCTGGAAGCATGTTTACAAAAATTCGTGACAATTTACAAGGGGCTTATGGTGCACATGAGTGGAAAGTACAGGGACCAGACATACCTTATCTCTTTGAACGGCATTTCCTAAATTAGGGATATTTCCAGACCTGAAGGCAAGGGCATTTCACTCCATTACACCTAATAATAACTGCCAGTTGGTATTAGATAAAACATGCACTACATTAAAGAGCCATAATTAGCAACAATAGAGAGATGCAATCTCAGTCATTATCGAAGCAACACAGGGCGCAAAGAAGCGCTGTAGCGCCTCTTAGTGATTACACGCACGTTACTAACATAAAAATAAAATACTAAATTCTAATTACTTGTACTGTACTAGAAAATTGTGTAAATATTAGGTATATCCTTTTCAGCAATACATGGTATTAATGTTCCTGAAATCGAGGAAAAAAAGTTGAGTAAAAGTGACTTGTTTTCTTTGTGCGCATCACATGTGATTAGTTTCGAAGAGACGCAAAAAGCGATTGTAATTGCGTTCCATGGATTTGAAAGAACTTTAGAGCAAACCAACTGCACATTGAATGATCAGCGCGTGTATTATTTCAGCACACAAATACGCCTCCAGTTGGCAAATGAACTCAAATGAACAAAATTGTTTATTTTTCGAGTCAGTACATCTCAGCGTGGAAACCTACCACAAATTACAGAATCATTTTTGAAAGTTCTGTGAAAGATGTCCTAACTAAAATTTCAAAAAATAAAAGCGATCCAATTTAAAATTGAAAGAATAGAAAATGAAACGGAAAACATTTGAAGAATAATGGCAATCTGGCCCTAATTTGTGCAGTAGGTTAATAGAGGCTGATGAAAGTGATGTTAGAAATGTGAGCATGACTTCAGCTCCACGCTTGTTAAATCCTGTTGTACGGGGTCAATGAAGAAGGGCACGGCCCAGTTCTTACGTAAAGAATTCGTTCAAAAACACGCACACTCAATGATACTCACAAAATTATAACAAGATTGACAATTCGAAACCAAAGGCGGCCGAAGAACATTTGTCAAATACATTTAGTAATACAATTCATTCGTGCAATTCCAAATTTCACTCGTTGTAAATACGGTAGGGGAATGAAAAGGAACGTAATGAGAAGCAAATTATTGAAATTGATAAATAAAAAAGGAAAAAAGGGCGCTTTCATGGAAGGGCACACAGCAATATTGAGCACGCAGAAAGCAATGAGCTCGCTTTTGATCGGTGCAGATGGACAGTCAAGATCGAAAAACTTTAAATCGACAGTTTAACTACAGCGTACATGCATTGACAGAACTCCTATCCATCACAAAATTATCAATACTTGAACAAGTGTTATATGACGGGTTCACATGTAAAGGCTCTCGGCACGCGCACTCGAAAAAAGCACAACTTCTGGGAAAGAAACTATATGAGAGATCACTTTGATTAAACACATTTCTTCACTAAGTGAAGTAATAATGAACGGAAATTTTTTTTTTTTTAAATCGAGCCAGAGGTTACTGAGAACAAAAATATATTCGATTTCTATGAGCATTGTGGCACAAATGAAAATATGAATGCTTCAATGAACTTAAAAGTACTTCGAATGAACGTATGAGTGCTTTAATCAGGGCTGCTTTGAAGAGATTCTAATCTGCATTGCTGAACTGAGGATTTTGCGTAATCTTTCTGGTAAATGAAAAATCAAAAACTTACTCAGATGTTGAAGTGCTTCTGCCATGATTACCTACGACTAATTTTAGAATCACAATGTAAATGAATCAAACAGTGAAGGGTTAAAATAAGTGAAAATTTCAGATCAGAGTAAATTAAATTAATCCAAACACTTATAATTTCATTGAATTGTTAGTAAACAAAATTTTATTACTATTAACGATAGTTCACTTAATTTACTCTAGAAACTCGCTCCCTGTTAGCGCTCGGAAAATGTTCTCCACCCGCTATGTTCTCCCCAGCACTACGAGTACGGATGTTCGGAGTGAGATGACTGCACGGGACGATGGGAGCGTGCTCACGAAATGTGGTAAAGTTAATTAGATTATTTTAGCTTAAAACAACTCACCTCCGATCTGGAAGAACGAGTCGGATTAACACAAAGATTAGATTCTTTGTTGGTTTAAGGGTGACTAACCACAAAAAGGTGATCCAAAGAGATGGAGGATGGAGGCATCATTTAGTATGGAGTTGAGGGAATGGGGAATCACTGTACAAGGTGTGTTCTCACACAAGATCTGCTCCGCATAGGAACAGATTAGATTATTAGTTAGTTAAAGCTTCCCTATCCTCGACAAATGAGATCCAAAGAGGAAGGAAGAGGGCACCAATTAATATGGAGTTAAGGGAACGTGGAATCTATGCAGAAAGGGCATAGAAACAGTAAGATGAGAAAGAAGTTCATGAAACAAGATCAAAGTTGACGAAGGAAGTAGTAGGTGTTGAAAAAACAAGACAGCAGTGAACCGAAAAAAAGTTGGTCCGTAACAAAACAAAAACCTATGTTATGTTAACAAAAAGAAAGCCTACCTAACCTTTAGCTCGAGTCCTCCCATTGTCCGCATAGAAACAGTGAGGTAGGAAAGAAGCATGTGAAACAAGATGAGAGTTGAAGAAAGTCAGAGGTGCTGAAAAAAAGCACAGCAGTGAAACGAAAAACTATATTTTTTAAGGAAACTAAAAAACATTTAGTTTAATCATAGCACTTTCCACCTGAGAGCACGAATTTTCATAGATAGAATTCTCCTTGAGAGGACAAACACAAAATAAAAAATTAAATTCGAATTCGCACTAAATTGTTCCACCACAAAATTAGCACCAAGATCATGATCTCAATGCAACCGAAAAATAAAATTGGCGACATGACAGGGATCTTTCCTAGAAATAAATTCAGAGCAATTCAAAAGGAAAAAAAAATTTAACAATAATTGGTTAGGAATGAAAATGCATGGCATAAATCGGATTAATTTCGGTCGAGGACGTAGGAGGCAGACAGACTGGCGGCAGCGGAGGCCCCATGAGATAGGCCGGAGGGTATCAACAAGCCGGGAGGAAGCAATCTTCAAGAAAAGAGATTTATCGTGGACATGCCTCCCTCCCTCGCAACTTTACGACGATCCTATCTTCTCTGGGGCTTCCACAGACGGACCTAAAATTGATTTCATACCTTCCTTATATTTGGCTACGAGCTCTCCTTATGAGCGGTCACCCACCACCTCCCACATCGACCTGCATATTTCTCTAGGAATAAGGACTGCGGTTTAGGGCTCTTTGTCGCGAAATTTTCATTGTTGAATATGAATGAAAACTTTAGTATTGAGTAATTAAGTTCAATTCATTCATAAAAAAGGGTGCTGGAGCATAGACGTGAACTCATCTTTACCTTAATACACCTCGTCCAACAGACCCAATAACGAGGGTATTAATGGCGACTAAGCATTCAGAAAAATAACGATAGTGGTTCGCCTAACGAGCAAAAATAATTCCGTGATAACAACCAAGGTTTTTGAGACTATTTCAAATAGTGTTAGAGTGAATCCTGCAAAAAAGTTTAATTCGAGTGCACAACCATAGAACTGGAGGCAGGTTGAATGCAGGTAACAACCATGCACTGGAATAAATGATTTGATTTTGTTCCAATAGCTTATTTTGTTATGAGGACGCCTTCCTGTAGGTCAACTGGGAGTTTATGAGACATGAGTTGAATTTTAGCACTTCACTCTGAAGTTGTGGTAAAATGGACCGTCTTTGGCAACCTCCACGAAGATATTTATAGCTGCCTATCTTTCAGATATAACACTTTTCTCATAAAAAAAAAACGTTAGTAGCAGAAGTCTGTTGGGGGTTTAATTTAAAATGATTTCTTTCTTTTTTCAAAGATTGGTTAATTTTTAACAAAAGAGTAATATATCAATCTCAGGAACATGAAACAGGTATAGCAAATAACGCAAGGCGGCAGCACAATACAGAATTACAACATCGAGGCGACATTTACGGGAGTCAGAGCGTGAAAGAGAACTGCGCGTCATGCGCTGTGGTACTTAAAACGCCAAAAAATTCTGATCATTTGAACAGACAATTTTATGAAAAGTACGATATTCGTGTATTTGCTCGTGTGTATGTGTGTTACTGGCTATCGAGTCCCACCTTCAGTAGTAGAAGAAAAAAAATGCGTCTTGGGGGCAGGTCCTCAATGCTTACGTGCTCTACCGAACAATATCCAATGCTGTTATTTTTGAAAGCCATTGCAATACCCAAGCGTAAAATGAGTTCATATATAAATATTAACACAATTTAGATAATTTCAGCATCAAATCAGAGTAGAACAACCCACCGGAGGAAAATTCTGTCTGCACTATAAAACTTTCAAAAAATTGATTGTCTAATAAGTGAGAAATTACCACGCCCAATATCAGTTAGTGCGCAGAATCTGGGCTTGAGACGAGAACATAGTTCTCCCATGAATTTTATACAATTAGCAATACAAGACATGCGTTGGCTTAAAAAATGATCACAAAATCTCCCTCGTATACAAAAGTTTGCAACACCGCACTCCCTGCTGAAAATAAATGCTAATGAGCTTAATTTAAATTATGAATGAATGATTTACCACGGAATGGCAATTCACGAACATTCTTGATGGAAAAGTAAGCCAATGTTGCCAACATCATATACGAGACACCTATAAATGTAGGTTCGTGCATTCACTTGAAACATTTTTTATCAATTGATTTCATAAGGAGGACTTGAATAGATAATTTGATTGACTGCAAATTCTTCCAGTTTTTGAAGCATCGTGCTTCCACCTCTTATTTAGTACGAAGAATAAAGCTGACTTGTGGTACAGCTGCAAATTTGAAATTAAACACCATTGAGTATAAGGTTTTATTCTCATGTAGATAATGCATGTAGATGATATCCGAATGCAGGACATTAGGTCACCATGGCTTGAACTATTTGATGAGAGGCATTGTCAGAGACGTATGTGTTTATTTTACATATAGCACTTGCGTCCCATTTGTTCGAGAGATCAATGACTTGCGGTACGTCTTAAAGGCTGAGTACATTATTTGGAGTATTTTCGTGGGATAGTTGAAGTATTCGATGCGCAAACTATGAAACGCGAAAGGAAAATTTAATAAGTGATTTTCATAAACTGCAGTACTTCATTAATTTTGATGGCCATTTGACAGCGGAGCTTAGAAATTGAACACAGGAGACAATACAATCTCTGATACGAAAAATTCCGAAAGCTTTTGGGCTAGCTCCAGATTTTGTGACTCAAACCCTCCAGAGAAAAATATCCAATCCGATTCGACACATGCGCACCCGATCTAATCCAGCAGTTTCATAATTCGATCCGACAACCACTTATCAGGTTGGACCAGAAAACTGTTCATTCGATCCTCCTTGACGTTTTCGCATACGATCCTACCCGACAATTGGGCGTCCGATCCAACTCGGCAAGTGCGCATCCGATCCTACCCGAGAGCCATTTATCTGATAAGTCCGAGTAACTGTTGATCCGATCGGACAGCAGCAATACCTAAGGAAGGCTCTGAAGCGCCATCGCCAATCCAAGGCTGTCAAAGGAGTTCCAGCGCTGGACTGGAGTGGGTCTGGACACATGCATGGACTGCGAGGTAACTTTAGAAACAAGTTCTTCGATAGCAAATCGAGGCAAGGAACGATCGGGAGGGCCGCCCACCCGTCTCAGTTTGTGACAGTGATTGATTGAAGTTCTACATTCGCAAACGCTCCCTTCGTGCCAGAGATACGACAACGTAAACAACTTCAAGACGCTTCGGTTTGCCGAAAGAAATGAAATATTTCCACTCAAACAAAATAATGCCGGTATCGAAAAATGAGGTGTCAAAGAAGCTGACGAGTTTGAAGCTCCGATTTCTTTCGGAAATCGTCTGCACAGAATTTCACATTGAAGTGTACCATAGAGCGAGACAAAGCAAACATTTAGAAAGCGTAACACACGTTCAAAGCTTGCTTTATGACATTGAGTTTATTTCAGCGTTATTTGATCAGACGCATGTTCAAGTGAAAGAAAAATGAACGGTACCAACTTCAAACACTATCCTTGGGGATCTCTATGGTGAAGTTGAAGCCAAAGATGACAGAAAATTTAAGCACAAAATAGGCTAAAAAGTCAAAATCAAGCATGTTCAGCATCACAAAGACTCGCTCGCATATGTAAAGTAAAAAAGTAAGCATGAACAGTAAAGTTACGCAGTTGCCGAAATTAGAAACGGTAACAGGTGAATAATATCGAAAAAAATTAGACTGTTGTAAGAATCCAACGACAAGCAGGCCCTGTTCTATCAAAAGAAACTCATAACCAGTGCCATTCATATTTTAAATACTGTCATCAAATAATTTTACAATACTGGAGATTGGGGAAAGTTGGTAATATGTTATGAACTGAGAAAATTGGAATGCGTACAGAAGAATAGAAGTTACACGTACCGAGTCGTAATTTTATAACTTGTCTGTCCTATAGCAGGAATTTGCATCAGGGTTTCTATAGGGTGATATTTTTTGAAGCCTACATTTTTTTAGCTATGAAAATTCCTCACTTTCTCAGATACTGAATGCTTTTCATGCAAAGTTTAACTAAAAAACGGAAATTACGATTAATTTGGGAAGGAACGATCAGGCAATTCTGATATGCGGAGATAAAGCGCGCTGTTACGGTTGAAGGTCTCCTTCACTTATATTACTGCTTATTTTGCTGCAAGTAACGGCAGATCTTGGAAATAGCAAATGAAGCTAACGCTAAGGAGTCCGGTAAGCAAGAGGTTGAAATAACTTAGCAGCTTTCACTCTATTTATTTGTTCAATTTTTTAAAATAAGATAAAATTTCCATTGCTCTCAACATATTTTCCATAACATGCATTTTAATTGATCTTGATAACTCTGAAAGGTAGACACACCTCTGTGCTCACGAAGTATTCGGATCACTAAAAATTACTTCAATTTCGAGGCGAGTCATGCAGCTCACGACGTTCTCTTTTTCTTCAGTACATCATGAGATATCCCGCACATTAATTCAACATCGGGCCACTTTTCATTCCCTTTCTTCTCGTCATTCCTCATCACAACATGTTAGTGTTCGTTCAAGTCCACTGAAAGCGGCAAACTTGCACAAGGTGAGCACAGCAGCGCTGCAAAGTTTAAATAGCTACACCAAAAACGCAATATAATATCGAAGAAATTCACATGCCTATAACTTCTAAAGTTGACGAAGCCTTCTTTGAAACCTCCTTGGTTGACTAATGCATGGCCATGACCACGCTCAGTTCACTTCTCGAATGAATTTCTTATATTCTCCCTACCAGAGTCACAAACTACTGTAGTTGCAGAGCATGCAGTCTGCTCTGATTGCTCTTGAGATACATATTGTAGAAAAGGAATTGTCTGCATTTATGGAAATGCAGAAGCCCGATTGCATGAATACAGAACGTGGGTAAACAGACAGAGAAAAATCGAAGAACAAAACGAAATATTTGAGATACTTATTGCAAAAAATAAATAAATATATATGGAAAAACGGAAGCCCGAGCGCACGAAAGATAGAACGTGGGTAAACCGACTAAGAAAAATTTTGCAAAAAATTCCTCTTCCTTAGAAAGAAACACAGATTTGTGTTGAACGAAATCGTCAATCATGGATGACGAGCACTCGAATTTCATCCTCACAAAAGCTCAAAGACACAAGAGCATTTTTTGAGAATGAGGATCGTTTTTCAGGGGCCAGAAGCGTAAAAATTGGAGCTTTTCGGCAGTAAAAAAGCGTCGAAGCCTTTCCTCTTCATAGCAAAAGAAAATCCGATATTTTTGCCCATAACCAGAGGCATGAAAGCCCACCAATTAAAAGCTCTCAATGTTTTCGATTTGCGAGCAGAATATAGAGTCGAGGCAACATTTTATTTCGAGAGAGGCTTTCCGGCAATTCGTCGAATGCTGCTTGTTAACAAGCGCTCGACTCCCTCAACTTTATGGTTTAGTTGAGCTGTGACATCGTCCCAGTATTTCAATTACCAAAAGCATTAAATCAATAATCACGGACAATAAATATATTAAATATGAAATTAAAATAAAAAATAAATATAATAAATATAATTATATAATATTAATATTATTAATTTTAAATATATTAATATATTGATTTATATTAATAAATATATTAAATATATTAATATGCGACCGTTTCGACACCTTCACCCAGCAGAGAGGCTAGACAAATTTTGTTTCCTTTATTACGAAATGATTGGGCAGCAGAACGCAGTTCTTCTATTCATGCAAAACTCAAGAACACGGATTAAATTAATTGAAAATTTAATGCATGCTGACGGAGAGCGACACATAGATAGAAAAACTCAGAGTTGTAATAAGGCAATATATCATAATACATCAACGAAAACGCGTGTAAAGGAAAATGTTTACATTAAAATAGTTTCACAAAAAATGTGTGCTTCGCAATTATCATTCAATAACTATAAATACTGATTAAGCGCCAGCTAAAATTTGAAAAAGGATCAATCAGTTAAGTAAGAAATGACGCACACATGCTATGCAACAATCAATTGAACGTGCTTCAGCGCAATGATCATTGTTTTATGCTGACATCAAGACCGGAAGAGAATCCAAGACCTAAAAACACCTTCTTATTCCAACGGACGACAAAACAAGTAGTCAATCAAGATGAAGTTGCGAGGCCGTGAAGGCAAATACAACAGCGAGCTGCTTAAAATACATGGAGATTATTAAACAAAATGGTTTGAAAATGGACAGATCTCGAGTGAAAAACACTTGAACAAAAGTATCTTTGCGTTAACGAAAATTTCGATAAAGAGCCGTTGATTACGTTGATAACAAACCTAAAAATCGAAGCAGGGAAGCATCGAGCACGCGAGGGCTCAAAGAAGAGCGAGGTTGAACAGCCTGAAGGCTGGAGGTCGCATGTAACAACAAAAAGAACTCCAAATTTCATCAGGGCGCTCTAGCCAGGAGCTACGGGAGGCTTTAGCAAACATAGGAGGCTGTGCCAGTTTCACAAGAACGTAATCTTTAAACACAAACAAACTAGAAGCGCTATGACAAACAAGGGGTGATGCTACGCGATCCTTCACAGTCAGCGTAACTGACTCCGTGTCTGGTCGATCCTCTGCTTGCTTCTTCACAGCAGTTCTCTTCATCGTCGTCAAGTCTCAGGCTTCTTTCACATCATTTAAAAGCACGTAAAAACATACACAAATTCGCTGCCTCCACCTGCCATAACAGCGCCATCAAGTGGCTCACAGAGACGAATGCCTGCAGTCACCGAAGCAAGTCGTCAAGTGCTCTGGCGCAGAGCTTTTGTGAAAATAAACAAGAATTATTTTGCAGGCAGCGAGTTTGTTTTAAGAGACGGACTATTTCATTGGGGTATGATGAAGTCGTAAAACTTATATTAAAACATCAAGCGAACATTTATTCCAGGAAAGGGCGTAGGAATAAAATTGCTTGATAATTTCGTTGACTCTAAAGTTCCGAAACGTTTTACCGTTGTGGTGAGAAAACTACTATGCATTTGCTGAGATTTATTAGATAATTTAGATGAGCATTATTCTAAATTACTCTCTCTGAAACGGGTTGGGCGAAATTACCCGTTGAAAATTGAAGTCGCGCGGACGAATAAAGTTGCGCCACTCCCTGGTATGAATAAAATCTAAAGTAGATTAGATTACAAGTTAGTTCAGGCCTTCGTAACCACAACAAAGGTATTCAAAGAGAGGAAGGATGAAGGAGCCATTTAGGATGGAGTTGAGGGAACGTATAATCTATGCATGAGATGTGTTCCCACGCAAGTTCGAAAGGCATTTGAAAAACCAATATTACTCATTTTATGTATCAAGTTTATTGGAAAATTAACTGTTTCACTTTCTTTTCTTCAATCTCCCTGCGCATAAAAACAGTAAGTTGAAACGGAAAGTTATAAACAAGATAAAAGTTGATGAAGAATGTCAGAGGTGCTTAAAAACAGGACAGCAGCGAACCGGAAAAAAAGATTGCTCGTAACAAAAAAAAAAAAGCGATTTTATTTCAACAAAATGAAGGCCTACTCAACCTTCAGCTCGGGGCCTCACATTTTACTCCTAGGAGCGCCAACTCCTATAGAAACAATAGTTATATCCCTTGGAGTGGTAAATCCCTCATATGCATATACTGTTCTGTTTAAACTTTTGATTAGCAGCCTACAAGAGTGAGATGAAAAAAACCTCACGATTGACAACATTAGGTCCTCTACGACCTTTCTTACCCTTCAAAGAAGAATTATACATTCTCATAAAAATTACAAAAGCATGATATATTGATATCAAATCGCGCAATGAAAAATTATAAATCATTTTTCCTCACAATATCCAATCATAACGACGAAGTCGTATTATTTATTTTTCAAGCAATCTCCACAACCACGATTGGTGATCTGAGCAGAGTAGCGCCGGATGTAACAGCAACATCTTCTATGGTTTCGCACTCTTGTCATGTGGAAGCGTCAAGTTTGTTGAAAGTTGCAGATTTCCCAAGTCAATTCATACATGACTTCACTCTCTGCTCAATTAATTATTTGAGAGAGGCTGGATGATAATTATTATTATTATATAAGAAAGTTTTAGCCTCCCTTAACCACGACAAAGATGTTCTAAGAGAGGAAGGAGGCAGGCACCATTTAGTATGGAGTTGAGGGAACGCGGAATCTATGCACAGGGTGCACATAAACAGTAAGCTAAGGAAGAAGTTCATGAAACAAGAAAAAGTGGAAGAAGAAAGTAGTAGGTGCTGAAAACAGGACAGCAGTGAACCGAAAAAAGATGGTCCGTAACAAAACAAAATCCTATTTTATTTCAACAAAAAGGAAGCCTACCTAACCTTTAGCTCGGGCCCTCACATAATCCCCCTGGGAGTGCTAATTCCCATAGATACAACAGTTGTATCCCCCTGAGGGGAGAGGCTGGATGAATCTCCAATGTTTGTTTGAGTGTGAAAAGTTTTCGTATTAGATCATGAGTTATTCAGAATGGTTTCACCTTTTTTGTACTACCATACACGTGGCACACACAAGACACCTCTAAATTTCACGCCTCCGTTTTCTCCCAGATGTCTGGGAGATAAATAAAACTTCCAGCTGTTCTTCCATGGCTACGTAACACTAACATATTTCACAGCAAAAAATGAGTAATGGTAGTTGAAGAATCCTGAGCAGACTGCACATTGTAGCGTTCGACAGTCCCTGAAAACATTCATCACGGCGAGCGCTACATGACAACTTGTCGAGCTAACGAATGACATGCGCGACCGAAGCCAGCGCTCGCTTCGAGACTGCGCGTCGCCTCGCTTACATGCATTCATAACTCCAAAATCACGAATTGTTCAGCTGTGATTGATGAGGTAAGCGTCAATTGGGACATCTAAAGGGACGCTGCTAAACTTCGAATAAGTGAGTAGGTGCTCGCGACTTCGAATTTGTAAGCGACGGAATTCTCCCAGCTAGTTGAGTAAAAAATAAAATTGCTCATTGGTTGGCAGTTGCGCACAAACGGGTGTGTCATCAACGATTCATCTTCCAAACAAAATTTACACGTGGAATACCACACATCGGTTCCTGAATAAAAATGCTTCATTCAGCAGCAAAAACTAACTACTCACCAAGAATTCCCGTCGAATAAAAATACGTCTCTCAAAACCGCCTAGAACTGGTCAGTCTATTTATTGATGACAAATGATACCAGTAATTCGTCAACTACTCTCCTCATCACGCAAACAAATTATCAACTAAATTGGGGGTTAAATGAAACGATCACATCACGATTTGCTTAAGAGAGAGAGATTAATGTGTCCTCAGTAGATATAGTCAGCGCAGACTGCGAGTTCGCTGAAACAATTGAACGCAAGACTGACTTGGGCAGCAAGCAGGGAGCATGCAGCACGGTTCAGCTTCAAGAGAGATGCTCGAGAGCCACTCAGAGCAGCGACAAAATGAATGCTCTGTGTTAGCAAGCGAGTAGAAAAACCAACAATGAAAATAAATCCTGTTGCATCATTTTTTTTCAAGATTTACATCTCTACACAATTATCTCAAATGGGCAAAAAAGCACTCTAATGACCCAGGCTGAAAACAATGCCCAGCGCAGAAAAAGAAAAAATAAGGATCATTTTCTCACTTAATGGAATTGAATGAACAGAAGTGCACCACCAGGGAGACGGTGAGTAATTAAAAGGACGCTATTGAATTGCTCGCCCAGGTGGCGCTTCCGGCAACTGCGCTGGAAAGTCACGCTTGCGGCGACCTGAAACTTGATTCCAAAGCTTCTGGATTTGGAGCGAAAATTGAACAAAATACGACACAATGTGAAGTAATCATCACGAGCACACGAGACGGTTCTTCATGATTGAAATTCGCGATTTGAATCTCCTCAACATTTTGCTCTCTGAGATAAGCCTCAGATAGTGCAGAGGTTTGTGTTTTCGATTACATGCTACAAACTGTAATCATCACTTGTTCTTGCTAGTGAAAGAAAATACTGATGAACTCGTAAAACATGGATGGCAGCGCAAGATCGTGCAGCCTATTTTCGCATTTTTCTCTCGCGTGGGCGAGCCGAGTGCATCCGAATAAATTTTTTTTCATAGAATCACAGGTTAAAACTATTTCGAGCACAAAAACAACCTAGAGTTGAACAGAGCAGGATTGTTGTTCGGGTTCATTAGCGAGCAAAAATCCACTGAGTTAATAAAAGTAATCAGCGAACAATGCAGTGGAAGCTAAAATTGTGCAGCTACTCGAAAAACAGATTCGACATAATAAATTTGCTCAAAAACCAGTTGCCATGCCTCTGAATAGGTTTGAAATTTCTGGGGAACTCTTACAGCGCTGCAGTCATGCCTTTAACGTCACTTGCATTACCATCAAAAGGAAGAAATGGAGGGTTCTCGCATGAAGAAGCACTGCATAATTTCATAATTATTGAGTATCTATGATCGAATGCGACGGAGAATATCCACAGTGGCCGTTTCACAAAGTGAAAATAATTCACGAATATTAAATAATATCAATGTGAAGCCGATGGCAAGGTCAATACGGAGGCGGTGAAGCGGAGTCACGTAACGGACAACTATCCGTTCTGAACAAACGCACTTCGAGACATAAGGTTGCAGTTAACTAGAGAGAGTAGGAAGTGGAATTGTGAATTTTACCGGTATGAGACACATAAAATCTATAATAATTGTCTAAGTAGGTATTAGAATTGTCATGTATCCACATGTTTTATGTTTAAAAGTGAATAATCATATTTTCAAAAATGAAATAACAGGATAAAAAGTATAAGAATTGTGAAGTGTATTAGCATGAGGCATAAGAATTATGAAAGCTGTAAAAGAAGTATTAATATTGAAAAGTACATATATCTCCTCTAAGAATTAAATAAAGGTTGCAGCACTACAATACTGGTAATCCAATGGCAGAAAATAAACAATTTGGGAAGCTTTTACACTGTGATAGCTGATACAGGGCGGGCCACGAAAACTCGAACTATCTAGATTATAATTATGCTTGGTTAGTTACTTAGTGCGACCGTGATGATTGATAACTCAATGATATAAGGGTCATAGTAATGCTACGACACTGTTGAATTGGCAAAACATATTGCCGACGAAAATTCAAGCTTTAAAACAAGTAAAAATTCACTTGCGTTTTGCGTCATTTATAGCCTGCTCGAATGACTGTAGCAGAGACACTCTTAGACTATACGAGTACTGAATGTTACCGCTCGATTCAATCACTTCCTCATTCGGCGGTCAACTGTCTTGGGACTAAAAGCTCTTCAACCACCGTGAATTCTTATCTTCCTTAAGGGGAGAACTGAAAAGTTTTAAATAAAGTATCTGAAAAACTGGCGAATGAAATGCAACACAATGTATTTACCGCAGCAGCATTTCAGGCAGTACAGACTCAGCGAAAATGTGAGAGCAGCTGACGGTCAGCGAGAATTTGCAGCGTGGCTTCTTAGAGTTGGTAATAGAACGGCTGTAGCAGAACAGCTTCTAGAGGACAACATTGAAGTATCTCTCTGACACATGCTCAAGATTCACGAGCTGACAAAATTTTTAACAGAAGAAGAAAGTCAAGTTCGAGTGATACTTTCTCCAAAAACTGTGATTGTTTAACAATTTTGGATGAGGAGGCATTAAATTTGCTGCCGAGGACGTACTACATGCCTCAAATACTAGAGTTGGGAACTGAAGCAGAGAGCGACCTACCAATCTAACACTCACCGGCGCCCTCTGGAATGCCTCCTCATTACTTCAAAGTTAAGACTGGTGCAATTATTAGGTTACTTACGAACACATCTATGGAGAATAGTTCATGTGTCGGCATCTGATTAGAGCTTCTAGCCCTGCATGAGCATTGTATCGAGGCATCCCTGATTGTGTTCCTCTAGCTGGCAGGCGGGCTTTTATTTCTATACTAAAACTGGTACCAAGCGACCCAAGCCTTCCTTTCACCTTGGAGAAAAACCAATTTCCTGTGAGACTGGCTTACACTATGACAATTAACAAGGCGCAAGGACAGACTTTCAACCAGGTTGGAATTTTCCGACCAGAACCAGCGTTCAGCCACGGTCAACTATACGGGGTGTTTTCAAAAGTAAGGCGAATATTAAATGTATGCGTTAAAGTTCAAACAACTACCGAACAAGTAGTAAAAGAAGGGCAAACTATGGCCAAAAATATTTTGCATAAAGAAGTTTTTTTGTTGTTAACTAAAGGGAAAATGTTTTATTGTATTAATATAGTGCCCATACATGTTTAGTTAGCCCATTGTATTTACAGTTTAATTGCAAATAAAACCAGAAGTTCTTCTTTAGCGGAGATTTAGTCCTATAAAATATAAAAAACATGCAAAGCCATGACTCGTTTTATTATTTCAATACACTAAGCCGCAGAAATTCCACGGGTCCCACTAGTGACATTAAAGGAGAATAACTCAAGTATTATTTAAATTATTTGCGCACAGTTCCTAATGTTGGAAGGAGTGTATCAATGATACATTGATCAGCATTGGTACATTATAAATGGTGAGGTTTTCGTAGCTCAAGCTGCTCGTATAAACTGGCTAAGCCAGAGTAGCATGACAATCGAGATGAGGTGTCAAGTCTTTCAAGGGATAGTGAGCAGCAGGTTGACGTAGTACAAATAACGAAGTGGATAGTACATCAAAAACTGCATTGATGATTGCGCTCATAACCTTGAAAGTGCGAAGAAGAATCGCGGTAAAAGTAGTAACTATAAATAAATAGCATTTCTCTTCAAGGCTAAGTCTAAAAAGGAAAAGATGTAATACAAACTTCTCCGGTACAGTCTCATTAACGAGAAATTACTATGAATTAGAAATGAAGTCTCATTTCTCAGTGCCATTAATGCGTGCGATCGCTTAAAAATACTACCTAAATCCGCTGGATGTTTTCTTATGTATGAGTTATACTAAGATGAAGAGATTGCGATCGTCATAATCTGAGATCATTATTAGCGAATTAGAGCATAAAGCAATAATTTCTTAAGCAACAACATCAAATTCATGAGTTGTACATCACCAAAAGTGTCTCAAAACAAAATCGGACAAAACGGAGGCAGACTCCATTCATTTACAAAGAACAACTCTTTCGATGGAGTTTTTTCAACATCAACATGATAACACTTCATTAATACGTAATAAGCTCCAGTATAGGTTAAATATTACATACTATTTTCGCGCGGAAAAAATAATTAAAAACAAGTTTCCAATAGACAGCAATTACAGCAATTTTAGAAGAAAACCCACATAAGATTTACATAAAAGAAGTCCAACACCTAAAATCTCTACATTGATTTGAGGGCGTAATTGACGACATAAAGATTGGCTGTGACTGGTTCAGCAAGCTCAGCGTTACTCATTTCCCACCGACGAGTGATTTGCAAACATACTTTCATCTTCATCCATGACGGTTGAGCTACAAAAACCGTTACTCTACTCATAAATAAAAATCAAACTAAATACTCGTACTAAGATGCGATACAAAACTTGCAAAAAAATGCAGATTTATAATATGGAATGATTTATAAACCAGCCAGTATTGCGTATTACATAGCAACTGTAAATGATGAACGAAAAATTAAATGACCGCCAGCAGAGCTGCACGGATTTCTCAGCTTAGTACTTCATAGCAGTGCAAACATGCAAGCCGAGGTCTCCAGGTTGGAAAACCAGCTCGGCGAAAGTAATGCGTACAAACGAGCTTGATATTGGGAACTTGCGTTACAGCGCTCTGATCTTACAGCAGAGAAAATGCAAAGCAGTTTGAGAAAAAGGTTGAAAAACGGCGCCAAGCTCAACTTTATGAGAATCCTGCAAGCTCACGCGTTTCCGAGCTAAATTTTTTTTGTAAAATAGTTAGATGAGAATAAAAATCAACAAAAAAAACTGAAAGAGGTGAGTGAACTGACCCTGAAACCTACGTAGGAATAGACCATAAAGGAAAGGATCGAACGCGTTGTAATTGAATCGAATGCACTCACCCATGCAGGCGCTCAGTTAATGAAATGGTGGATCAAAGCGAGCGACTCGGCAAAAACTTTCTCAAAGCTTGTGAATTGCAGCAATGTTTCATCATATTATGTAAAAAACAGAGCAACACAGTGACACAATTACGAAGAAGAATGTTTGGAATGGAAATTTTTCTCGTCAAATCATGCTATCTGACAGTTGAGTAGTGTACAGGACGTTCAGTTTCATTTACAAGAAAATAAGTTCTAAACACAATTCTACGGGCCAGCAACTTGTAAATGTTTCAAAGTCACAATGACTTACAAGCAAATTAACACAACCAAAGGACACTTATTCTCTGTATGATTGAAGAAAACCTTGTATACTCACCATAGCACCCAAATAACAAGACATTTTCGTATGAAAATATACATACGTTGATTCTAGCAATGGAAACACCCATGGGTTGAGCATGTAATATGTACGTCACAAGAACTGACGGAGGGAGACTCACCCTGAGGCTGGACAGGACGTAGAGGAACTCCTTGTGCGGCCCGAACTCCATATCTTTGAGGATGGCGTGGCCCGGGTCCACCGGCACCCTCGCGTACACCGTGGCCCGCTCGCTGGCCTCCAGCAGCGCCTGCAGCACACACACCGTTACAACACCGCAAGTGTGCACCACTCCAAGCAAAAGGTAAACAACGGCTTGAATGGAAACTCAGTTTGACAAAAGTTATGTCAAAAATGAGGCACTCCAAGCAAAAGGTAAACAGCGGACCAATCATTTGGAAGCTGAGGTTGACACAAGTAATGTATATTGAATACAGGGCACTCTAAACACTACATAGTACATAAAATAAAAGTTAAAAATTAAAACAAAAACACAAGGACGTCCTGCAAGACAGTGGAAATATCCAACACATGGCCAACAGTCTATGTACCATAGCTAGAAACGAAGTAATCGAAAATTGAACATGTTTTTTATTTGGTACGCTGCATACAAATTCGGTTATAGAATCAACAAATAGTAAAATATTACTATAACTACAGCAAGATTATCAAATTAACAATTCAAAAGTGTCATTTGCATCGGTGAAATGCATTTAGCGCTTGCTAAAAATGACTTCCCGTCGCTAGTGCAGCATCCAACCATTTGCGATATTTACTTAAAAAATTCTTACAAATAATTTTAGCAACCTAAGCCCATTCATCTCAGCATAACCTTTGCAATGTTAGATTTCTTGGGTCTCTTTTCCGAATCTCAGTTTTAATTTGCACCACAGGTTCTCGACAGGCTTTAGGTGTGGCGACTGACTAGATCATTTTAATTTATTCCCGTTTCTCCCCTTTGGCCGTATATTTTAGATCGTTGTCTTGCTGCAATGTCCATCCTCTTGACAAATTTAAATCATCTGTAGAGTGTAAGAGATCATAATCCATCATTCTGTGAAAAATTTGAGCTTTCATTTCCATTTGAACAATTTGAAGAGTCAGCGCCTGCAGCCCCATGTGAGTATGCTGCTTCCACCAAACTTCACCGTTGGGATTGTATTATTCGGTCCATGCGCGGAGTTTTTCAGCAGACAAACATGACTATAACACTATTTCGTCCAATTAACTCGATCTTTATTTCACCATAATCCAGCGTCCCCAAAACGTAGGCTGCTTCAAATCTTCCTTGGTAAATTTCGGATTATATCTTGAATGAATTGGTTCCAACAAAGATGTATTTCTTAGTGTGCGAGAACAAAATACCTCGTTTCGAAGAAATAATGAAATCGTGTTTGTGCTAAAAGAGCTAAAACCATTCGAATTAAGCAATCTATTTACCACCTTAATAAATAAATGACCGCTAGGAATAAGTCCAAAAATTTCGGACATCGTTTGTGTGAGCTCAAAATTTCTAGCCACCCACTAATTTAAAATAACACGAGCATTCAGAGTTGTGCAACATACAGAGTCTTGTAATAAGTTGCCCAAGACAGTAATATTTGTGCACATTTTCATGAAATTTTTATACCTATAATGGGAGACTTAAAAAAACAAAAGAATAGAATAACCGAGCGAAATGAGAAAAGTCAATTCCACAAGTTTAGAGTTTATTTAGAGTTTAGAGTTTATTCAGAACAGTCATGAAGAGAGCACGTAAGCCTTTTCCTACCCAAAAGTGGCTCTTTGAAGTTCATTCACACCCAACCTTTTCCGCTCGAGAAAAATTTGAAAGAGTATTCACATTCAGAGCAGAGCATTTGAAGTTTTGTTTCGAATAAATAGAAAGCGTTTTTGCAAAGCACGAAAAGTATCTCAATGCGACGAGTGGGTGGGGGTGTTGATGATGTGGGCCTCACACCTCTGCTCTTTGAGAGGTGAATTTAAGGGAGACTATCTCACTTCAAACAGACATACGAGGAGGAGCAACAAAGACCTCTTGCATAGAGCAAATGGAGCGCTGGTGTTGCCCCGGCAGCCACGAGGGCGACGCAGCGGAGGCACAAAAGCGCCCTACTAACTGCTTCCTACGCGCAACAAATTATGCGTGAAAAGAAAATCTGTTGCACGCTAAGATCGCTTAAGGAATGCTTCACGGCACGGCTGCGCGATTCCTCTCAAGTGCTTCACAGAGGCTTAACTGGAGGGGACTTGTGCCTTTACCTTCAAAAGCGTTAGTCTATCAATGGGCATGGTAGCGAAATGGAAAATTACGATGCTGAATAAAGTATACTGACTGAACGAGCAGTGCAAAGTTGACGTATTTGAGTAACTTATCGTTTGCGTCAATTTTTGAAACTTCTCAATGAAAATTAACAAATGCGCAAAATACGCGAGACTGTCAGCATTCAAGTACAAAGGGGAACTATTTTCTTAAAATAGTTTTCAAATTTTACTTGAAAAACAGGCGGGAAGAAAGCGCTGCAAATCTTACCAACATTTGGAGGCGGGAGAAGTTCAGAAACATACATTCTATAAACGATTTTAGTTAAATCTTCTGAAGGATCAACAAGACTTGACCTAAAGTACGATGGCTGAAATCATCCCTTAAAAGTCAGCAGAGAATCAATAACTCGAAAAGTATAAATAATAGCGAGGGTGGACAGTTAATTAACAAGGAAAACATTTATCGCAGGATGCAGAGCTCGTGTCAGGCCTCCTGCCAATAAGTATCAAGTCCAGGGGAAAACTAATATTAGAAGAGCATGAATAAAACAATATACTGTGTTCGTGCTATTGTGTGAGCCAATCGAAGGCAAAGCTCCACGTTATAGAGAGGCGTTCAAATTTGATTTGGTGAAAGGAAGCTGCAGTCACAGCTACAGCTTCTAGGTATGCCTAGAAAAAGGTGCTTCGTTTAAGAACGTAGGTTATAGCTACGAACGAGTTCTAACAAAACTATCAGGAATCTGGCCTGAAACATGCGATAGAAGGGAGTGACTAATGAAAAAAAAGATTATTAAAAAATTCAGTTCTTTACTTTGTTCTGAAGGTAACCTTATGGAAAATTCTTCGAAGTTAACACAAATGTTGAAAAGAAAAAGCGTCTGAGTTATGGCGTTAAATAATGCACTCCTACACATTATTGCGTTTCAAGACACATTTATAAAATGATCAAATACACAAAAACACTAATAAATGCGAGCGTACGCAAAATATCCTCGACTCGCTGAAGCAACATTGAGAATTTCATTCTAAATTCAAGCGAAAAGTTTATTCCTCTGCTCACCTTGTTGATGAAGCCCTCACTGGTGCCCATAAAGGCCACAGAATGGGTGCTGGCGGCGGTGCCGACGATAGAAGTCACGAGGGTGTCGTTCATGACCAGCGCCGATCTTGACATCAATGGAGCCGAGCCAGAAATTTTGAGCCCCTCGTTGCAAAAGTCTTGAATGTTCCCGGTAGACCATCTCGTGGGGCATTTGCCGTTCAGAATGGTGCCAGAAATGTGCTCCATGCTGCGGTATTGCCTGGTTCCATTGAAACACATGTGTATGTTTTCATTGAAACGGGCATCAATGTCTTTAACAGAATATAAGCACAACGCCGTCGATTTTTGCGGGCTGTCTGAGTGGCCCTGAGCTTTGGCAAACACGGTAGCCATCACCTGATCACCTTTTGAAATCCCTAAGTTTAAAGCAAGGTCCTCGCCAGCATCAAAAATTGTGGCGTCCTGAACTAAATTGTGACCAGCACCCGGTCCATGGCACTCCAAAGAGATCTCCGTGTACGAGTCATAATTATCATCAGAGATGCATATCCTTGAAATTCTACTGATGTATCCAGCCTCTTCTTGACCGGGAAGATGAGACTTTTTCTGCACCGTTAAAAAATACACATAGCTTGAAGCATTAAATCCATAAACATACTTGACAAGAAAGTTATCGCGATACTTCACATCAATCCTTAACAACGACTGTTCGGAGAACGTAAACTTAGAAAAATCGAGGTCGACTAGATTCCTAGTGGCAAGCGCAGGTACGTCATGTCTGTAATCGCCGATCGACGTAAAAGTCGTTCCGATGTAGAGAGCTTCGGATTCTCCAAATGTGCTGTGGCGCTCGGGCCCGATGAATGCGAACGTGGACGAATGAGGATCGTTGGCAGCGACGGCTCGAGGGATGTACTCATTATGGACGGACAAATTTCCTCGACGGTAAGTGTCACAAGCGCCTTGCGAAACAGAGCCACACACAATCACCGACTCTGTTGAAGGTGCAATAACTAATACTTTGTTGTGGTTATCAGTGAGGGATTTTCTGATCTCAGAATTACAGCCATTGGCGTGACATCCAGGGGAGTCTAATCTAGGGCCGGTGATCACTTGGTATATCGGTTTCATGGTGGAGCCATCCAGCTGATACAGCCTGTTGACAGCCCCTAAGTACACGTCGGCACCAGCTTTGTCCACAGCGACGTGATTCAAGACATGGCTTTGGTTGGCCGGTACGAACTGAAGGACGACGTCTTTGCTGATGTTGGACAGGACCGTGCCAGCCGTGACGTCCCACACCGCCGGACCTCCATTGGGGCGAGTCAGAGGTTCCGACAGGACGCACAGGGGCGCCCACAACAAGCAGCAAAAACAGAGGGCAAGCCAAAGAAGTGATGGAGGGCCCCCCCGCTTGGTGGGGCTCCCTGGGGCCGCGCCCTCCTGCAGAGGCGTCATGGCGGCCCCTCGTTCTGCTCACCGGCCCGCGCCGCTCGGCCCAGCGGCCACCCTCTCCATCCTGCAACGGAAAAACGAGAGTGTCAGTCCAGCACGAACCGAAGACAAAAGTTCGAGCAAATCAGAAATACAGAAATTAGTAAATTTGATGGAAAACTTGAGTAATTTGGAATAACCGCACAAGGTAGCGAAATACGTCACAAACGCAGGGACGCTGAAGTAAGGAAGAAATATTTCGTAAAAGTAGAAAATAATTAATTTAGTGTGAGAAATTTCGACTCAAAAATCTGTACAAGTGTGAAAGAACGAGACGATGTAAAAATATTTTACGACTGAAATGAAACTAAAGAAGGGCAGAAAATAATTAAGCCCACACAATTAAGGAGAATTATTTCGCAACAGTTCGTAAAAATTAAAAAAAAAAACATTCGCAAGTGCCAATAAAAATGGTGCAGTTGTATAAAATATTTGAAACGATTATTTGCATCAATGAACGTTCAAGCGTTCATGTAAGAGTCAGAGTGATCGAAATTCAATTTCTAAATGGATTAGATTAGATTATTAGTTAGTTTAAGCCTCCCTATCCGCTACAAAGGCGATCCAAAGAGAGGAAGGAGGAAGGCACCATTTAGTATGGAGTTTAGGGAACGTGGAATCTACGCAGAAAGGGCATAGAAACAGTAAGATGAGAAAGAAGTTTATGAAACAAGATCAAAGTTCAAGAAGAAAGCAGTAGGTGTTGAAAAAAAACAGGACAGCAGTGAACCGAAAAAAGATGGTCCGTAACAGAACAAAAACCTATGTTATTTCAACAAAAAGGAAGCCTACCTAACCCTCAGCTCGGGCCCTCACATAGTCCCCCTGGGAGCGCTAATTCCCATAGATACAATAGTTGTATCCCCCTGAGGGGATTCAATTTCTAAATTTCTAGCTGAAAAAGTTTCATGAAATTATCGCCTTCTACATTTAGTATTACATCTAACAAATACGACGCGTACAGAAATAATTAAAGCCTTTAACCTAAAGAGCTGCTGAGGCAACTTCGTCCAATTTACCGTGAAGCAAATATTTTACAGACGCACACAGTCAGCAGAACGAGAACCGTACACAAATTCCTCACATTCCAGTAAACTTACTAAACACTCCAAAAATGCAGCACATCCACCACCAAAAAGCACTAACGAGCATCATGAGGACACACACGCGCGTGGTGACAAGCGAGCTATGCAGGCAACGCGAAGCAGAGGCGCGGAAGGCAAGCTAATAGACGTAATGCGCGAGAACAGTTCCATGTCAGATAGCATTGCAGATGACGACTGTTAAGCACACCACGGCGCAGAGCCCGCTGTGATAAAAGCTCCTAATCGCGTCGCTTGGCGGGCTACGCGCATGCAAGCAGATATGCGAACTCGGCACGGGGAGGCGCGGGGTCGTGGCGGCTTGCGCGTCTCCTAATGCTATTCAGTGCTCATGTTCAGGTGTCATTGCAACAGTCGTACTTTGCTAATGGGAAAGTAGTTGGAGCATTCACACCGCTGTATTGTTTTTGAATGGAATGTTGAACTACATTTGTTCTTTGGTAGTTTTGGGGAAAAACATTACCATCTGACTAAACTGCATCATGTATCTTATGATCCGCTATGAAGGGTTAAAAATACAACAAAAACGGACAAGAGACTGTTAGGTATCCAAATATACATGTACGAAGCTCACAAGAAGGAGAAGTTTCACCAGATCGTATCCTATTGGAAATACACTGTCGGTCGTGTCTTTTAAGTATCTGGATTTTGCAAGCAGATGTAATAGAGTGAATATATTTTGAAAAAAGTAGTCACAAAAGGCTTATATTTTAGAGCGTAAAGGCCTCGAGCAAGAACTACGTTTAAAAAAAAATCCTGTTTTGATAGTCTCAAATATTTACCTGCTGTGTCATCCAATTTAAAGCAGCAAATGGACCCAAACAAAAAGAAACTTTCAAGTTATGGATATTTTAGTGAAGTGAAGACTTTGACGTATATATTACTAAAATCGAAGCATCAATAATTCAAAGAAAATACGGAAATAAACCAAGATAACACGATCAGCTGCTATTCTACCAAGAATTCTCAAACTCGGCAGAGTTTCATTTTCATTTGAGAAAAGGTCAAAATTGAAAGATTTGCACAGAAAAAAGAAACGAATATAGCAGCACTGGGTTACTCCCGTACCCAGACAAGCACAAATGAAAGCTACTTCATAGAAGCACTTATAATAAAGTTTACATTCACAAAATGCATGTACGCACGATGAAATGGGAATTTATTTTTTTCGCACCTTGTTTCGCAAGCAAGTTGAAAAAGAGCATGAACAAGGTAACATTCTGTACATTACCACTTGCAACGAGGGACAAAAAAATGATGATCAATTCGACTGCACTAGTGTGAACGAAAGCGTAGTTAGCGCAAAGCTTACTAAAACCTAGGAAGACTGAAAAGAGAGGATCTTTTCCGTTAAAAAGATGGATAAAAAGCAGAAATTCGTGTCGTGAAATAGATTGATAAAATCCCGTAGATTTCAACTAGAAATTCCAGTTCTTGAGATCGTGGCTATAACTCTCTTTGCTCAGGAGCAGGGAAAAACTTTCAGGAATGAAGTTGTCAGGATTCCGAAAGATGGTCGAAACCGTTCTAACGTGGGGCACATTTTGGTTATTCAAATGCTTGTTCATTTTTCAGTAAAGAAATTTAATATCTAAAAAGAGAAGTTGTTGAACGAAGAAATACTTGCAATATTAAGAAAAATATTCTCGGATCAGATGTCAGTGACAGAAATGGTAACATTGATAGCAACTAGTGAATGCATTACTTTATCATCAAAAGCTATGGGAATAAAGAGAAAATTCTAAGAAAATACGCTTACAAATTATTCTGCATTAGCTTGGTGGAAATTTAAGATAAATTGCAGTCACATGGTTATTGAGGCATAAATTGCGGTGTCGTGAACAATATTGATTGCTTTACATTTCTTTATTAACTCTTTAATAATTTGTCCTGCTAGTCAAATTGATCCAAAATGATACTTTTCGCCCTGATTTGGAAGCAAGGAGAAACTTGGCGCTGGAGAGGCAGGCCGCCAGTACTGAAAGGGTTCAAAAACGAAGAAACAATTGAGGAAAGTTATGGTGGGAATTAGGGTAGCATAGAAAAGAGTTGGTGTAAAAATCAGAAATGTTTATGAGATGAAAATGTAAGAATGTTTTCACATAGAGTTTTAAAATAATTAGATTTGCTTAATAACAAAATTAGGAAAGCAAAAAGAGAAAAAGAATTTATAATATATGCGGGGAATTCCCAGACGGTCTCCCAAAGATATCATAGATGCAAACTTCAAGGCGAATAATAGTGGTACGCACATGAATCTCAAGCATAAAATACTGCACTAAATTCAAATTCCAAACAAATTGGATACCATCAGTTGGCATTACAAATATAGTAAATAACAACGTAAAACATTTGAAATTGCACCCAAGTCAACTTACAATCGAGCGAATTCCTTCTCTCTCGAGCCTACCAATGACTGAGTTTAAATCGGGCAAGAACAGTAAAATAATTCCGATGAATTCAGAGCAATGAAATCTTAGTTCAGCTTTAATCTCGTCTTCCACGCAAAAGTTGGGAGCCTTGAAGCACTGCAGTGCCGGGTCTGGGAACATTAATTACAATGTCCGATGCTCCGAATGGTAAAATGACCTTCATCTTTGATGCCGGAGCTCCTGGCAAATTGGACCATCACAAATTGGATCCGAGTAAACTTAACTTTCGTTCAAGCGCGGTCTCCAACCTAAATCTACGAATTCAGGCCAATGACAGGGAGGGAGGGAATACAATCAGAGGAAAGTAAAACGAAGTAAGAAAATGAACTTTTCTTTACGCATCAGGAAACTGACAGAGTTTTCAAATATTTTTCTTTTCCACACACAATCTTTTTCATAATTATTTATATTTACAGAGGATTAAACTATTGCATGTTGTTGACTGAATCGCTTGAAATTCTGAACTCGTATTTCTGACACTATTTTTATTCCGTCCATTGATTCCAAAGCACAAAAACCTGAGCTTGGTCTGTACAGCGCTGTGATGTGGAACAGGAACTGAAGTACGCGATCACGGACAAGTTTACATGAAGTGTCAACGCTAAGATCAAATTAAAAAAATAGGATTCTTCGCCTATTTTGTTCCGCTTTCCTTTCAACATAGCAAGAAGATATTTGAATTCCAGTGTGGTTTTGGGAAGGTGAGCAGAACATTGAAAAACTGAACGACAAAAAGCTAGTGAAGGGCCAGGATTTAGAGGCGGAACAGGAAACACGGAGAGGAAGGGACCAAAAGCGCTGAAGATAAATGCTGTTCTGTCATGCCAAGTTTTTCACCGACAAAAAAGTCGGCGAAAAACATGATGTAAAATAACAAACAGAAAAATAGAAACTGGTGAGAAACGAGAAGAAACCTCACAAAAACTTGATAAACAATGAAATTGGGAAAAGGACTAGCAGCAGAGTTTAAGACTTTACATGTTTTAAACGCTGTTCAAAATTTCATAAACTTCACGACAACGTAGGATTTTGAACCAGTTCATAATACGATGCTAGAGCATTTAAACCTTGCAGAAGTTTTTGAGGATGGAGACATTGACACTGAAAGTAAAATGAAGACAATTCTCCCGTGTCGTTTTCATTTGATGTCAGCGTCACTCAGAATAATTTTCTAATTTACACTTCCAGTGCCGACACTTTAATGAGGTTAACAGTTACTCGGGAGCAAAGATTGGAGCAAACTTAATGCGTGAAAATGAGGTCTACCAGAAATGCAGGCCGATATTAAAGCAAATACGCGAGAAGCGGAAATTTCATCGGAGCAATGAGAAACAGTTCGCAGAACCCACTTATTCGAAAATGATTTTGTAATATCCAGTGTTATTGACTCACAAATATGTTCGCAGTGATCATTATTATAACGACATTGCTACGTTAAAGAATGTGTTGCTGAGCAATATAATGATAAATTTTTGCTTAAACAAATGTTATTTGCAAAAGCTGCAGCATAAATGTGGCTTGGGAACAGCCACACACGATTCGATCACGATTATTTAGTTTGCGGAATGAACATCTATATTGACTCAACCTTGAGTTTTGAGATCTCACTCACTGAAAATTTGTTTGTTGACCATGGTAACTCAAGCAGTTCACGAATTACATGCTTTGACAGCATGCACATTGCACAACGGCTCGGTCAATAAAGAGCAGCAATAGGCAAAGGAAACAACGTTTGAGGCACGCGTAGAAATCTCCTCCCGCGCGACAACACAGATGTTAACTTCCAAACTCAACATCGCCTTAGCAGCGCATGAAGAATCAAGTCAGCAGTCACAATGCTTGCATGCTTGCGTACGAAAAATGTCCATGCAACGAATAAAAATATTTATGTAAGTCGCGACCACGGAAGATAAAGATGATGTAAGCGTACGGACTCACGATTTAATCACGCAGTATTCTTTGATGAAATGTGTAGGTATGAACTTTTGTAAATAGTTATGAAAGCAAAAAGTTTTGAAATAGGAGTGTCGAGATACTTATTTTGAGTCACATACTTTTCATGAGAAATACAAACTCGCTCGTAAACTCACGCATTAATTCTTTGATTTTTGACACCGAACATAAGAGGGCGACAATTATCAGTAAAATGCACGTGTCATAAATAAAATAAATTCTTGTCAATTAGTAGGATTTTACATGAATTTTGTACATATACAATAAAGAATAAAACAATCAACGCTATTCAACACTTTGACCGCCACGGGTTAAACTAAAGTTCAATATTCAACTCAAATATAAAATTAGTTGCAGTAATCAATTTTGAAAATAGCAAACATCATTCGTGCCTTGCTTTAGCTTCAAGTATTTATGAAAATTGAGTTTACAACTACCGATCGGTCAGTACCATTACGAAAATTGTGGGCCACCGTGTACCACCGGTGGCCCACATGGCGGTTAACGTATTAAAATTGAAATTCTGTGTAACACAATAACACAGGCGCTAGTTACCAACGTTGTTTACATTTGTCATTCGCGAACTCCGAAACACGCACAGGCGAGCGTCACACGCCACACATTCATTTTCATTAGGCTTTGGTCAGTAAATTTCCTAACCCACCAATGCTCGTTGAATACACTTCATCATAGTGGGCTTGGCGATGAGAACAATAACATCACTACGGCCATCTTCGCTCTGGTGTAAGTAATAGATTTACTGCACCCACACGCCATATATATCTGCCACGTACTCGAGGTCTCAATACTTTTCCACATGAAGACTGGGAGCGAAGAAAATAAAGGCAATAGCTAGTCACATTGTTGACCATAAAGCAAAGATCCTAATGAACGATGCATCAGCTTTTGTCCTCAAGACACCACATCTCTCTCTCCGGAGCACAAGCGCAGTGCGTATCGCGGTCCCATTCGGGCAGAGCGCCGTACAAAAGAACATCGAATTAATGATGCTGTAGTTCATGCCTGGAATCACTTCCACGCTCACTAATGGCCAAAGAATACGATATACGAAGCCCAAAAACTGAAAAGACAACGCCAGTAAATCTCGCGAATGCCGTCAATAAGCCAGGGCAGCATTACGAGCACGCCGGCCAGGCAGGGCTGGCCTGGCAAGCCGATAAGGAAGGTAACACAAGCAAGTTGATATGACCAGGTAACCTCACCAACAAATTAGGCCATAAATAAGGAAAGCTTTCCCGCATTCAAGAACAATTCAATGATACATCGCATGATGTGCTCCTGTATGAACGTTTGTCTCAGCTGAACAATACTGGACGACGCAGCACGAATTACAGGGTTCACGTTGACTCAATTTTTATTAATAATACGAATTAAAGGAAATAAAGCCAAATTAAAAAATAATTTAATAAAATTAGAGAGCAAGGATTAATTTATAATTAGAACATTTTGCATGAATCGTCGTAGAGGGACTACTACATTTCTTGCATTAGAAATTCGTGAACAATCAAACAAAATGAGAAAAATAAATTACTTCTGGATCAAAACCGGAGTTTGCACGATATTAAAAAAATATCATTTTCCTCATGATTTCACATGAAAAACTAGAGAGAAAGTGAAAAGTATGTAAACGTTAGTAGTGGTTACAAAAATGACAGAAATCCCGATAATTCAAACGAATTAACACGTAGAGTGCGACGTGTAAACTTAAGTTTCAATATCGGACTCTAATTAGAGTTAATTTTCGAGATCAATATCATTTTGAAAAAAAAAACATTAAATAGATCGTGCCTCTATTTAGTTTTCATTAAGTATTTATGAAAATTGAGTCAGGAACTGCTGGTCGGTCAGCAGCATTATGAAAATCCCCTCAATAACCACAAGTGGGTCACGTCGCACTCTAAGTGTTAATGCTTCTATTGCATTTTAAATTGCGTTAATTTTACATCTCACTATTATGAAACTTAAACTGCACAGTTTAAGAGCCAGCAAAAAAATAGGGCAAGAAAGCGTCGCCACAGAAGTGTTTTGTGTTAGTGCTAAATACGTGCAAATTAAAGCTCATCTAAAAGAAACCAGAGTAGAAAAACACTCACGAGAAACGATATCAAATGACTAAATTGACGTTAGTATTCTAATCTTCCAAAGGATAAAATGTTTGAAGAAAATGGAAAATGAAACAACCAATTAGGCATCGACTGGTTTTAATATAAATTTAGTCGGAGTGATTTTTTACGTCACCTCAAACGGGAAAGAATACGACCGAGAGCAGCATTAAAACCTGAAAAAAACACACGATTCTAGTCGCATCTGTCGCTTCCCGATTCCATCAATGTTGATGAAAATAACATCGCTTTCAAAACGAGAGACCCCAAATCTGACGACGCCACAGCGCAACATCACAAGGGCACAAGCAATGTACCAAATGTGGATCCGAGATAACCAGTGATAGCGTCAAGCCCGCAGGCTTGGAGTGGAAAATCAGATTCCAAGTTAAGAGCATTTCTCATAACTCTGAGTCAGCTTCTGCTGAAGAGAGCTGATTATAATACAGCTTTCAGACGCTACTCATTTTTCTTCAATAATTTCTCTGGCAAAGAAATCCTTCCATCTGACAAATACAAATTGCGTCTCACGTCTCGAAAGTTTTTCTTTGGACTCTCAAATTCACAAAACGCTTAAAAAAGTCAGTTTGGGTCAAAGGAGTACGGGTTAATAATAATAATAATACCAGACGAAAGTTTGCCATCGCATGCGGGACCGTAAGGCGATCAAAAGAAACCAACTCCATTGCCGCTTCTTTGCCCAAAGGGGAGGGAAGAATTTCTTGAGCAAGATCCTCCTTTGTGGGGTCCTTGTCTGTTTATTAAAGGCCTAGTCTTTGCCAGCGATTCAAAAAAAGTACGAATTCAAGTCAAATGGTTCCTGCGCTTTACAAATCTTTGCATGAAAAAACTTCGAGACTCTCATTAGCGTCTGCATGAAGCTTTCATCACTCATTAGCTCGGTTATTTTAGAAATTTCCTCAAGATTCTGAACCGAATCCGCATAGGTTTTTGCTGCGGCGAAGGTCTTGATATCTAATTACCTCGAGTGACTTCTCCATATTCTTCAGCGGGCCTTGCTCTCCGCGTTCATCGTACCGAGGATGCGATGATCAAAGCAGGCTCCGCAGGCCAGCTTGATTTGATCCCACGAACAAGGACTTGCTCCTGAATTGGACTCGGAGGGCTTCAGAGTTAGTTAAGTCACAATTTTCTCACACATAAGCGCGGCTTAATACGATTATTGTCTGAAAGTGACATACTCGCGTGGAAAGTATCAGCACGGTGCTGCCAAGTGTCTAACTCATTGCTTTTGGGAAAACGGGGTTAAATGTTTAACCCTTGCGCATTGAAACCATAATGATTTAAGGAACAGAATGTTATAAAGAAAATTGTCAGCACCCTGGAATACGCTTGACATCCTCCTAGGATGGTCATTTTCCCCCTCTGCGTACGCTCGCCCATTTTTGATTAAAATATTTCCTGTTTATAGAAAGGTTTGCTGATCAAAACTTGCCTCTGATGCGGAGAAAAAGTATTCCCAAATTACAGTTTATGAATGAAGCTTTCACGTAAACTAATCAGCAAAATAATTGGGGTCTGCAGTGAAAACTTTGCATTAGTTGTATAAGAAAAATTTTTACGTGAATTGCAAATCACGCGACATAAACTTAGAAGGGAATCAACGGCAGATTGCAGTAAAGTTGCATTTGCGATTTTTCAAATAATGCAAGCAATTATCCGAAAATTTGATTTGTATAAAAATCTTACGCAATTAAAGAGTTTTCTTTAAAATTTTATACACTGCCCTGAAGGGGGAGCAAGAACAGCAAATAGAGAGATACGCCTTAATATTAATAGAAATAAGCAATGAAAAAATACTTCGATTATATCTGCTGCTTTTTACATTACACTTCATGTTTTCACCCGCGTATTTGCCAGCTAAATCAAACTTCTGGGAAGACTACAAAAATTTAGTCGATTTCCGAATTATAGCACAGAATTTCTATGCAAGCACAATTTCCGCAGGTAAATTTCATGAGAAGGTGTTCGATTGAGGTTACATTTAATCGATTTCCAAATTATAACACATAATTTCTATGCAAGTATAATTTCTGCAGGTAGAACTTCATGAGAAGGCGTTCGAACGAGGTTACAAAGACAAAGCAGCTCACATCGATCAGAAGCGTGTAGGCAGGCCACAATGTACAGCCCCTTGGTTTGTGGCGATGGCATCACAAAATTTAGGTCCAGTACCTCTAGAAAAAACAGCAAGACATCATTAGAAGAGAAATTGTGACATTGAACGTAATTTCGCCTAACATGGTCATCGAACAGAGATCACGCAACCCATGCACAGATTAGACGTCCAGCTCGTTTTGATCACACACAGGAGTAAGCAGATTAACTTAGTTAAGCTTCCCTAAATACAACAAAGGTTTTCCATAAAGAGAACAAGATTATATCATAAGTAAGTTTGGGACCCCTCAACCAGAACAAAGGTATTCCAAAAGGAGGAAGGATGAAGATACCATTTAGTATGGAATTTATTTAGGGAACGGGAAATCTATGCATATAGTGTGTTCCAACCCAACCGGTCATTGGTTTCCGTTTTTAATGAAGAAACTTAGCACTACAAGTGTCGTCCAAATCCATCACCTACAATCACATACGTCTTTCCTGTAGTGACTTGTTAGGATTTTCAACAGGTCGACTGTCCAACACCGTGCTAAAGGTTCTAACAGTTTTCTAAGTACTTCGAAATTTTGGTCCATTTCAGAGAATACAATTGTCAAAGAATCATAAAAACATAAAACTGATATCAAAAGTTCTAATTTTCTGTCTACATTAGACAATGAATAGAAGCCACCATATTTGTAGCTCATTGATAAGCACTATACTAATGTCACAGGGAAGCCCAGCGCTTTCTATTTCAATTGGGAGAAGTGCAACTTTCATTCGTCGCTCTTTGCCCAACCCAAAGAATGACCGCAATAAATACTCTGAATCCGCAGCTACAGCCATCCTGCACGTTTCCAACGTAGCTCTTGAAAAACGGTCAGCAAGGAAAACCTTTTTAAAGTTGTCAATTTGTGTAAATTGATCTTTCAGCGCTGGCGTTTAAAGCATCAAAATGAAAAACGAAGAGAAAACACAAAAAATTGTATAAATGGAATTTTCTAAACGTTTTGTTATCAGACATAAGATTATAACTTCAGAAAAAGATCAGTTCACGAACGATGCTAAGTCGCTGCACTGCAGCAATTTTTGGATCGGAGCCAAAAGCAGCGCGCACTCGCAAGATGCCAGTAACGATGAACTGGACAGCAGGAAGTAAATCCCCTCGCGATACCATGAGAAAATATTACGAACGACCACAACAAGTTTGCAGATACAGAGGACGACTATGGCGCAATGGGAACAAATTCGAAACGGTGCTATAAAGTGGTTCCGCGCAAATTCTGTTTCATCATAAAGGATGAAAATTTGCTAATGCAACATCAGAATACTTGTCGAGTAAGCTTGAAAAAGTTCTGATTCATAGGAAAACTGCCTATCGAATAGGACTATCACAAAATGTAACATAAATTTTTAAGCTCAAGCATTGACGTGATCTGCCTGCTATCTACGTCACTAGAACAAGAAACCGTCGTGACTGCATTCGACAAGTAAAGTCTGTCCAAGAATGCGCAACTGCAAATAAAAATACAAAAGAGTTTAACATTTTTATTCGTTTGCCTGTAACTCTTACCTTGAACAGGACCGTGACTGGTAACAGAAGAACTGCGAGTATTCGCGGTGTACTATGGAAGGCTATCTCAGGATGTACTCATAGACGCCTGAAAATGAGGTACACCCTAGAATATTATTTCTTTTCATATTCGAAAATGTTATTTTCGCATTTGTGCCAAGCAGCGAGACAACGCTTTAAAGCACAGCCTTTAATTCAGCTAATTACTCAAACTTTCCACGGACATTTGTAGCAAACACAAAATACGAGAAAATCATAAACATTTTACGGTGAAAAACAGACACCTTTCGCAGTGAAAAACAAGCTTGATAGGAAGCCTTTCGCAGCGACCAAACAGATGTAATTAGTATCGCGCAACAACGATACGAGGTATTTCTCGATCCAGTCAGCGAGAAGAAATTAATTAGCTCAGACCCTCAGTTGTAGACAGCAAACATCGCAGGCGCTGAATAGACGTAGCTCTTGTTTGTGGAGCCCAGGATAAAAATTTTGCGCCACAATTTTCAGAGGTCTGAGAAACGAACGAAATTATGCAGAATTCTCTCAAGCTGAAGAGCGTGTGAATATAGAGTGTAACAGCGCTACAATGCGCTGTATCAGGAACATATGGAAGTGAATCATGACGAACGATCAATTCCATTTTAATCAACGCGTTAAACGCAATCCGGCTAAGCGATTGCTTGCATTTTGAGGGAAGCGAGTGACGCAATTTAAATCTTACCAATCGATCTCGCTTTTGGGACAGCATGATCCATACCATTGCGGAGGATCACGTAACATCATGTTGACGTTCAGTGCTTGCCTTAAACGACTCTGCAACGCAGTTTCCATTGAAGAATAGAGTTCGAAATAAATTTAAAGTTTGGACTTTCTCACCCAGAGCTCGACTTTCAATTATCGAAATCATCGAAGCGAAACTCGGCAAAAATTGTCTACGAATGCACTGCGATGAAGTGAAATTACTTAGTCTCGCGTATTAAAGCTCGCTACAGATTAGATTAGATTATTAGTTAGTTTAAGCCTCCTTATCCGCTACAAAGGCGATCCAAAGAGAGGAAGGAGGAAGGCACCATTTAGTATGGAGTTTAGGGAACGTGGAATCTACGCAGAAAGGGCATAGAAACAGTAAGATGAGAAAGAAGTTTATGAAACAAGATCAAAGTTGAAGAAGAGTAGTAGATGTTGAAAAAACAGGACAGCAGTGAACCGAAAAAAGATGGTCCGTAACAGAACAAAAACCTATGTTATTTCAACAAAAGGAAGCCTACCTACTTAGCTCGGGCGGAATGTGAATCAGAACTCGTGTCACAAGTAAATGGTACAAAGAGCAGAGTTACATATATAAGGAAGACACAAAAGGGAAGTTGGAACATACCTTAATTCACTACAAACTTCAGCACCAAATGCCATGCATAACACAAAGGAGCTCTGATTCCCAAAAATGTAAACAAGAACAGACATTATTTCTAGCAAATGTATGCACCAGTAAACTCCAGCAAAACGTAGGATAACCGTACACTCCAATGCATCCTTCTTTCGAACAAACGAACGATGAAGGAAAATTTCATCCGATACTAAATTCAAGCATATACCACACGAGGAAAATATTTCACGTATGAAAGTAAGGCTTCTCAGTTCTTTTGTTTCTAAAGTTTAGCAGTCAATTACAACTGCGCACTAAGATTGAGCAAGTATAACCGACATTTTTAATGGTGACGCTCTAGGCAAAATTTCCCAGGCAAATCGATGCTCAATCGAATAAGCACGACCAGTAGCTCTCTCGCTTTTCACTACTATGTACTGTACAAGGCTACCGAGGTATCATGCACAGCAACGAAGTAGTTGATGAATTACTACCAAAACAACATCATTCAAGCATAAAAATTATCCTTTTTATACCTGAAAACACAGGAAACTTTTGCACAAACTTTCAAAAGTTGTGACATGACTGCAATTAAACACAAAATTCTCTTTAATTGGACCAATTTTTTCAATTTTAGCTCCCTTCTCTCATTCAAACAATCACAAAAATATTTGATAATGAACGACAACAGATTGATTTTTCTCCTGTTTTTATAATAGAAATTAAACAAAATATCTTCGTATGCAGTTTCTAAATGTTGATAAATTTCTGAACGTTTTGATGCGCAATGTGCTGACTTTCAAAACACAATAAAGGACACAACTTTATCACTTGAAACTCAGTTTTATTGCAATCCAACTGAGGTAAAATTGATTAATTGCGACGCTTCGTACTCAGTTGCACGGAGACATTCCTGAAATTAGACGGTATTTCTGGCGATGTACACTTCAAATGCACGAAAACTGCTATAGAATTTCTCGCAGGGTAATCAAGCTGAGTGAAAAGATAAAAAGCTCAGTGAGCTACGAACACCAGTTGCTTCTCCATTAAATAGAACCTTGGCGATAGACACAGAGATGTATTTCAGATTACAGGGTTATTTCATCTAGTCGCAGGCGGTAGGGTGAATCAGTACGCGCAACTATTTGTTTCTGTAACTCCTGAACGATCAACAAGCTGCATCTGAGAAGACATAGAGTTTGGACGTACGTATTTTTCCCACTGTATTCTCGATGTAATTTGACAATTTCTTGCTCTGGTTTGAGATAATGAGTACAATTAAATCAGAGAACATGTACGTACCCGATTATTTAAGCTGCATAAAATTTATTGGCACTAATTATCTAAAAGAAATGTATGAGAATAAAGTGTTTGGCAAAAATTGATATCACGTTAAATCATTTTCACTCCATTACACGATTGAAGTAAATAGATTTAAACAAAATTTAAAGAGTTTCTAGAATCTTTCAGAAGCACATGCAATGTAAACAAATTACAATCAGCACAATCAATACTTCCCCAGATTTTAATGTAGATGAATTATGACTGAAACAATGCTGAAAGTTGAAGGAAAATCCGAAGCTATTCAAAAGTAAATAGTTGAACTCTGTAATCACAGATTAAGCTATAGACAAATTACTGAACGTGGTGAGATTCCACACTCAGCTGTTGGTGTAACAGTTCTCTAGTCTGCTTAGAGTCGGAGCTCCTCGTAAGATTACGGGGCGTTCTCGAAGCTATTTGCCGCTTACACTGATGAATAAGCCTATGATGACACATGTCAGGAAGAAATGAAACTGCAAAGAATTTGCGTCAATTGAAAAGCGGTCACTTATGAATTTTTACGCCCGTACTCCTCGCAGAACTCATTTTCTTACAATAAAACAAATGAAGAACCGTTTAAAGTTTGCCGAAGACCATCTTGAAAAAGGAATTGGGCTGTGGAACGGGTTGTAAGGTTTGATAAAACCAAATTGATATTTTCACCGATTTGAAGCTCGCTAGGTTTGGAGAAGAACAGGGACGGTCTGTCATTGCTAGAACACCTTCCCTAACATCAAGCAAAGAGGAGGCAGCGTCATGGCGTGTGGCTAACTATGCCCATGGTGTGGAAGAACTATACTTCATTAATGAAAAAATGTATGATTCCACGTACAGGGAGATACTGGAGCAAAAGTTATTTACGAGCTCAAGATAATTCTACGGGCGGTACTAGTGGACCTTTCAGCATAACAAAGACCTCAAACATTCGTCAGAATTCAGAAAAGAATGGTTTGCGAATAATAAATGAGTGTCAATCCGCGACCGACCCAATCGCTTGACCTCAATCCCATGGAAAATTTGTGATAAACATTCAAAACTTCTCTGAACGAAAGGAGTCTAAAGAACTTTGTTAATTTCGGGATGATCACATGCAGGTATGAAAGAAACACCACAAAGAAGTATCAAAAGCCGGTAACAATAATCGTCTCCATATTGTTGCTAATAAAGGTGACATCACTAAATCCTAAGAAGTGGTGTTTAGTTCTGACCAAATACATCTGATACATCATTTCTTTGTTGAGTTGAGTTTCCTGTGGCTGGTAAATTTTATTTAGCTCAAGTATTCCATCACATGTGCATAACTTGCTAACTACTTGTACTCCTTTCCCAAACCAGAGCTCGAAATTTTAAAATAACATGATAAAAAGAGCAGGAAAAACATTTATGTCCAGGCAGTGTACTCATTCAGTTCAGTTCATTTCCAGAGAGAAAATTTCAATTAACGATTACATGCAGCTGCAAAACCAAACAACTGATGAAATCATGAACATAGACAAAGCACGAATAACAGAATATCGCTCAGACAATGGAAAAAGAAAGTTCATAATCAGGGGAGATATTAACAGATAAATGCACGCTTTTTTTGATGCGCGTTCAGCAAAGAGAGATTATTCCGCTGCACCCCAGAAAAATTGTTAATTTATACTAGGAAATGAGACAAGTGAGAAACAATTAACACTGGAAAATTTTCTAACTGCGAGCTTGAAGAAATAAACAAAATTTTTAAAAAGAAGCCTTATCTTGAATATAAATTTCTAAGCTGTGCTATCTTTTTTTGAATGAAATAACATAGAATATACTGAAGTGAACACCACTCCATAGCCGAAGATGCACGAATACGCAAGAAAGAACATCCCCCTAGCTCATTAAGGCGGCATGAATGCAAGCATACTTGCAACAGTTCTATGAACCGTTCAAATTCTTCTTCAGCAGCAAAATGGTATAACTCTTTAGACACATGTTCACGAGCAAATCTCCACAATACGGAATGGAATATTATTAGGTAGAGATTTCACAGGTCGTTGGATTTCCTCATCTGCGGAATTTACAATTCCAAAACACGACACTAAGTTTCCTGCAGTTACGCATCTGTAACCTTTGGGGCCAGTTTATCGCGCTCACCTGCTCGTCTCTCCCTCCTCCAAACGGTTCAAAATATCACAAACCTCCACACTCCGGAATATTCATGTGCTTTTACAATTACGTAATCAGTAAGAATTCAGAATAGCTTAAACTTTAATTCATACAGCAAACATGGCCTAGAGAATACGTGTAGGTGATCTGACCAATATAGAATTGGTTTCCCTGAAGTCAGGATGTCTTCCGAAGATTAAGTAATCCATTCGATTGTTTAAAATAGCTTAAATGATATAATGCCGTATTTCTGACTCTAATTCAGGTAGGTTAGATTAGATAAGTTAGTTTAAGCCCACCCGACTGCAAAACAAAGGCGTTCCAAAGGGAGGAAGGATGAAGGCAGGTATGGAGTTGAGGGAATGTTTAATCTATGCACAAGGTGTGTTCACACACAAAATCCCCTGGCGCGTTTATGAATTAAGTTGAGAAGGAAGGCTATAAAACAAGATAAAAGTTGAAGAAGAAAGTTAGAAGGCTGTAAAACAGCATAGCAGTGAACCGAAAAAAAACACATTTCTTACCAAAACAAAAAACATTTCATTTCATCAAAAAAGGGTGATTTCCCAATTTACAACCTCTTATTTCTCCCCTGAGAACACTTATTCCTGTCTATAAAATAGTAGTATTTCCTGAGGGGTTATTCGGGTAGGTGGCGAGGAGGCCCATGCGCCAGGCGCCTCCCTGGAGCCGTGAGGCGAGCTGTTCCTAGGCGACGTCCAGCAGGGCGTGGCGTGACACCCTCGCGCCATTACCAGTCTCCATCAATTCGCTTTGATTTTGGGTCTAAAAAATAATAACGCAAGCTAGTGATCTGAAGTAGCCCATACGATACATTTCATCAAGTGAACTCGTCAGTATAATTAACTAGTTGAATTTGCTAGTGAGGTGTGTAGTACCGATTGCCAGGCATCAGCACACGCACCGCCTTCATAACGCAAATGCTAAGGCTAGTGTTTCGTGATATACTTAGTTTCCTTGATTGAGTCCCATCTTGCGTTTTTCTAAAATCATATTAATTTCTTTGTTCGTCATAAAATGACATAAATTCATTGTTTTAATTACCAGTTTCTATGATTCACTAGAATGTGAAATTATGTTCATGGAACGTTAACAACACTTAAAAATCAATATTAAACGTAGAAATACGGTAGTTAGTCGACGTTAAAATGCATGAAAATTAATTCACTCAAGTGATGGTGGTGGCGCATCACTTGAATGACAATAGTAATTTGAGAAAACGGGTCAAATATTTGCTTTACAAACTCCGAAATAAAGTAATGTACACCATGATAAAAACCTCAAATTTCCGGAACAAGTTGCATTTCAAATCTCTCACTTAATAAAATGTTACCAGCAGCTTTAACGAAAAAAAAACAACCGCAAAATTTTCCCATTCGTCACGAACAAGAAACAGTGGAAAGTCTCTTATCTTAGGTTCAAAATATAAATTACAGTATAATTTAGGTCTTGCAACTCTAATAACTCTAAGGTCGCACATAACGATACGCAACTCAGGAAAATTCTACCGTGCGTGGAGCAAGTGACCACGAAGTTATAACCTGAACAAAGTTGTCAGAAATCAGATTTCACATCTGTAGATTACGAAGAAAATAACACCTCAGTCACAGCTGCCAACACACAAATGCAATAGCATATTCCTGAAGAAAATTCTTGGTTCATAACGACACGATTCATGGAGTTACAAAATGGGGAAATCATCTGGCATTCCTTGAATGAAAATTAACGCCTAAATAAAAGAGACAAAGTTTTCTTCACTGACAACTTTGTAGCGTATAAGGGCAAAATAATCAATAGCCTGAAGTAATGGGATGTTTACGCCGTAATATATCCAGGAAGAGAGAACATGAATGAAGAACTTGTTTAATTCAACAACAGAGCAATATTCAATGAATGGAAGGCAGTGAAATCGGTTTTAGAATTTCAGGACGTTAGCAAGCCATGAATTCAAATTAACTACAAAAACGTTGTAAATTTATCCATGACTTCTTCTACAACCTGTATTAATTTACCCGATGATGTATAATTTGTTCGCGTATGTTATACACACACAAACATAACTACAATAAAAAATTATTAACAATATTCAAGAAAATAACAATGCAGAGGACCCCGCCGAGCAGCGCTTAGCAGTCATATCCTATTAATGCAATCGTAACCTACCGAAGCCATTTAATCATTTCCTACCAATACAATCATACCTTATCAAGGCCATTGAATCATGCCCTGTCAAGGCTATTGAATCATGCCCTATCAAAGCCATTGAATAAGAATAGTCAAGCACACGACAGAATACATGTGTGGGGATAAACCATGTTTTCAACTCAAGAGCTGACAACTCATCACAGGGAAATGTAGAAAGAAGCTTGATATAGACAAAGAACCGAGTCTCGGAGAATATAAACAGCGATAACAAGTTTTAGTTCAGGTCAGCAAGAAAGTTAGGCGGATCAAAAACTGTCCATGTAAAAAACGAGGTTCAAACAAGAGGGAGAACACATCACGGAAGGCTAACTGAGTTAAATCGATGTGAGCTAAACCCTTCGCCAGCCGAATGGCCCGTACCCGAAGTTTTCCAATGAAATGGCCCAGGAAACGGGTTCATCAGTTGAAAATCTTTCACAGTTCCGGGGGCGGAGGTCTCCCCCTCCATCCGCAGCAGCTGCCCTCAGTCGCACCAAATGAACGATGCAAACTTACCTAAACAACATCACGTTTCCTGCTGATGAATAGCTTTACTCAAAAAACTTTACCGAGCTCATACGTAGAACCGAAATAAAAGATTAAAATGCCTACTAACTTTATTGCAGGACACTGAAACGATGACAGATGTTCGTACCTCAAGAACTTAACATGGGTAAATGACTTCAAACAACGGTAAAAACTAACAATGAGTTCAGAAAAAAAAAATACATTGACATCGGAATGCAACATTTCGACTCAACTATTTTGCTACTCTATTCATAGCCGCACTCCAATCTGACTTTTCAGTATGGAAAAATCAGTAAAAACTGAAGTTGAATTTATGCTTTGCAACTTTCAACTAAATTGCAGGTAGCATTTGAACGTAAAACCTGCACACCAACTCAAATATCTCGCAAAACCAGTGTTAATCGTAAGATATAGTCGTAAATCGTAAGACGTTAGTCGTAAGAATCGATGGATGCGCAACGGTAAGGCGTAATATCAATTTTAAATAGTACACGAAATAAATTAAGTACGCTTGCTCTCAAAAACAATTAAAGCGTTCAACTCACAACCGTTTAAGCTTAATAATTGTATATATTTAGAAACATCCTCAACAAAATCAGGAATGGAAAATTATCAAACAGCAGTTTCCGCCATCTCTCTCAGTAATTTCAGAAAAAAAGTGATGAAGTCATTATTTTCAAAACTACAACACAAGACATTTGCAATTTCAAGAAAGTCTTTCTCTATCCTTTAAATTAAACTCATTCTTGTCCATTTTTTTTAGCATGTTCTTATAATGAAAACAGTGATACACATCAGTCATAAGACAATGAAATAGTTTCAAGTCGAAAACATAGAAACTCCATGACCCAAAACTTAAAGCAATGAACTTTCAATAATGAATGAGCAATGCATACCACTAATACTTCGGATATGAATCCAGTCACAGGAGCTTCTTTGGAACGGACATTAAAATCTGACTGCAACAGTCCTGGTTTTAAAAAGTATGAGTTCTCGAATGAGGTTTAGGGATTTGTTAGGTCGTTCTTTTAAGGGAAAATGATGCTCTGCATTATAACCCTTCTAACTAAGTCTCATTCACAAAATAAAAATCAATAATGAGGTGTGTTTATTTAATTCAGTATCCAATGAGTCAGCTCACGCATCCCAGAAATAAAGCAAAATCAACGAAAAATTCAAGTTCTTTCACACTCGTTGAACTTTAAGAATAGAGTCCATTACAACTCTTCGCCGTCACTTAACTTGCACTTTATAACAAAATGAGCGCCACTTACATTTAGTCCCATTTTCAGGAATTGAATTCTGCTGTGAAACCCCGTAAATCGAGCCTGTTTCCGACGCAGTCACTACTAACATAGAGACAACCTTAATTACTTTTGAGGCAGATGTAATATTTTTCGCAGTCTTATTGCAGCAGCTGCTCTCAGTTAGCTTTGCTGCGTGACTTAAAACATCGACCCAAAATGACTACATTGTAAATTAAAAAATGTACACTCACTATCTGCACTTCATGTTAGAAAAGTCTTCTGCTAATTCACCAATTCAACATTGAGTTTGAAAATATTTCGTCAACCATGATACTTTTTCGTGCTAAAGCTGAAAACTTCACATGATGATGCAAAGCCTGAGTCCGTGCGGAGGCCCCGAGATGGAGCACGAGGTAGCCCTGAGTTAAGGGACCATCGTGCCGGCGGCGGAGCGCAGACTCTGCTAAACTGCAAAAACTTTGAGCATAATGAGCCCGCGGGAGCAACTTAAGAATGATTGTTCATAAAACTTGATCCATCTTCACTTTAAGGAATAATCGCCACTCCGGCGCTGGAGTCAGCCTCTCCGCTGCTGCAGACAGGAAGGGGAGCGTCCAACGCGGAAATATGAGAGCAAAGGGTAAACTATAAAATGAGAAGACACACTCAAATCATAGTTACGAGAACATAAAACTAATTAACAGCCGTTCTATTCCTCAAACCGGTTCGTTAAACTTTGCCAGACACAACACGCTCATCTCATCTACAGGACATCAATCATTCTTTTGTAATTAGGCAATTCATTTCAATTTTTAATATTATGCGGAATATTGTGGTCATCAAAAGTAGAACCATCCTCCGCATAAAACGCTTGTGAATTTATAGTACAGAAAATTAGACTTTCATTCATCAAAAATTATTATTCATTTTTTGAAATTGATTTACGAGTAAAGTTCAATTATCGTAATTCAGAGAAAACGGAAGAATATTCAATTGAGTCGAGTCTGAAACAATTACAAGAAGTTACCGTTCATCATAAGCCTGCATGAAAGAGTCCACGAAAAGCTCGTATAAGTCTCTCAATATGAAAGATATTGGGAAGAAAAGTGTAGGGACTGCATGGGAATTGGCAGCTTAACTGTTGTAATTTTACTGAACAAATATTTCTCACTAAAAGCAACAAAATATCAATCAAAAAGAAAGTTATGACGCAGTATGAACGAAGATCAAGGGACGGAGGACGATTTCGTTTTTTATAAAGCCCATACGCATCTTATTCAAAAGTTACAAATTAAAAAAACTTGTTTCGATAAAGATAAAGGATAAAAAACGCACTCGTAATGCAGTTGACCAGAATGTTAAGTGCGACAAGGATGATGGTTGCTGAGGGAGAAAGAAGCCTTGCTCTGATCAGCATTGAACCTCGGTGTACGGGGGTGTTGAGAGCCTGCACTGATTATTGCTCCTTGATAATAAGACACGAGGGACGCAGATGTCAGTCACACAGACCTCAGCCGCGCAGTTCTGCCAATTACGAAGACATGACAAATCCAGTAGCTTGATTTGACGTGGCGAGGCTGTCGACAGCCTCGAGGTACAGGACCATATATGAGCAAAGACAACCTACATTGAGTAGTGTGCTCTGGCAGCGGGAAGTCTGCACGTCGAATTGAACAATTCAACGGCCTTGTGAGGGAAGGGCGAAGAGTGAAAACAAGCCACTGGAGCAGGGAGCGCAGGACAGCGCTCAACAGAACCTAATTAGATCACCAAGACATCAGAAGGATCCTTAAAGCGTGAGGCTTCCTCAGCACCTACGCAGCACCAAAGACATTCTACTCATCAAGGAGCAAAAGCCTCCTTGTAATTATTGGTTCCCATAGTGCCTTCTGATGAGGGAATGAACCGTCACCAAGTTGATAATGTTCACAGCAGCACCGTCATCCAATCTATATCACCAATGAAGATTACTTGCGTCACAAAAGAAAGACGCTCCTTTCCAAACCTGGGGTCTTTTCGTAGCTGCACGTCGTCCTTACAGCTATCAGTGACTCGGAAAAAAGCTGTCTCGCTTAGCCAATGTGCAATAAATAGGTAATTAACGTTATAATATACCTTGATAAAATAAAATACGTTAAAAAATAAATTAAAGGAACAAAGAACCTCACTTGTGCCATAGAAATATAAAAAAGCGATAATTAACGAACGCGTCTCAGTTCTGATGAAAATTTTCAGTTTCTGTATTAGACACAATGTTTTTTCCACGCATACTTTTCCGGGGACAGATAATCTGAGCACGTGGGTGGGGTGCAGAAATGAAAACTTTACCCTGAAAATAGCTATAAAATGTGATCTCTTGCCACTCTCCCCACGTTTAAGAAACGAGTACTTTTGACGCCCATACCTAAATTTTTGTGCGTTATTTGACACGAGAACACAGTTCAATAGAGGGAAAGAAATTTGCTTCTTCCTTTAGCTATTATCAGCAATAACAAATGTCCACAAATGTCCTCTCACGAATGTCCGAAAGACAACTATTGTCCACTGGAAAATAGTAGTCTTTCGAAGGTGAAGCACCAGAAACAATCTGAATAACGCAACAAAAAAAAAAAGCTTCATAGAGAACCGCAAATAATTCAAATTGTTTCGCATTAGTCATATTAGTAATGCATTAATTACTGACAGATACCATGGGACCAGTTGCAGAATTATTGCCGATAAAAACAAAAAATCTCCTTCATGGTTTTTGTGAGAGTAGGTTTTTAAGATCCTTTTTCACCTAAAGTGTATGTTGCTTCAAACCTTGGCTTAAAAAGATCTCAAATGAATGTCTCATAAAGTAGCTTTCATTCGTTTTAAATTGCGCCCCAACGATTTTGACCAATAGTACGTGCACGGAAAAATTTGAACGAATGAACTGTGAACGTAGGCGCTTTCAACAGCAAATGCGGGGTGCGGGTAAACGTGGGCACACCAAATACACCGGAAACAAACAGACAATTCTAACCCAAAATTAAATAAAAATTCACGCCGGATATATGAAGGGGCAGAGTAAAATTTGCCGTAGTCTCACCAACAAGCCATTCTACGCACAGCGTGTCGAGCATCATACTAGAGTCCCGAGATGGTGATGTTCTTCTTCCACAAGTACTCAGAAATATGCTTAGTTTACCATTGTAAATAAATTGTTGAGTGACAGGATAACAAATTGCTAATATTTTGAACATTTCACGAAATGGGACGAGCGCTTGATATAATGTGTACTTACATAAGTTACAGGCCGAAAGACTGCTCCAAGTACATCACACTCGACACGTCCAATCACAAGATCTACTTTTTCATAAACAAGGATAAAAGCAAAATTAAGAAACACGTTAAATACGCGTTTGTAAACATAAAACACAAACAAACTTGTATGGGGATGTAAATGCAAATTACCAAACGTTTAACAACATACTTTTCAAGACCATATCCTTAACATTTCATGACAGCCAAGGGCAATTTCATGAAAGATGAAACTCTCAATTTTTTGTCCCAGTTTTCTGAGAGGCACTTGCATGAAAAGCCTACACATCACTCGCTGCTCTTCAGCAAGCAAGCTGGTCGGAAAATACTTCCCTGGTGACGACCTCCAGTCAACATGCATGAGGTCATTTTTTGGCAGCGCGTTGTGAGTGGGACCAATTTGTTATGCTTGTGTTCCCAAGCAAAAAGTCATTTTTGAAGCAATGTTAAAAATGGGGTGAAACTGGTCTTCAATCATGAACTTATTGACACTTTCACGCTTTGATGTTTGTTTTATAGCTGATTAATTACCTTTCATCAAGATTTGAAACAGAATTCTTGAAGACAAGGATGTTTATGAAACCAATCATAACACAAATCATAATAACAGCTGCAGGAACATTCAACGTGGTAGGTAATGATGAATCCTAACTTCATTCTTTTGCACAAAAACGACACGCAAGTGCTATCGAAAGGTACCATTCGATGCGTCACGTAGCATGCTTTAAAATATCAACTTACACAGAAAACTTGGGTAGATAGTTAAGTCTTGTTAAAGGTCTCGCGATTACTTTCATAGCGTCCAGCCAAGTCTGCAGGCTCAACATTCTCCACTTGAGTGCACTGCACTCGCTTGCCAAGCAGCGCGCACACCCAAAAATTCTGCCCGATACCATCTCACGTTCCGTTTCCAAGCAGTGAGCTCGATACAAGAGAAAATGAATTATGCGCGGCGATGACTGGAATGGAATAATCCGATATCGAAATCGACCGTTTCCGGCTGAAACTTCATGCGGCACCGGCACCGATATCATGAAAACGACATTCACAAGCAGCTACCGCTATAATATGGCTAATTCAATTACTGATGGCTTTCAAAACGTAACCTAAATACCGATACGATGAAAATAGTTGATGAAAAATTTTATTCGTATTGACACTAATAAAATAACAGCGAAGGAAAAGATACAAAAGAGGACTCTTATTAATAACGACTTGGTAAATTTTGTCAAACGTACACCGATACATATAAATGGCCAGTGAGTGATATCTAATTTTACCAACAGTAATACCAATGACATAAAAATAACGGTCTATACTTGAATGAATACTTTATTTATGCACTTGCTAGTACCATACTAGTACTTCTACAACAAACATTGAAAACGTAAGTAAAGATATTCAGCTGCTCTCTGCAGTTATAAGTGGTTTGTTGATTTAGGAGCAGCAAGGCTCCACAGTCAGTATTTAGGAAGAGGTTTACAAGAAGAAAAATACTTATGCTCTGAAGATTCTTAAATTGAGGGATAAAAAATGATGAAGACAAAGATTCCTCAAATTGTAATACGGCTCAATTTCTGGGAAAAAACAACTCAAAATAAAATACTAAATAGCTTATTTGTAAGTGAATGAAAAGACAAAATGCTGTAGCCGCAAATTGGTATATTAAAAAATTAGCCCTTCTTGATTATTCACATTTCAAATTTTACGTCATATTTTACTGATGAAAAATCATTTAATAAAAGTAAACACTGTGTAGTTGACTCGTATTAAGATGTCATGTTAATTGTTTTTACTCACAAAAAAAAACACGTGAAAAACTTCTTTCATGACGCTATTAACATTTTCAACAATCCGATTACCTACGAATTTAAGAAGAGCAAACGTAATTCTAAATTCTTAGTGAAAAATACAGGAAAAAATTAATCTGCCATAAGCTGAGTATATCAAGTACACTGAACAGAATTATACGTAGAATTAAGGAAAATTCTCTCAAATACGGAATGAAGCATAAGCTGCAAATCGACCTAACGAAATTAATAATAGCAAAATCAATATCGACTTACACGTCAATCACACAGACAACAGTCGCGCAGTTTCATCAATTGCCAAGACATGACAGGTCCAGAGGCTTGATTTGACGTGGCGATTTTCATTCTCGGGAACATTAATTAATCTCAAATGAATATTAGACCCGTTAACGGCATCGAGTAAATGTGAAAATACAATGCATTCTAAATTACTGACCAAACGAACGACGTGTGCACGTTCGGCCAGAAGGAACAACTAAGGAAGAAGACACAACAGAGCAGCCTGAGAGGGAGACACAAATGCCGGCAGACGGAGCGAGTGAGTAACGACAGACCGAACGAGTGACCAAGACGTAAAACACAGTTGTCCTGCAAGATATCGAACAACGCCAATTCGGTCCTCGCATTGTACTTTTGCAGCTCTTATCCTGCGTTGATTCGAACTTCAAAAGACTCTGGGAGCATCAGCCAGGAGTTATTTCAGGGAGCGAACGCTGCAGTCGAGCGTCGTCAAACCCCGGCAGTTTACGCAGCCGTACAAACACATTGTGAGAACTTGTGGTCCTAACTTTGAGTTGCCTGCAGCTCTCTACGACCTTTTCTGAAGACTCTCCTTCACTCTAGAGTTGTTCTTAGAAATCAACGGGCGCGGATAACAAAACGCGATTTTTCATTCTGCTAGCCTACTCTCTGCAGTATCAGCCATTTTAATAACACGATAAAAATATTCTCAAAATAAATCAGAACTCTAGTACAGATTGTCTATTTGATAAGGTAAAAATCAATTAGAAAATTTTTGGTAATAAAGCCTCGTAGACTTTTGCAGCGAAATAAGAGAAAAAACGTCAGTTTTACTACCTTTCTTGAGGTTACGTCCATCGAGTGACACACAACAGGTAAATTGCGGTAGTTGACCACTCTAGAACTTGCTCTCCAGAACTATGAACAGCTCGTACGAACTTTGCCAGAAGCGCACCTCACCAGAATTCCTAGCGTTGATTTTTTCGAACAGAAACTTGACTCTCATAATTTCCAACTCTCACAACAGATGACCATCCGACCCTAAAATTTTCAGACGTTGTAGCTTTCTCGGAATTAGCACATTTGAGGATTTTAGGAAATGAGGGCCCTGCTCTAGGAATTGGGGACCTACAATTGAACTGCAAATACTAATTTTTTGTACGAACTAGACATGAGTTGAAAGGGCTCACCCGACCTATCCTAAGGTGACCTTGTTATGCTCCTGTGGGCTGTTTCTCTCGTGACCTATTTTTGCGTGATTTTTCTCGTTCATGCAAGAGATCTCTTTTCATCAGTTTATATTTCTATGACTTGTACCTTCAATTTATTCCCCATTGATGGAAAATAAATTGGGTAAATTTTCCATAAGTTCCATACATTCAAGTCGTGTGAAGTAACATTTTTGGAGAAATTAGATCAAAGGTTAGTTAAACATGAGTTTCATCATTTAACCCTTCAACTTTTAGATTTTTCGGTCAACTTTTGAAAACAGTCTCAATATATTGCATTTTTTGTTAAATTGGTTCTATAGTGCGTCCTTTGGAGATCACTGCCTAGTGGCAGCTCCTTCCTCATTTTAAGGTCGGTCACTACCTGATGCAAGAGTGTGTCTAATGATGGTAGTTATAATAACGCTAATATGAGTAGAAAAGTGGTAGAGTTAAAGGGTTAAATGTTCAGTAATCAATTTAATAATTCCGTGAATATTATAATATTTTCTAATATAGTTCACGTGACGTTGTATTAAGTCAATATTTTTCAGTGAGTTCAATGAAGGAATACAAGTAGAATGTTGGCCAACCGGTCACTAGTATTATTAAAGAAGACACACTTTGATGAAATGAGATAAAAACACGCTATCAGGGCAAAAAACAAGTGTAAATATACTTAATTTACAAAAAAAAGGCCAGCGATGACCATAAATACTACAGAGTGCCGGTTTTTATTAGTCGAAAGTAACTGTAATTTTCACAGATACGGAAATGCTTCGCCAAGCGGCAGGATGCCAACCGAGTCCAAAATACTCTAAGACAAATGTTGGCATCTCAAGAATAAAGCAGAGACCTGTTGAGACAAAATCTCGTCATAAAGTGAATATTATCTACCTCCATTGTGCCTTTACATAGGGTCTTCGAGGGAAAATGTCGTCGCTAGTGACCGATATTATAAGAAAATGCAGTGATGCGAAACGGGAGGACCCTATTCTTGTCGTAATTCTGATCAATCTACGTAGTAATTAATTCGATATTCCATCTATTTTTATACCGATTATTTATTAACATCGTCACGCGTCCTATTCAAGTACAGATTAGTATAATTAATGGCGTATTATATGTTTTGGTATCGTTCACCTCGGATAAAACGCTGTCTTTTTCGTTAGGACATTCTTTATTCTGAGAGGTGCCGAGCGTGGTTTGTTTCTCCCCAACGGGCGCGGGCGGCGTGTAGTTGCGAGAATTTTGCCTCGCTTCGGCGGTGTTTTGCCTTCATTATTTGATTTATAGCGTACCAGCCTTGTGGTTTTCTCCTCCCTTCACTCGGCGACACTTCTCTCCAACAGCGTTGAACATGAAATGTGTCAGACACATAAAACAACCTAACCGTGCATGAATTTATTGATTAAAGCGTTTAACAGTACATTTTTGACAATGCGACGTCACATTAAACGGCAGCTACCTCTCAATCGCTTATAATTTATTCCCAGCTGGGGATTTGGTTAAAATTGAAATACGGCAAAAAAGTTGCTTTGAAAAAATAAACTGAAAATTGAGAAAAAATGTTCGAACACATTTTGCATCATAATTTGTCAAAGAAAATTAGGGAAAAATTTAAAGTAAGGAATAGCCCCTCATTTCGAGCAGCCTCTTATTTCTCTAACAAAGCCCATTAGTATTGATTTACGACAAATATACGTGTGGTTGGTGTATCAAAATTTACTTGTTGAAATTTTCCTCGAAATGTAATCAGTGTCACTTGTCATTCCCGTTAAATTAAAGCATCTATTACCAAGTCGGAGTACATTTTTTGTCTTAGTTTCCCACTATTAGTGCAAAGTCGAAATGGTAAAAATTTGTTTGAACTATTGGACAAGAGGAATTGTATTCACTTATTTCAACAAGAAAGGCACTTTAATCCGCTACATTCACTTTGTAAGCTACACTCCAAAAAGCTCGTAATCTTCTTACATAATGTGACGACAACAGTACAACACACGTTTTTGCCGGTTGAAATTAGAGTTTTGGGAGCAATCGATTTGTTCATTTACGTTAAGAGAACCACCAATCAAGCTGTTTGTTATGAATCGCAAGGCGGGGAGCTAGAACGTGAAAAAACACATTTAAAAAGATGCCCAAAATATAGTGATCCTTCCGAGTTTTCGAAGAAATTTTAAGCATGGCAAAAATTTGCACTACCTAAATGAAAATGTTTATACACATTTTCAAAATTTTCCAAGCTATTTGGCAGTGAGCTTAGAGCGTAAACTGAAGCGTGGAAAATGGCAAGAGTGAATTACTGTCTCCATTGTAGACATTGAATCCATCCCCTAGCGAAAAATTCTGCAGCGTTGAACATCAAAGTCAACGCAGGGAAAGAGCCTTCATTCCTGTATTATTTTGAAACGTGATGATGAGATCATGCAGAATTCGAAGTCAAAAGTTTTCTAATTAATGTAGATCACACAATAATGATTGATTAGAAAAAGGTCTTGCCTCCCTTTACCAGAAAGATATTCAAAGAGAGGAAGTATAAAGGCACCACTTAGTATTGAGTTAAGGGAACGTAGAGTCTACGTACAAGGTGCACAAAAACAGTAATCTAAGAAAGAAGTTCATGAAACAAGAAAAAAGTTGAAGAATGAAGTAGTAGGTGCTGCAAAACAGGACAGCAGTGAACAAAAAAAGGTGATTTTTAACAAAACAAAAAACATTTTATTGCAACAAAAAGAAGGCCTATCTAACTCTCAGCTCGGGCCCTAACACGTTTCCTCCTGAGAGTGCTAATTCCCATAGATACAATAGTTGTATCCCCCTGAGGGGAGCAAAAAAATATTAACCGTACGTCAACTAGAAACGAAACCCCAGTAGCAAGGATTGTTTTCGGATATACTAACAAAAGTGACACCAGCACAAGTGCAACAATTTTCGTTGTCAGGGGCGACCTTAATTCAACAACAATTTGCAACGCCCCAGCAACACGAGCACTGACTCGCCAAGTCGCGATACAGGGAAGATGAGACGGCAACTTGGCTTCCAAATTTATTGCTTCCGTAATGACAGCGAACTCCTTCCGAAGACCCCGTTGGAACGACCGACGGACAGGTTAAAATTCATCGACCCCAGTTGGAGTGGAGCTCAAACGAGGGGCGAAGAGGTTAATGAAGCTTCGAAAGTTCGTTGCCAATCGGCAATCTGCTCGCCTTTAGTGTTTACGGTAATCAGGAGCTATGAGATACATCACGACCCGGATAATTTGCCAGTAGGCGACACTTATGGGCAACCTTCTGATGTTGATTTATTGAAATTTCTCTGCCAGGTGCACTTTCCTCTCAACTCCCTACTGGCACAGGAGCTCGACCAGAGTAAAGGTTTCAAGCAGCGACAGAAGTGATATAAAGTCCCTTCAACAACAGAGTGATTTGTGAACGATAAATAACATTAAACGCTTTAATGATATAAAAAACACACTTCGAAACAAATTGGAGGCATAAAAACACAGTTCCTCAAAAGAACGCCAGACAGAGTTTCCTAAGAACAGCAGTCATTTGTTGAGCCAGTAATTTCTCTACACTTCGAAGACTCGACCGAAAAATCATCCTTAAAAAATACTGAATCTCAAGAAGCTTTATTACTCGATTAGGAAGACAAATTCCGAGTCAAAAACAAAACCAGGCACGAGAGAATTTTTCATCTAACACAGAGCAAGCAACGGAGGCGGGCGAATCCAAGTTTACGGAGATGCCATTTGAGGCTCGGTGCCCGGGCGGGCGAAGGGATCACCCGCAGAATTTCTGAGGCGAAAAGCTCGGACCAAAGCAAGATGGAGGGCTCAGGAACAAGCGTGAAATATTGTGACAGAAATGTTGTTGCTCCCGAGACCGACGAGGCTCGACCGCTAAACATCTCCAGATCAAACTGAGCAAAACGTGCAAACGCGAAGGATAGCTATAGAGGAGGGGGAGATTTCAGCAGCCGTCGATTGGTCTTAACGAGGGATTTTATTGAAGAAAGATTGCACCAGAACGACTGCGATAGTTTGGGAGGGCGTTAACGTAAACGTCAAAATTTGTACTTCGATTTTCTGAACTTTAATTTTTAAAAAAGATGGAGAGTAACGCATGAAATCACAGCAAGTTAAGCAACAACACGTCATTACATAGATGAAATAAAAAGAAATGCGGAAACTGTGCTCACTTCGTTAGATTTACATTAGAAGTTCGTTTAAGCCTCCCTAACCGCAACAAAGACGTTCCAAAAAAGGAAGAAGGTAGGGACTATTTAGGAAGCACAAGTTGTTTAGAAACAGTAAGTACAGAAGGTTATGAATCGAGATAAAAATTTAAGAAAGTAGTAAATATTGAAAAACGGGACAGCAGTTAACTGAAAAAAAGATGATCCGTAACAAAAGAATTTTTTTCTATTTTGAAAAAAGAACGGCCTACCTAACGTTTAGCTCGGGGCCTCCTACATTCCCCCTGGGAGTGCTGATTCCCATAGGTCAAATAGTTGCATTCCCCTGAGGAGTCACACTTAGTGAAATATTAAACGCGAAAGTACAATTCAGAAGAATAGACACCAGCCACAAACACAACAGGCCTTCAATACATGTGCGAGTGAGCTACCTTTGACGAATGAAAGTTGGCTATCGTATCGTAATAAAAGAAAGAAAAGTTAGACCCAGAGATGCTATTCAGAACTGTTTTAGTTGCTGCCGGAGTCCATTATAAACAAGTGTGCTCCCGCTGAAGCCTATATTGGTGCTTCTAAGCCGCGGCTTCACGGGCATGACACGTTCATTGAACTCAACATGCGCAGAAGAGTTGAAAACAAATACATGCAGTTTTTTTATTGTAGGAAATAAGTAGAAAATAACTTCCAAACAGCAAAACACATAAAAAGCTGTTTCGTTTTCGAAATTAATTCTATATCAGTAGAACAAAATTACAGCATTATCAACAATTAGTGAATAAAAATACGTTAAAATAACTTCTGCATTGAAATAATGAGACAATTAACAATCACGGACACAAATTACAAGTATGAATCATTCGCTGAAGGGACCAAGCAAACTCGCAGCACGCCATTCAAGAAGAGAAGCAAGTGCAACAGCCGCACCACGCAAGCTGTACAGAGGACTTGTGCAAGGGAGCTCTTCATCTATTTGGGCTGCTGCGAGTGTCGGCTTTTCTTTACTTACGAGCGTTGGTACAGGGCCTTTTGCTCTTTATCGCCTTGTTTATACCACGCGCAGGTTAGTAAGCCTTTAGGTACCGTCAAGGCGCAAGAAAAGCAGTTCTGAGCAGCAAATTGCACGGAGTCAAGCGTTCAACTTGAAACATGGCAAGTTCGCGGTGAGCTTCATGCAGGGTTCAAAACAAATGTTCCTGCCTCCAGGTCTGGCTCATAATTTCCGCGAGTTCCAAGAGAGGAGCCTAACTCGTAAACATTCGAATGGGCATGCGTGAATAATTCGGTAACTGAAAATGGCTGAGTTGCATCACTTCAAGCTGCGCCTGGCAATTCCATAGTTTGAATACACTTAGGAAACGAATTGTCAGCATTTTCGGCGGCCGAAAATATTACTAAAGAACAAGACGTTGTCATCAATTTCTGTCATTACCGAAAAAGTTTCCTTAGATTCATTTCTTCAAAAAAATAATTTTTCTTCCCAACTTTTCGTACATAGATTGGCGTCGAATGCACTTCACACAGAGGTCGATTTTGTCGCGTCTTAAATTCTCAGAAGATGAACTGAAAACTGAATTACACTTACACTTTTGGCCGAGTTGAGGTTTACATGCACGGTGTCCCTTCAGTGAGTCGTACTTTCTGAAAGTCGATGACATGAAAACAACTGCTTTACGTAAAAAGTCTGGCACAATTTAAAACGATGAAAGAGAGTTTTGAATTTCATGCATGTGTTAAGCATGAAATATATTTTTTTAATGACCACCATTATTGTTCAAACAAAAACGTGCCCTTTCAATAGCACTGTTAATTACTTCACCCACGAGTTGTGGAGTTATACAGCTAACTTCTTGAAAATGTTTAGTTTTAATTCCTGTCAGGGGTATCAAGTCTGTACAGGTATACTCTTTCCCTCAAACATTTTTTGAGGAAGAAATCACGAGTATTCAAATTTGGGCATGGAAGCAGCCATAACTCATCACCGTAACGTGATATCAATATACGTGGAAGCATTGTTGTTAGCATAGCCGGTGAAATTCTTTCTGTATGAGGTGTAGCTACATCATGTCGGAAGCAAGTATTCTCTATGTTCGTCTTTTCTAACTCAGGTAGCAATTAATCTGGAACCAATAGTCTATACCGATTTCCATCAACAGCCATTGCATTAAAACTAGCATCTTAAAAAAATACGGGCTGATGAGTCTTTAAAATGAAATAACACATGAACAAATTTTTAACTAAATCCATCATTCAAAATTATCCCCAACTCTTTAGGCTTCTCAGTTGTCTCAAAAACGATTTTCAAAAATGGCGAGTTACATATGAGCCACGTAATATATTCAAAAGTTCAACAAGAACGCCAATGTCTTCAAACATAGAAAAAATACTAGTCATTTTGGCTCGGAGAGATTACTTCACGAGGGCATCCAAGACCCCAATTTCAACACGTAGTCACTTCACAATGAACACAACAGCATTGAATGGAAAATTTTTCCTCAGGTAGAGCAGTCCGGCACGGCCTGCATTATTGCTACCCTGGCCTCAGGTAAAGGCCAGTGTATGACACAACTGAAATAACTTCATTCTCTGAACTTTATCGACCTTGTAGCATTTCAGACCTCAGGTTTTATTCCAGTAGTCCGTACCTGCGCTTGTTTTCTGTTACTTTAGACTTCTATTTGTCAATAATGAATGAACTGGATGCCATAATTAAAAGAATAGTTGAAGCTAGGTTTGAATTGTTCGATGACCCAATTGTTTTAACTATCATCAATTTACAGTCTCACGAAGTGATGTAAACTCATGTTTGTCCCCACGATTTCGCTAATACCATGAGATGTTAACGGCAGAATTTGAAAACCTTTCACATTTTAAAGAACGATCGTGTTTTGAATGATACCCGCCGAGCCTCGCCTTAACAACTGAGCAGGAATATTAGGAAATATTTTCCTGATGAATATTTCAGAAAGGTTTACCCAATTTTCTCATCATTTGAATTGAATGTTCAACTTACACCACATGGACAACAGCTGTTCTATGAGATTTTACTAAATATTTTGCTTATAGTAATCAGGGCAACAACTGCCAGGCCGCCAAGTCATGTAGCAGGCTACCTCCGTAAACTGAAGGAAAAATTGTGAACGAACAAATTTAATGAGCAAGCAAGGCTCGTATCCCAAAGGAAGATTTCAAGCATTTCCTCTGTTCCAAGAAACAGTATCAATGATGCACGTTTCTTGCACTGTAACGCCCTTCTATATTCCAAACATTCAAAACGCTCTGTCTAAAACTGATGAAATATTCAGTTCTTGCCGAATGTAAAATATTTCGCGCTCAGAAGAGGAGGAAAATACAGGAGCGCGCTTTGCGTTCTCTTCGAAGTAACTCAATAAATGAAAATCAAAGAGAAATTTCCAAAACAACATCACCAGTCTCTAAAAATACATCATGCGTCAGAGCACTGCCGTCCTACAATTAGGACGTACAGTCCAGGCATTACAAAGTCTTCACTTCAGTTTGGAAAAGAATTTGTTATGCATTATTCATTAACAGAATGTCACAGGAGTTATTTTGACAGCACAAAAAATTGAAATTAATAATTGACTTCGCTGTGAGTGCACTGCACACCAGTAATTATAGGCACCAATGTCTCGCACGTGCTACATAAACAGCCGTAGAAAATGCTGGCAATGTTGCACCTTGAAGGAACTCAAATTCGAAGAGCACTTTTAACGTGACGCACTGCCACATTCGGCGCACTGCATGGGAAGCTCAGTTAATGATGAGGAATTTGCACAGAGTTTGACGTGCGGTCGCCGTGGTCTGAATTTCCGTCACGGTCGGTTGTGACGGCTGTGACGGTTATGACGGTCGTGATGATGGAATGTAACGTTACGCCAACGTTTCAACGTCTTCACAACATACCTCGGTTATCCTAGTGGCCTCATTTCAGATCAAAGTACAGTCAAATACAATTTAGCTACATATGGCATGTTTTTATTACTAAAACGTTTTAGATTATTATTATTAGATTATTAGTTAGTTTAAGCCTCCCTATCCTCAACAAATGAAATCCAAAGAGAGGAAGGAAGAAGGCACTATTTAGTATGGAGTAAAGGGAACGTGGAATCTATGCAGAAAGGGCATAGAAACAGTAAGATGAGAAATAAGTTCATGAAACAAGATCAAAGTTGAAGAAGAAAGTAGTAGGTGCTGAAAAAACAGGACAGCAGTGAACCGAAAAAAAGTTGGTCCGTAACATAACAAAAACCTATGTTATTTTAACAAAAAGAAAGTCCACCTAACTTTGGCTCGGGTCCTGACATTGTTCCCCTGGGAGCGCTAATTCCCATAGATACAATAGTTGTATCCCCCTGAGGGGTACTAAAACGTTTTACGTTAGGATGTTTTTAAACTAATCTTCCGCTAGCACTGTCTTGTTTTCTGGACAAAATTCTCAAATGTACCGCTTTATCTATTTTAGATTATTAAAATTATCTTTTAAACAAATCCTGAGCAAATTTAAGATTTTGGTGATGAAAACGCCAATCCAGCAATCCTGGAAGACCCGAAGCCACACTGTATATTTGCAAGCCAATGCGCTATCCAAGATACAATAACGATACAAGCTCCGTTCTTGACACAATGTGCACACAATACTTGAGCTTATGATGTAATGTTGTAAAGATGTGCACAGATATGGAGCATTTTGATGGCTCCTGTTCCCGCATAAAATGCGAGTGATGATCATCATTGCCATAATATATTTTTGTTCTCCCTCACGAATATACTATAAATAATTTTCATACGGTTCCAAACCCAATATATTAGACAGTATTTTCGTGTCCAATCAGTGTAACATGCGTCTAGGAGCTCAACATGCCTAAAAAATAGGCGTGAATCCAATAATGATAATTCACGTAGAAAATCAACTTCATCACTTCGTGAAGATTATTTCCAAAGAGGCAGAAAGCTTCCCAACGTCTCAAAATATTGATGGATAAATTAACAGAAATCTGCAGGATTACCGAAAGCCAGCCTTCTCAAGGAGAGGGGGAAGGGATGTTTGAAAAGAAAGGAATAATAACACCAAAAATTAAAAGGAACAACTAAAAGAAACCGTCATTTCAAAAAACTTCAAAACCTTAATAAAATTTCCAAGAAATACTTGAAACCACAGCATAATGCCATAAAGTGCTTTGGATGAGAGCAAAGACATGTTCTCGTAAAACATCAGCTCAGAAGTCTCCCAGGCCGTGCCAGCATTTCTAAAAATGAAAAATTCCTGCGAAATGCATCGCCAATACGTTTTTAAAAATATTATAGAGTGGTGGTGAGAAAGCTCTCAAGCTGGCAAGATGGCGGAAACTCGCTCAAAACACGGCCTGTTTTGTGAGCCTGAAGCTTCAATCAAACGCTGGCCGAGCTCATTTTACGACGCACTGGAAGCACCGCTGAAATCTAAAGTATTTAATAAAGTCTCGAAGAATTTGAAGCTCATGTACATTTTAATTCTGAACCAAGAAATTTCTGCACAGATGCAGCCTATTAGGAGGTTAAACATGGCGAATTATGAAATTCCGTGAAACACGGCAGGGAAGAGCAGGACTTGGTAGCAGCCTCGCACCGCAGAGAGCGGGGTGCTTCCAGTCTTTATCGAGCGAGGGCAAGGCCTGTATCACGCTAAATTTAGACTTAAATACCAATCAAGTCCTGATTCAAACTATCGATAGCTACAACGATCGATGAGAGTTTTTGGCACAAGAACAAAGTTCAGATAGCTTTAGAATCAAGCGATGTAAAATTCGGCGCGATTCGCATGGTCTGCGGTTAAATAATACAAATGATCTTCAGATAACATAGTTTATAACTGTTCAATGACTCTTTAATCAAATTTTCGCCGACACAAAGTAGCTAATGTCAATTAAAAGGGAACTATTTTGCATGTTCGTTCCCAGTCATAGAAATTTGGAACTTTCTCACTTCAGTGCAGGTTTTTTAATGCGTATTATGGAGCTGAATTCCAATTTCTGGAGGTTACATATGTGGTAGTTCTGATAGTCGGGGTCGCGGAATTTTCTATTAACCTGGGCTGCGCGACTCCCACTTCCACCAGCCTAACCAACGTAAAGCACGGGTCGCAACGCTGCTACCGCATTTTCAATGCTCTCCCGGGTCCGTCTTAATCCATCAACCTATCTCCCGAGCATCCACGGCTCGACTCAGCCAACAAACTCCAGAGCCGTCCCCGGCTTCGGTACAGTCACCAACAAAAGGGTTTACCTGAAAGCTAATTACGACCGAACTTCTCTTTTGAGTTTACACCAACTTCATGTTAGTTTTCCAGACCAAACTTGTGGCGCTATTCTCAATCCGGCCTTCATAGAAAACAACACAATGCGAAACTTACGTTTATTGGTAACCACATCAGGGTATTACTCTTTAAAACATACCACTTACGATAAAACCGGTCGGCGTGACTATGCTACATGAAACTATACAATCCCGCTGCACACATCGGTGACTATCTTATGGCGGAGTCTTCTAGCACCGGACTTTAGCCTTTATTACTCGTCCTTGCTCAGACTCACCATATCACGCACAACGTAGTCACCGACGAAAGTATACACGGAGGAGTGCAAAGGTAGCCAAACCGACCTCTACAGCTTTCAAAAACTCACTCTCCCAACCTGTCCTCGGCAACCCTCCACATGCTCTCGCTATTACGTGTAACAGGTCGCACGTGGATGTTACTTTCCAGAGCATACCAAACGCAATTACCAACAATAATAAAGATTCCAAAATAGTAGCACACTACTATACATATATAAAACACAGTTATAGACATGAAAATAACATAGTAAAGTAATAACTCAAGACACAAAAGCTCCTTCATAATCTCTTTGTTCTAAAGAATTCAAATGTTTTTTCACTGACTAAGTCAGTCGATTTAGCCACACCGTGTTGCTAAAGATGTCGGAAACACGATAACCATTATCATGTAATAAAATCATTGCCTTCGATACTTGTTCATTGATATGGCACATCTTAATACCAAATCCCAGGCAATAAAGGGTTGATGTAATACGATAAAGAGGAAAAATAGTGCACCATAATGCTCGAACAAATAATGGACAAGCAAAGAAATACGATGCCGTTATGGATGTGGGTACATGCAAATGCGTTACCTCATAATGTCATGCGCTACGATACAAAACTAAACTCGCAAAGCTGGTTCGGTGGTCAATTGATTCGTTAAAAATGATCCGAAATTTACGTACCATGAGTAATTAAAGGGAAAGTGAAATTAAGAAAAGTTAATTCAGGAGAAAATGAAATAGAGAGATTTTCTCCTGAGTTTCCGCAGCATTTTCACATCATAAATCTTTTTCATTTTACACTACTCCAAGTAGAAAAGAGGAGACTGCTAGAAAATAAAAAAATTCAAAGGATATAATTCAAGATACTCTTCCGTGAAATACACTCAAATTAAACCCGAAAAAATTACTGTGGACTAGATCCTTAGCAATTATACAAGCAGCACTTCCGTTGACCAGACGATCGAGTTGCTGCATGGATGCGTCACAACACAGCTCATTGTGCGCCGCTAGACATTCAGCAACATCCCCTTGATGTGTTCAATGGAAACTGACAGAAATAAGCAGTCCCTCTCAATGGATTTAGCGTCTGCACGTAACGACCTGTCTCTGTTTCTGCATAATTCCTGGTTTTCACCTCGACATGACCGGATGTACGCAATTTTGCGCCACTCTTCTGTGAAGTTTAGGCTTGGACCTAATAACTCAAAGCTTCAATTACTGATTACATAAATTACTATGTCTACTTTTTATTTTCCTCATCCTCTATGCCAACGAGAGATTTCCGTCTATTATTCGCATAACAATCCGAAAACAAGCCGTTTTCACCGAATAGTTCACATTTCATCAGTAAAAGTGACGGGACTTCGTATCGGGGAAACCAAGACCAGGAACACGCAAAACTTAAAGCTCGCAAGAAATGAGCCATATAGTGAGCAGCATTTCAATTAGAGAGAAGCCAAGTAGCCAGTTTGTAGCGCTGCTCACGAAGCCAAGACCAGATGCGGTCACCAAAAACAGTCGTGCGTTCGACAGCGACAGGCCACAAGAAATCGTGTTACCAAATCAAGGGAAGGGCGAACAGCGACGAGATGAGAGCAAGTCTGCAGCTCAAGAGGTGAGCATGTCACTGATAGGTTTTTAGAAGGTCCATTACATTACAAAAGGAAACTAGGATTTTACACGAAACCAATCCATATATTTTAAAAATTAAGCCATGCCACGCAGTACACAAGAAGCATGGGACAACAAGCACAAAAACTTAATACTTTCATAAAACAATCATCAAATTCAGCAAATACCGAACTTGACCGTAAGATCAATGGAGATGAAGAAGAGACTTTTTGTGCTGCGTGTCAGTGTTCGAGAGAAGCAGGAGAAGCTTTAAATCAGGTGAATTATTAAGAAGCGCGGGGAGCCTAACTGAGTCCCTCACGCGCCGTGGTATTAGAGACAATTTATGCACGGCCATTAAAACTTCCCAATGGAAACTAATTTCCGCGGGAGCATTTTGATCGCATTTAACAGTCTTTTGAAGCGAACTGAAGCAGCGCACCATAGTCAGCAGTTCGCTCCAGAAGATGAAATAAGGCGAGGAATAATTCTATTACGACAAAAGCAAATCTTAATGTGGAGAACAGAGCGATAATAGAGCGTCTTGTAATGTTCTGAGTAATGGAATGAGAGGGACATCGATTTTTTTTTGCAGGGGACTGAGAATATATTAACATTGCTCGAACATCGAAGCAGAATATGGGAGCGTAAGCTGAGAGAAGCGGAGTTGGATATTATTCAGGTACAGATTTAACTCGCTCTGCAGGTGTTGCAGTTGAGGTTGCAAATTCATTACGTGAATCTAAATATTTAGAAGCCCTCGAGCTTCTGCATGGTATGCCGGCCGTTACCACGTAAATAAAAAAGTTAGATAATTATCGCGTTGATTAAGACAAAATCAAGAACAAACCCTTTCTCATCATAAACGTTATCACGACTTTCCACTAGCGAACACTAAGGAAAGCTTTAAGATATCCCGTGAAGTCAGATAGCACTAGCAAGCCGCTTCCTTCGGTAGACTGACCGAGAGAAACCGACTTCATGACACAAACTAAAAAGCAATTACAATTAGTTAGGAGCGGTCCATATGAACCACACATGTGCTGTGCTCGTTATACTGAACGGTAAACCATTAGTAAACAGGATTCATGCGTGAAACGCCAATTAGTAGTAAATTCTACATCCCACTTCGCAGTCAGCGACATCAGTCGGAAAGAATTCTCCACGAGTTCCAGTTCTAAAGCTGCAGCTGCGCATTTTTGATAAACACGACGCCCACAGGTATTTAGCTCTGCTGTGCGCTCGTGTTACGTACGAGGATGTTGACTGACTGGAATGTCTACTGATCATGTAAAATTTAATTTTTGCTGGAATAATGGTGAATAAAAAAAAGTAATAATGAAAAAAAATGGTAATTAAAGCTAATAAGAAGCGCACACCTAATAGATGACGTAAAACTGTTCTCAATGGAATCCTGTACTAAGCAATTTTATTTTACGGTAAAACGACACAATTCGAAGGCGATCATGTCAATGAAAAGTCTACGCGAAACAAAAATTCTAAAAAAATTCCTCAGCACAAAAAATTCTGTCAAGAATATCCCTTCAGTATAAATATAAAATAAACTGGAAAGACACGACAGGCTGCATGAACAACTCTTCTCCGATGAATACAGCGCACGAATGGATCAGTCAGAGTGTCCCAAAAAACATTTACTCAATTTTTTACCGCCCAGTTCTCATGTATTTTGTTTTGATGTAAGTTTTTATCGACATAAATGTAAGTCTGACGAGTACAATCCCAGAAAAGAACATCAAGTTTAAGAAAATTAAAGTCACACAAGAAAAACTAGCTGCATCAGAAACAAAAATCAAAATATTTGAGTTATCAGTCGAAGGTTGGGAAACACCTCATGTGAAGGACATGTACGAGGCCTATGCGTGAAGTACTGGTAACTTTATTAAGGACGGACCTGTCACTTGAAGATCACACGCTGATTAATATAGCATGGAGAGGGCACGCAACTGAAATCAAATGGCACAACAAGAATCCGATCCTGTTGAGCATCCAGCGTGGTCAAAGATATTGTATATCGAATACAGCGAGAAGCCTGAATAGTACATTCAACTCAATTAGTTGAGTAGCTTGGTAGTCTCAAAACCTCGACTGGGTGAGTAAATTTTACTCGAATGTCCATAACTAAGGAGCGTTTACCTGGTTTGGCCGGTTTATCTATAAAATGTAGCGTTTTTGACGGTGATTAATCGAATTGTCTAAATTGAATTTTGTTCTCAATAAAACGGACATGTTTCTATATACATCGTGCACCTACAACGTTATTTTGTTTAAAATGAAGGAAGAAACAGACAGCACCTCTGCGAAATTACTCAGACTAAAGTTTTCATTTCTGGTCCTGACAGCCGGTGTTAAAGTCAGAAGCTTCGTCCGTCAAGTGACTGGGGTGAAGAATCACATTTCGTTGGGCGCAAAGTCTTCAATCTTTCATGTCTTGACGGAACTTCCAGAGCTATAAAAAGTCGGTTAACTTTCAGCTGTTATTCACCAGATGTCTCACGAAGTTTATACCGAGGCATTGCGATAAGTTTTTTATTAATGGTTTCTGTGACCTATTAAAGTTAAACTACAAAAGAAGTTAACATCAAAACTAAATTTGAAAAATTTAATTTCAATGAAAACATCAGTAAACAAACACGGAATGAAAGTTGAAACACATGATATCTCATCCAAAGAAAAATTTCAACTGTTTCTCTCGTGATGAAATGAAATCTAACTCCTCTCAGATGCGACTCCTTAGAAGTGTGAGCCCAGTTTTACAGCAGAACATCACCCAACCTCCATGCGAGGAAGAAAATTATCGGGTAAAAACCAGTTTTGCTACTAACGCTTTAGCGCAGGCGGCTAGCAGTGTGTTCATACTACATTTGGTGAGCTGATGCTTGTTCCCTTAAAAATGAATTTAAATAATTCAAATCATTGCTCGAGCTCTAAACGCAGCTCAGATCCTGACGATGAAAAATATGAAACTTGAAGGGTTTAGTATGGACAACTAACGCCTCTGAAGAGCAACAGCAGAACAGTGAGCAGCCGCACACCACACTGATGGCGCTTATCTCACGAAGAGGTCGCCTGGCTAGACGCTGCAGCTCGGATGCGAAAGTAAATCTTGTCCGTAATAAGATCTGGATTACTTGGCTGCCATGGCAGCTGTTCCAATATTTCCACAATAATAGAGCTTGATTGATCCGTTTAGCGCGTGGACAGCAGACTGGTAGCCCAGAAGTATTGATCACATAAACACAACCAACATCCTTCAGGACGTGATTAGAAACTGCCCATAATGTCACTCACCGCGGAGCTGAGCCCGAGCTTACACTACAGGGTGGCCCGCGATACCGGACTTGGGGCACGTCAGTCTCATTAAAAAGGAAATGCAATCCTCGAAGTGTAAGCTACTTTACTTTAGACGAATTTGCGTGTTTGAAATGTGTTGGTATCTTCTTCAAGTTGTTTGTTCATGTATGAATCTAAGGGTCAACGTTCCAGAACCTTCGTAAAGCAGCTAAACGTATACTTTTAATTTTTAAGTCTTGCCCCTGAAATATCTTGAGACCATCAAACGTACGCTTTTTAATAGTAACGTATGATCTATCTATTTTACCCTAGAATGTCAACGTGGCAAGAACCTGATAACTTTTGCCCGCCAATACAGAAAACCAGTGGTCAGTTCAGAGCAATAGCAGAGAGCGTCCTCAGATGAACGGTCCAAACAATTTTCAAACACGCAAAGAGCACAAAAAAATCACACCTAGTAACAGAATAAATCAGCAGCTCAAAGTGATTTCCAAGTAAAAACAAAACTTGAATATTTTTATTTTAATACGAACAGTAACTCTTTCCCAACAGAGAATAAAAAGAAGACATGTTTAGCAAATTACTTTTGCAGCGCAAGACTCTGTGAATTTTTCCACTTTGAGCCTTAATGTACTCTAGTTAAAAAATATTTTTAAAAAATTTCTGACATCTAAAGTTTGTGCTAAGGATTTTATGAATGGCTAAAACTTCGAGCAATATTAACTCAGATAATCATCAATAAAACTTCCTATCCTTCAATCATCCACTTTTATTTTGAAAACTCCTCAACTTCGAGTGTTCTAGAGCCACCCAAAAAAACGGAAAGATATACAATCGGTAAAAAGCAGTGGATCTCTACACATATAGAGCAGCAGCGCTGCCTCCCATGCTCGTCTCTTATTGGACTCAGAGAAAGATTTGAAACCATTCGCGAGACGGATCCGGAAACAGTAGGGTGAAGTTCCTGTGGACGAGCGCGGGTTGCGGTCAAGCAGGGAGCAGAGAAGGAAGAGCGGAAGAGGCATATCTGGCAAAGGGAGATGGTGATAGATGGCCATCTCTCGCTGGCAGCCGCAAATCGGATCAAAAGAGGGTCAAGATGGCCTGAGGGAACGGTCAAGCGCCACAGTTGGCAGCTGAGCACACAGAAGCCAGAAGCCTCGAGGGCGTCCAAAGGCCCAACCAGACAGGCGCAATCTGTTGCCGCCACTCTCTTCGTCAACTGTGGCCCGCTCCTGCACCGCCACGGAGAGAATGCGCACCGCAGCTTGTTTGCTGCGGGCACCGGGTTATTCTGCTCACACTTAGTGCGATAAACGCAGCCTTGCTCAAATTGGATGGAAGGAGAGGCTCGTCAAGGAAGATGCTCGCGCCCTAAGGCAGAATTTAAAAAAGGGGTCGACTTCTTCGATAACACTGGTTCATGCGTATTTCATCACAAGATGACAAAGCGCAGGATATCATCGTTGACATTTTTAACCGCCATGAGAGCCACCGGTGGTACACTGAGGGAATTTTCCTTAATGTAGCAGAACGACCAAAGTCACAAACTCAATTTCAATAAATACTTAACCAAAGTTAAATGAAGGCATGATCCAATTAATGTTTGCTGTTTGTAAAATTGCTTACTAAAACTAATTTTAAATTTGAGTTAAATAAATAACTTTAGTTTAACCCATGGCGGTTAACGTGTTTATTTTTGTGAGATTAGATTATTAGATTATTATTTAGTTTAAGCCTCCCTATCCGCTACAAAGGCGATCCAAAGAGAGGAAGGAGGAAGGCACCATATAGCATGGAGTTTAGGGAACGTGGAATCTATGCAGAAAGGGCATTGAAACAGTAAGATGAGAAAGAAGTTTATGAAACAAGATCAAAGTTGAAGAAGGAAGTAGTAGGTGTTGAAAAAACAGGACAGCAGTGAACCGAAAAAAGATGGTCCGTAACAGAACAAAAACTCATTTTATTTCAACAAAAAGAAAGCCTACCTAACCCTTAGCTCGGGCCCTCACATGGTCCCCCTGGGAGCGACAATTCCCATAGATACAATATTTGTATCCCCCTGAGGGGGTTCATTTTTGTGAATGTTACGAAGATGACAGATTATGTTAGAAACATTAGTTTAACCGCTAACCCCAACAAAGGTGTCCCAAAGAGAGAAAGGAGAAAAAATCAATTAGTCTGGAGTTAAGGAACGTAGAACCAAAGAACTAAGTCGAGAAGGAAGTTTAAAAAACAAGATCGAAGTTGAAGAAGAAAGCCAGAGGTGCCGGAAAAAGGATAACAGTGAACTGAAAAAACTCGTAAACCACAAAACAAAAGCCTATTCTATTTCAAGAAAAGGAAGACTTATTTAACCAACAGCTCGGGACCTCACATCTTCCATTTTGTGAGCAAATTCTCATAGATACAATAATTGTATCTCCTGAGGAGTACAAAGATAAACCTACAAACAAGTTTAGTACGTACATGGAAAAATATAGATACTGAAGAAAAATAAAGTTCCTCCAAGCATAGCAAAAAATGTAATGAAAAAGATGACTTCAGAAAAGAATGTTAGTGAACACCAAAACTCACGTAAGGTACGGCACAACATTTTAACATCTCACTGGTATAAATGTCATTAAGAAAAACAGTTACAACCCAATACAGAGCCATGATCGATGCAACACATATTCCCGTACGAATTGAGAAGTAAGGACGTACTGGTCCAGGAAAACTACGATCCCATACTTGGCAGCTAAATTGGTATTTTGCCTCCTAGACGAAGCGTTCGTTTCGCCTTCGATTCTGGCCCAACACAGTTCCCTAAACATGAGTTGCAGAGCAAACACGTGTTGAGTGCAGATGCGTCTTGAAATTTTAACCGGGAGCAACTAATGACAGCAAAAGTCTGAGGAGGACGAGGGTGCTTCGCTGTACAAATATTTGCGTTCAGAAGATGGAGGGCAGCACCAGAAATTCAAAGAAGAAGTTTGGCTCGCATTTGAGAGCTTCATAGCGAGCCTAGCGCGCAGAATTTTACCTCCACCCTCTTTTAAAAGAGAACAGGTATTGACAACAGTACGGGAATCATGATTGGTAACGCTCGATGCAAAACGGAAGCTAACATGACGCTTTGTAAATTATTATTGAAACAAGGATTATTATTGAAGAAATACAGATGAAATCAGTGCCAATTATAATATTACTTACCTACAATACTTCTACAGTAAAATTCGCGTTCTCAAAACCTAGTCGAAAATAAAATAAGTCAATTAAGGTGGCGAGGCTTCTGAACAAGGATGAAATAGAATTTGATTTTTGAAAACAACTGAAATTATTTCTTAAAATTAAAATTAAAGAAATTATCATTACAAACATTAAAAATGAAAATTTGACTTGGGACACCAAACTTTGAGAAAACGGGCTAAGATAACAGAAGTAATATCAAAATATTCGTACAGAATCGATATTATCAAGCCAATAACGCAAAAGCAAAAATATGAAATATCCGCAGGGCGTTTTTAAAAATTAAGTTGTTAAACTTTTCAATTGAATGAGATATACTGGTAACTCCGGCGAGGAAATTCCGTAGACTTCCAATTTTAATGAAATTGTAAAAACTGTTAAACCTATAATGAGCTACCTTCCCAATTGCATAGAACTTTAACATGACAAATATATTAATTCAGCTTTGTGGTAAATAAAATATTCACAATTTATGTCACAAAATTACAATCTATGTCACAAAATAACAATTTATGCCACACTGCCACACAGACCATGAAAACTTTGAAGTGTCACTGGAACATATTCGTAAATCGAAACACGTGAAATAATTATGGCACTCTTTCCCAATATGAAGAGGTTTGCCGTTTTACGAGACTAGTACACTTCTAGAGAAAGAGAAAGGCCTCAGTTTTCCAGCACCTCTGGTCTAGGGGACAATGTAACAGAATTTGCTAAAGCTACTCGGTCCTACTGTAATATTGGCGTAACATCGTGTACGTGAGGGACTCGCAGTTTGTACCCACTCGAGTTGATCGCTCGACCAGCGACGCAAGCCTTAACTGGCGTCAAAAGATCAAATATTGGAAGCATTTAGCCTCCAACACTGAGAGGATATTTTACTGCGCTGCCACCCCTACGTGACATAAATGTCCCCTTACGACATTGAGGTCGAGTTGAGAATAAATCTGATTTTAATTCTCAATATTACATACATTACCGTACAGTGTTACATACGTACGTATATTATAGGGTCAAAATGAGGCAACCATTGCTCGTCAGTTGAATTTTAGGGGCTTAGTTGTATTTGTTTGGTAATTATTTCGCAGATATTCCTCGAACATTTTCCGAAAAGGATCAACTGAATTCAATTGAAAATTGTGTACACTGAATCGTGTACGGTTCAAGTACGAGTTCTCGATCATGCACAGTACGTGACTGCGTGCAGAAAATCTGCGCAGCTTGTCATTTCTTAAAATCTGCAAGACTTGAAAATAGTAAATAGAGAATATTCACCTTGCTCTCCTGTCTGACTTACATCGCCTTCACGTAAAATACTACCAAAAATATTTACAATTTGAAGAGTTAAAATAAAATACACTTGTGAAACTCATGCAGGCAGGTAATCGAAATTTTTTCGAGGCTCAAAGGATCTCAACTTGCACCAAAACTTGCAACATTAAAACATTACTCAATTAAGCTCCTCGAACAAAACATTAGCCAACTACTGTTCTTTGAGCTCCAGCTACTACATTCACCAATCGGTGTTCTAAGTTGTGGCCGAATTTCAGGTTATTTGCAAAAACTGAACCAGCAACAACTCCATTTAGAGCTGGCAAGATATAGACTTGTTTCTTAGTTGCTCCACAACGATGGTACGAAAGTAAGATAAAGATCGGATCGAGTGGCAGAAGAAACTATTTATTGCATTTGGGTGAGTTTAGGGCACCCAACGAAGGAAGTAGCAGACTTCGCTGATATTTCATGCTGTACTGTTGTGTAGGTCTACCAACAATGGAAATAATCCGGTAAAATGGCAACTGAAGGCAAAATTATGGTCAGAAGAAAGTTCTAACCAATCTGAACCACTGCCGTGTGCTCCGAATTGTTAACCGATATCACTTTCAATCAAGGATGGAACTATGTACTGTGAAGCGTCAGCGATGGCTCTTGTCCTGTTGCTGTTGAACGAGCTCTTCGTAGGGAACTTCATGCAACGGATGTATGGAGCAGATTGTCTTATAAACAGCCGAAATTAACTTCTGGCCACAAGCCCACTCGTTCAAACTGGGCACACGGACACTAGACTGTAGGAGTGGACGGAGATGTGTCATGTGTTCAGATGAATCACAATTTTTCTTTAATTGCAATGATGCCCGCTGCCGTGTTCATCAGAGACCCCGTGAAGCTCTCAAGGGAGCTTTTGTGCAAGAGGCGGTAGGAAGAGGAGTCTCATGTTCTGGGGCTGTTTCAACTACACAGTAGTGGGTTTTAAGTCGACGTATACGTCTAACCGAAACAGCATTTCTATATATTGAGGAGCAAGATTACCAGTTTTATCATTCGCACAATATCTGAATGAAGAAAGGCATGTTGCATTCCCGTCTTTTAGGATAACTGCCGGGTGCATCGGGCTAAAACTGGGATCAATTGGCATGAACGTCATTCAGGATATATCGGACATTTAGATTGGCTCCTTAGTCCCCAGAAATGGACCTGGTAAAAAATTTGTGCGACCACATAGAACAAGTTAGACGTAGAGCACAACGTCCAGGTACTGTGACCGATCTACGAGATCAGTAGCTGCAAAAGGGGTTTAAAATCGACCTGTATGCATTTGGACACTAATGGACTCAATGCGGCTCTTATTGGTGCCCGTGGAGGTCCTACACCGTTTACGTCAAAGGTGTCTAATTTTTTCATTCTGGGAGCTTTTCATCTGTCAGACTTAATTAACGAACCACGGTTTTAGTGATGATCTGTGTTTGTGATCCGTGTTTGTTTGAAATCATTTACCTATATCTTCAAGAATGAGAATAAAATCTTTACGATTCCACTCCAGTAATGCTCAATAAAACGTTTACACGTTGCAACGTACAATTTCTTTCCCAGAAAGAATGACGACCCGAATAAATTAAAGTATTTTCCTATTAACTGATTTGCCTTCGGGATAAAATTAAAGATCTATTATCGAGTTTTTAAAACGGGCTGAACACAACAGAAAAATTAGGGATTGTATTATCTAGCTTCAAAACGTGTTCAACAAAACAAGACAGAACCAATCAACTAGGAAATATAAGCATCCCTGAGAGCCAGAACATTGCGTTTAGGGCAACAAGTAGAAAATAGTCTGAAATACGAGGAGAAAAGGAATATTAGTAATCACATTCAAGTAAGGAAGATGGGTCGGCAAAGCCTATAAGATGGTCACACAAGTGCTTTGATTCTGATGATGGAAAACATTAGCTCGAGACCTTCGCGCGTAGACCATAAGAGCAACTTCATAACTATTCGCGGAATGGAGTTAGGGACCAAAAGAGGGAAGCCCCAAGGCGGTTACTGCACAATCAAGCAGGGGATATGGACCGAGAGGAAGGATGACAGCGGCACCGGAGAAAGCAGCGACGGAGGCTGTCAGTCGCAGCCACACCTCCTAACAAAGGCCGGCCAGATCCATGGCAGATCTAGGGACGGAATGCTACAGCTGCGACGCAGGCTCGCACAGAAAGATACATCGCGGCAGCAGGACACATGAACAAGACATGTAATTTTGGGTAAGAAAATCATTATGTATGTAGAAATGGGTGGAACGATTATTATTTTGTGTTTTACAAATTGAAATCCTTTATTGAGCAGAAAACAACTGCTTACTTTCAAACAAGAGGATTGGCTACAAGTCGCAGAATATCAGCAGTGGAGAATGAGAGCAAGATGAAATATGGAATCAAGCTTGACATGTGGAGTTCATAAACGAATGATAGAAGTTAACATTTATGCGTTCATTCTGACGGCATACGGTAATTTGTGCCACATTTTTAGAAGTTTAAATGAAGCCCTTCTCTAAAAAGCAGTAAAAAATTTACGACAAACTCGTTTAAAACAAGCTTACATAGTTCTTCAATTATCAATGCAGCAAAACTACACAAACATTAGCAAACACAAGAACATGCTTGGTTCTCAGAATAGTGAGGATTTAACGCACAAAATTTTTGCAACCTTCATGAATGTGTAACGAACTCAAACTCAAACATACAAATAAAGCAAAAATAGATCTAAAATCGAAAAGAATGTAGCAGTGAGCTAAACTGAGATCGGGAGCACGGGCGTCGGAGTCCCAATTGCACATCCGTGCCAGAGGCATACTTGTCGAATCAAAGATGCATTTGCGTAAGCACCGAATGCAGATTTGCTTTTGGGAGCGATTCCAAAAACGCGCTTCGCTCGCCGCATTCGGCGCGCCTTCAATTCCAATTCACTTTCGATTGCTCGGTTCAGTGGTACCGGGGCCTATCTATTTATTATAGGCCACAATGAGCGACGAGGGAACCGACATGTCGAGACTCCGTTGAGGCCTTCATGTGTTGGTGAGGGACGGTGTCGGCTGCGACGTGTTCATGCCAGCTTATTGAATCGTGACGTTACAATGAACAAATTTTCAAGTTGAATGACTTCCAATACTGGACTGGTTTACTGTTAAATCATTCGAAGTTATGCTTATCTCTAGCTTTATGAGGAAAATGCGCAAGTCCTATATGTTAAAAGAAGAAAAAGCTATGAGAGTGATATTTTCAAATAGTGGGAAAATAAAGCATCATCCCGATTTGCCTCCAGAGTTTCTAAGACGTCTGTTACAAGTAAACAAAAAATACTTCAAACTGATGAACTGTCCAGTATACAGTATGAAATCAATGGAACGCTAAAAATGTACCTCAAAAACTATTTTACCGATATATACTGAAGTTCTTGCAAAGTTAAAATGGTAGCTATTTGAAAACTCATCACTGCAAAAACGTACGCTCTCTCGAAAAATTTGTAAGATAGTATTCGTCAGACACAGCGCTAAGTTCTTCCTTGCTCACTTTGACGTATTATATGCTAACAGAAGATAAGCGGAGACAAGGAACTCGTATTTAGTTCCCGCTCAGTTCGCATGTGAATACAAATGCTAACAAACGTACTGACAGCATTATTTTTTAAAGCAATATTCACAACTAACATGACCTGCACAATAACGCCAAAGCAAAACTCGTTCCAAATTGTTCCAACGATCGCAAGGTTACATTGTTTTGCCTGACGCACAGCCGTCAACAAAATAAATAACGAGCCTTTCCTTTCTACGTTAGAACAAACGAAGTATAAAGCATTAACGAAATGTCCTTTCAAAAAGTTGGAACGTCAGCCGCTCCACTGTGAACAAAAACATAAAAATTGTCAAGTTTTGAGGTTACCTGCCATAAACTCGCGCGCAATCGATGAGGCCATTCTGCCAGGAAGCCCAAGACTGACCAGCGAACGCAGTACAGGACGCTTGGAGGCGTCATGTCCAGTTCGATTAGCTCGGGACGCCCGAGAAAGTAAGAAAGTTCCGAACGCACATAAGTGCCACTCTAGTTTGCACTTTTCACACGCAGCACGGAAAATAAGTAGACCAACAATACGTACTCCAATCATTTGCAAGGTTTACATGTACCGTACATATTTCTATGAATTGTTTACGAGTGGCCCTTGATCACATCACCCCCTAGCAAGAAATATCTCAAAAAAACAAAGATAATAGGACAAAAATTCACACGAATGCGTTGCTTCAATACACTTCATCTGATGCTGCTGAAGCCACAGAAAAAAATGAGACACGCTACTATAAATGAACAGCTACTGTGTTGAGTGAGCTGCGCGTTATTGAGAGCAGCTCGAGAGTGTCAAGTTGCAACTCGCTGACTTGTCTGTAGGCGGCAACGTATTCAACGGATTGCAAAATACATTCAATAAATAAAATGGAAATCAAGACCGACGGCAAACAACTTACAGAAAACTAAACTCATAAAGTGCATTCTCTGTTCATGAAGCATCGAGAGTCAATGAAGCAAATTATGGCTGGACGGTCGAGTAATAAAACCTTCGCAAGTGAGGGCAACAAAACCCGTAACATCTTGGCTTAGAAGCATTCTCACTCTAGAAGCGAAAAGTAACAATAAACTTGCTTGCCAGCCAGCTATAAAGAACACTTTTGGGGGCCTTAAAAATAACAATGTTTGAGCGCAGACACCAGAAAACCATGGTATCGACTACACGAGATCGAGAAGTAATGGTATTTTGACTCCAGAGCGCGAGATGCCCTCAAAAACTTCCAATGGTGAAGGAGAATCTCAGGCTTGGCATTCGTTCGATTTACGCACCATTCAACAGCTTAAAAGCGCCTCCAAACTTTACGACGTGATCTCTCCTTCCGCTCCACAAGCTCTCCAAAGGCTCCGAGCCAATCCCAACGCGCGCCGTCGAAGCTACGTAGCTGCCCTCATTGCTTCCTTATTAAAATAATGGAAGTGGTCCTTCCGATGTTAAACGAGGCTTCTATAAAGACCCACAATTCAGGGGAGGTGGGCACGCTTTGATGCTTCAATAGTCATGAATGTGGCGCGTCGATAGAAAACCACAGTTAGTCCAGGGGTGTGAGCACCCCTTCAAAAAACTTACGATCGAGGAGTAAAATCATGCAAATAGTTGGGCAAGTTGAGCAAACATACACGAACAAAAGCAGTCAAACTGCGCGATCAGCTATGCAAGCAAGTTAGGCACTGAGGACGAAACGCGAAAAGCTCCAGCTTTGTTTTCAGAAAATAATATCAAGGAGTTTTTTGAGAGCACAAACTCGCGATGCTTCATTTCTGACGACTAACTGACACCAATGCTACCAACACAGAGATTATGACACACACTGGCACCTCAGAAATAGCCATTAACGAAATACACGAGTGTCACAAATCACAATAGTGTAAAAGAAATTGTGAACCCGTTTGTTAAGCCTAAAAGCGGACGACCTCCGTTCCTCAGCTCATTTACGAGCTACATGACGAGAACAGTTCCAAAAAAGTCCACAATAAAGATACGGAAAATTAAATTTGAGAAGACTATAGAGTAAATAGAATTCCTGCATGAATTTAGTTCCAAGAATTGTAACGTAACTCCATCTCATAGAAATGCTTCAAATTTTAATTATATTTTCATGCACTCAAAATGAACGCTTGAAACCAAAATTTCATTGTTTTCATTTGGCCAATTTGTAAACTATAAAAATAACTGACATTGCCACAAATATATAGCCAAAGGTGTCGAAATATATAAACATGGAAATATCGCAAGCGTTGTACAACATCAAATTAAAAACATGGTTATTCACTTAAATGGCTCGGGTTAACTGAATAAATTCCAAATGAAGAGACAAGTTCAGAAATAAATGAGAACCGCGCTCAAAGCCTCACAGGACAACAATGTGTCTAAAAACCAAAGAGCCACAAACTAGTCGAATATCCAAGAAAATTCAACTTCTCACCAATGAGAAAATCACGTCTCTAGCGTGAATTTTTTACGAGATTATAGAAATAAGAACGTGCTCTTTAGAGTTAGTAATTGGACGTGCAATTTATAAAATAAAATAAATACAGTACAAGTGTTCAGTGTGAGGTGTCTGTGATATCCATTATTGCATTTGAAATCTTTATGAACGCAAACACTTTACTTAGATGAGGATTTTCAATGAAAAAAAGCTAGAAAGCGCATTAAACCATTCCCTCCGAGAAAAAAAGTCTGGATTTTTATGAAATTGAAATTATATAGTCTTTGGGATTCATTGAAAGTTATTATGTAAACAAAATTTTATTTTATTTTTATTAAGTGAAATATAAGCTGGTCTCATACAGTACCACTAGGATGATCTGGGTACAAAATAGGAACTATAGTCGATTTCTTTTCCATTATGAAATTAAAAAACAAGTTTTATTAATATTTCGTATCCAATTAAACTAAGTATCATTTTAATCAACATGAACAACATATAACAACATAAAGAAATCAATGCGTATGATCCATAAGGAAGCAACAAACGCGAACAAACGCTACATTTGCAGCATTGTGCTCGCACACGCGAACCAAATGTCTCTCCTGCACATCTTTGTCTTTCATCATTGGGAGTGGGTTGTATAAAATGCCCACATTGATCAAATCGCGCTTCAATTTCTCCAGGTTTAGATGAAGGCTTCCTGGAAGGAGTCTTTGGGGCATCGTGGATACGCAATGGATAAGATATGGTGATTTCTCTTCGGAATTCTAACAGATCATGACTTTTCCCTGTAATCTTGCTAAAATCCACGCATTTTGTTCCCTTACGCCAATGAGTCAGGTGAAAAGGAGCAACCACCTCTTGATATTTTGCCTCTTGATAGAAATTCTAAATGCATTTATTATGTTTTGATCCATCCGATCAGTTCCTCTATACATTGGTTATATAAATCGATCACAGCGGAATATTTACTTGAATGTGTTCGGAGTCTTTTCTTGACCTGCGTTTTATTTTTCAAACTGGATTTCAAGCCGCAACGTAGTTAACTACGTGGTACCGTATGGTACTGCTAGGAGGGAATGGGTTAAGCAACGAAGATGTAACAGAATTTGATACTGTATTAATCACATCACGTAAATATAACCTAGAGCGGAAATGATACTTGCATTTAACAGAGACGCAAAAAAAAGAAGGTCCTTGCTACGCCTTGCTCGATTAATGCTAGGGGTTGAACAAACAAACAACAAAAGTTTACTTTCATTGATCTCTCAGGTGACCTACACAGCTAATAACAAGGAATTACATCGCTCCACCACCGACTTACATCGTAGTACCGCTAAACTTACATTCTTTCATATAAGTACATTACAGTAGCATTTTTTAAACAGAGAAGATGCATTTGACTCACAAAACGTGCACGAAACCACAACGCATCACACTTCTGTTAAAGCGCAGAAGCGGGGCAGAAAATCATGGTAAATTTTCAGCAAGCAAAAAATTCGTTAGACGTCTACCCGTGATCCACAATAGCGGAGGACAAAGGTTCCAAACTCGAGTAGAACGACGTATTCCCGCGTGCATGCATGCTTTGAACGGCTGGATTTACAAGCGCTGTCCCTATTAATAGCCTCCAAATCCTCACTTGAAATGCAGCAGTTCAGTCAATTAACCTCGAGAATTGGCTGCGCAGAAATATAGCAACGGCGTCCGTAAAGTAAGAGGCTCCAGTTCAAAATGGACTCGAGAGGCTGGGTTTATTCGTACACACGATACGGCTTTCAAGCCTTCTATTTTCGGGATTTCCCTACGACAAGAGAAAGAGAGGACCCTTGTGTCGCCGTTTTTATGGGCCGACGGTATCGCAAAACTCGCAAACTTGTAAAACGGACGTCAACAATGCATGAATGATATAGGTGTTCAATTAAAGTTGCAGCTAAGTTTTTGCAGAACAAAATTCCTCAAAAATGATTAAAAATGTGCGATTTTTTTCATTACACTACCGTGCACATGTCCATTAACTAGCGTTCGGCCAGCAACACAACAGCACTCGTCCTAACACAAACACAAAGAATAAATATGTTTCATCTATTAGGTTCAAAAATGAACTACAGTTTGGTTGATGGCTCGAATTCAAATCATAATTTGAAATGAACATTTTCCATTCTTCACTAAAGAAATCGAACTTCTGATTTACAGTTCCATTCAAAAATAGAGTTACATTTATAGTATCATATAGAATCCCAATATATTCACGGAGTGTACCTATTTCATTATCAGCTGAACAGGCGTAAAAAGTTGTCTCAAGCAGTACGTAGCCAGAGAGACGCATCAAAAGATGAAACCTTCACCCCCTGCACAATTGAACAAACTTTCGGCCGGTCAACACTTTACTACAATAACAAGCAAAGAGGGACTTAAAGAACATAAAAGACATGCATCTACAAATTTTTTTTCTGCCCTTCATACACACATAACATCTTCCCAAAGCCACACAAATAATTACCAAGCTCAAAAATGAAATTCAACGGGCGTTCACCCCAGCCAAATGCACTTAACGTTAACCCATCAGCGTAACACAACTATACTACTCATCCTCCACACCAAAAATGTAGAAGGCTTGTAGCTTACCCGTACCTAAATACAGATTACGTACATGTAGATAACACCGAAGATATCTACTATAATTCTCCAACTGATTAAAATCCTGGAGAACAACTATCTCGCCTCCGACAACACATCGAAGACAATCCTCAAACACCTAAATTATGCGCAAACGCGCCTCTTTCGCTTCCCCTTGCCTTCTTCCATTCATAGCCATTCTCTTTACCTCTTCTCGGCAAACCCTCCGTCAAACTCTCTTTCATAACTTTCTTGTTAGCATCGAACGCTCGATCGAGATAAGCTTTCACTAACTTCGATAAGTCCCAATTGATAGGTCAAAATGGGAATCGAAATCGTATTACTTCTGGAGCATGACTCGATATGACGGACAGTGCATACGGACAAACCTTCATTAAAAACAGCTAAAAACGCAAATCGCTGGGTATTTACGCAGGGTATTAAGTTTTTCCTGTTAGTTTTTCAGGCACGTGCCAGTTTAGTAGAACGAGACAAAGAAGAGTGGTTGCGAAGATTAACTCTTAAACCAAGGAGAAAGAAACGAAAGTTAGTCAGCTGGAAAGAAGCCGATACTTGCCACGTTAGCGAACTTCGATTCAGTCCCGAAACTCCAGAGCAAGGCTCTGGAACCGACGAGTCTGCAGCTGAACTCTCCATGTGTGCTCCGCGTCCTACTCAGGTTGCAATTGGAATTATTTTCCGAAGATCAATGCGAGTGAGGCAGTTCAAATGACCAGTTAAGCAGGGAGACAGTTTCAGTTAACACTGGAAATGCAAAACTTGGGTAATCACTTCGTAAAAGACTTTCACCAAAGTAAAGAAATAGAGTATCATGAACAAGACATCACCGTAATGCAATAGGGAGAATCAAGCAACAGACTTCGCAGTCACGAGGCACAATTTAACAGACAAGCGAACGTGTTTAAGACTCGTAATTATGAGATCAAATCAACGGTAAGGCATGATAGATGAAGGCGGGTTAAGGCTTAAGCTACTGAAAGGCACTTCAAAACGAAGTCACAGTGCAAAGAATGCACCTGCTCAGCCAAAAGCACCGACAGTCATTCAAGCGATACGTCATTCTCAACAATATTCGGAAGAATATGGCGGGCGACACAATATGAAACTCTAAATCACGAAGTTGAGCTGAAGAGTAAATAGAATAATTGAAGTTCGAAAATAACTGGGAAGAGAACGGTAAATAAATTTCACTTTGTTATCATTCATTTTCATGATTCTAAAAAATTTTTTTCCATGATGATTTTACAGGCCACTGCGACCACATCTGGCCATTCTTTAACACGTTCACTGCGTTTCGCCGCTGTTAACTGTTGGTTTGGTTAGGTTATAAGTAGCAGAATTGGGAAATCGAATTTACAGCTTGAATAAATTTTCGTTCTTCCCAATGAATTCGAAAAACACAGTTGCACGATAACATTTCTTCTCGTATGATAACAAAAACTTTTTAAAAATGTCGCGAAACATCAAATGTCGTGTATATTTATACCGGTACGTAAATGGGCAATTTACCTGTTGGTACACATGTGGCCCAATACGCAGTGAACGTGTTAATTCAGAAATAAACCTTGGGGTAGAAAACCGTCTGGCCAAAACTTTCAAATTTGAGTCATAAATTTTTGAATAAACGTTGAGAAAATTGGGCAAAAAACGCACGTAGCACAGCCAAAATGACGGAATAATTTTTGCTGCCAGTATTACCGCTCTGACTACGTAAATTTTTTGAAAATTTGGTCCTTAGTCAAGTTGGGCCTTGTGCGACCGACAGAAAAAAAAAGAATTGCTGAGTCAACTCAGACAGCGATACATTTCAAATCTAGCTAACCTGTCAAGACTTTTTATTATACAGCAAAATATTAGCGTAAAATTAGCTCACTATTTTACTTCCATTCCATTTTTTGCACGCTACACGACCGGTAAATTTGCACAATCATCCAATTCGTTCGAATAAATGACAGTGCATTTCAGGGTTTATTAGGATGGTTAAGTTTTTAGTTTCAATTTTATCGAAACAAAAGATTTCTGTTTTTTTAACCATAATGCTGAACAAAGTCGCAAACGATCATAAAAAGCAGATCTTGTTTCCCAACAATTCATCAACACAACCGCTAAGCACTGAATAGTTGAAAATTGCTACAACGAAAACAGAAATTTTAGTATAGACGATACAGCTCTATTTTAAACTCAATCACCAACGAAGAAAATAGTTAAAAAAGCGTACACAAATGAATGACGGTATAAAAAAGTTTGTACTAAAGTTTCTAAATTGTGGATTAAATTTGTAATGCAACATTAAGCTCACACAAGTGAAAATGTTAGAATAAAATTGAGCTACAAACATTAGCATGGCAGCTTCGTAAACTATCTAATAGTTTACAGAAGAGAGCGGGTCATGTTGCAGCATAAGCCTATCTCAGAATGTTTTCTATCCTTGTTTGTACTGTGCTCCAAACGCAACCGATATGCTCACGTAACTGCCAACTTTTCTATAACAGGATGCCGAAAATAATATTCAAATAATCGTGTTCAAGTCGTACATCAAACGCGTTTTTGTATCAAACGCATTTATGTTATTTCCATCTGAAAGCAGCAGAGCGCAAACATGGAGCGAATCAATGAAACAATCTTACAATCAATGCTTAGTAGGAAGCACCCGTATTTTTAAGAAAAGTAAAAATATCGCGCTTGAAAAAGCATGCTATAACATTCACTTTTCATCGAAATTGATCGAGTTCATACACGAGTACAGGAAAGAGCTGCGCAGCAAAAATTTCCAGCGTGGATAAGAAACAATACAACCTCGAACTCCACTGCAAACCTTCAGCGTGTTCATGGCCATGCAAAAAAGCAACCATGTCAAAAGAGTATAAAGGACTTCCAGGTATCTGCACAAGCGCGGTCAGCAGATATTCATGAGCAAATAATTTCAGGAGATAATGCAGGGCCGGGAGTATAATGCAGGGCTCGGCGGCGACATAATGTGGGAGTCGCAGTCGTCGTCGCGCGTCGTATTGTGATCAAGAATATCACATGACGGTCGTCGCGGCGCATGCATTAAGTATAGCTAATGTGTCGCTGGAGTAACACGAGTCGCAGAATTGCAAAGCGCATTGCTAAGTCGGGAGCGGACGCGCTTAGTACAGATTATTGCTATTTTCTTCTTCTCCTACTCATTGAATTCAATTCTTGTTCGTTGCACATCTGAACAGCGCAGCAAAGCAGCAATTGAGTTGAAGAAAGCAGAGTTATAATAATATTTTACTGCAGCAGTGGAAACCGTCTATCATTTTCATCGACTTAAACAACAGTGTTTTCTGAGAGATAAAACTTAGATTACAATCCAAGACAAAAAATTTTTTGCATCATTTTCCAGACTCAATTCACTGCATGTTTAATATTCATGCACCCATTTATTTTCAAGTAAAACATGATACAAACACATTAGCTGGGGGTTTTCTACGTTTAGAAGAATCAATGGTGCCTACTCTTTAGCCAAAAGCTTGACAAATATTTAAATGCATGTGGTCAATTAATAAAAAACATCATATATACTCAATTTATGAGTTCCTTAAGTTACTGAACGAGAAACATTGCGCACATTATGACCACATGTATGACCACATCATTGGACTGCATTTTTGCAAACATCTCAGACTGTAAAAATGCCCCCCAATAGAATTTAAATTGATCGAGGAAGCAACGAGAAATTACCAATGGTGGACACAAATAACGAAAATAAATATTGGAGAGATCAGTCAATAGGCAACAAAGAAGCGCCACAAAAAACAATCGGCCAATAGAATGCGGCGGCGGCGACAGGAAGGGCAGCTGAATGATTGATCTTAAGAGGTTCCTGAGGCATTTCTCACTTAGACGAAAACCTATTCTGCGGCGGTCGTAAAATGTCACGGAGATGGGGGATGAGAAATCACAACGGCCTTGCACGCAAAACGCTCACCGTTCGGCGCAGTAAAACTGCAATAATTCCAAAGAAAGAAATAAAAAAGACTGTGCTTCAACATAGCCTCGCGAGTCTCAACTACACATGTCATATGGTAATTATCTTTGGCGTTAAATATTCCTGCACCCAACAGTCGAGTTCTTCGATTAGTTGACTTACGTGAACTGTTGGGAAAAGTTGTTGAGAAAATACTCGAGAGTTGAAGAACACTCTTCATCCACACGCCTAGACGTCGAACAAATACACCAACAGAGACGTTCTTAAAATCACACATGAAAGAAGACACGAGGTATGAGCTAACATGTAAGCAAAAAAATTGCATTGCACGTCAAAGATAAACGCACACCAGCATTGCAACAACGCTGATTTAAACAAATGGTGGAATAAAAGCAGTGAGCGTCGGGTCAGGGGCCACACAGGACTGGACTTACTAATTAGGTGCACCGGCCCCACCAGCGCGAGTCAGCTCCCAGCACCGACCAGCTCCACGTACCTGCAACCAAAGGAGAAAGTTAGGCAGGCCAAAACCCTACTTTTACTTTATTTTTATGTTCAAATATACTCGCATGTAAATCATACACCAGAATTACAAATCGCTCAAATTGAGCCGCCATAAACATGTCGTCCATCCTACTTTATGAGAGTGCTTGCCCAACTGCGCAGTTGTAGATAGGCTGCATTGTCTCAGTCGACGTATAATACGAGCGGCAGTATACAATAAGGCAATCGAACAACTTCTTCTAAGATGACAAACATTTTCAAAATCCATTTTTTGTTCATAAATATCGATAAATTATGATGAAATGAAAACTGACGTGGAATTTGTTGGAGTGAATACTATGAATACGGAACATACCATCTGAAAAACTGCAGGTGAAAAAAATAACTATTCATTCAGCAAGTGAAATGTCACGCTAATTACACCCGTAGCATTTCCCAATATATCAGGACATATTTACAAATGCCATTGTGTTGAGACGAAATGAAAACTTCAGTCTGATTATTTTATTCAATGTAGTTTCCTACTCTTTCAAAAGAATAAATTACAGGCTATTTTCAGACATTAAACTTCCTCAACGAAAAGACTAAGGGAAATACCAATTCTCGTTGATTAGTTTCCGATGCTAACAAAGATAAAAATGCTAACGAAGATAAAAATAAACTACCATGAAATTTCAGCTACACTATGATGCAACAACGCAAATGCAACCTTTCACAGAAAGTCACTCTCTTTAGTAAAAATTCACCTTTTTTATGTGCGTGAGATTATTAATATTAAAACTAATTTGAGGACGAGAATGATGATGCACGAGACTGTGACGGCGGTAAGATCCCAGCAGGACCACACTCGCCTGAACCCACGCCACACTAGAAAGTATCAATAAGGCAAGCGCAGGAGCATCCAAGTTGGAGTCATCCATGCGAGGTGCAAGAAGCCTCACTCACACCAGCGAAAGCTCGCTCGTCGGGAAGCCCCTCCATTAAATCCTGGTGAAGCTTACGCTACATTCGCTGGACAAATCAAGGACCTGATCTGAGGGCGTGAGAGTGGGTGGATGGGTGACTCTTCCACCGCCAACTAATTCTGTAATTGCATTTTAGTAGGGAATAAAATTATACGAGTACAGTTGTTTTTCCAAAGGGAATCACGCGATGCTTGCAGCTGGGCGCGCAGCCTGGGCACGAACGAACGGCCATAGACACACTCATGTTTTAAGAATTAAGCGACTAAATTTGGAAAGTTAGGAAAGTGATTTCGTCTACCTGTTAGTTTTATCGTGGAGACAGTCGAGGCTGTTAATTTGCCCTGGTGTCGAGAATTACTAAATTAGCTACGATTATTCAAAGTGTGGCCCTGATTTAAATGTGTTTTAGGCAATGTAAATATCGAGAATGATCATTTTCAGGAGAACGCCCCAAGTCGATCAGTTCTTCTCTTGAAGCTAAAGTTTCGGAAACGATCAGGCAGAAGTGAATAAAAGCCCGCACAAACTAGATTCAGTGTACTCCTGGAAGCGACGGAATCGCATCAACTTCCCGAATTTAAAAAACTTCCCACTAAACGATTTAAATTTTAATGGCAACCTAAAATATACAGTAGGCGGTGGCAATAAAAGTCTTAGGCGGACACAAGAGCCCTTATCGAGCGGCCAGAGCGCAGAGGGCAGGACAAGTCAAGTTATGGTCAATGAAAGAAACGTTAATTTCTGAACGATAAACGTATACTCTCGCTGACGCGTACCGTCGCACAGCGCGCGCATTGAGCTCCACTACACAGGCAGGGAAGGAATTTTGTAGTGGACAACGACGCAGAAGACGCGGGATATTTTTTTGCACCCAAGGAGTTCAACGCTGTGGTCTTGATCTTCTAGGAATCTAGAGGTTGAAGTTCGTACATGAGCTGTATTTAACAGCAACTATTTGTGAACTTATTAAAGAGTTATTCATTCAGTAGAATCCGTATCGCACAATTTTGAGGCCATTTAATGGAGTTAACGATTGCTGGATTTTACACAAGAATTCAACACAGAAAAATAACACGCAAAAATATTTCAAAGGTATTCTATGGCACATATATCGCTATTGCACATCAATAATGCAACCAGAAACATTTGAACCTACTCGAACTAGTTCAATAACCCTACGAAATTCTCACTGCCAACTAGTTTTACTTAAATTCTAAATCTCAAAAGGCCAAATATTTGAAGGCAGAAAAAATGGCTCACTTTACCTTAACGATCAAATACGTGAATGAATCAAAATTGTAAAATAGCTTTCAGAAGCGATGAGAAATACAAACCTTGCGACAGACTGAAGCTTTGTAAATTTTCACATGTAGCATAGGCACAAATATCAAGGATAACACAACACAGTACGCACAAAAAATCATTAAACCTTTATTCACATGAAAATAGAATACTACTATTGAAATGAACTAAATAATGTTTCTTTGACAACAGATATTAGTTAAAGCATGTAATATATACTTACAAGGACCATAACCTGTTGTCTAATGATTTATGAAAATTGAAACCATTCTCGAGCATGAGATTCCACACACAATTCTTTGATTGACTGAGAAAATTCAGACTATTTAATCAAACGGTCTCCACAACCACCAAACTTGGTTCACTATTCTGTCATAGACTAAAACACCCGTGTAGCTGTACGCATGAGCCGGTTAGAATAGGTTGCGTTTGCCAAATTTCAGGCTGCCATCACTAAACACACACGAGTAGAGTCAGGAAGATAGTATCGCTTACAAAAGTCTAACTCAATTCAATTTGCCAACTCGATACGAGAAGTGCATGACTAGACACTGTCAAGATTGCCAAGCCTGAATTAGATTCACTCTTGCAGTTCATATATCCGCTCTGATGAACACCTTCACAAGTAATGCAGTGGAAGAGTTGTCGTAAACTTCGGGTACGATCAATTCTCACGAGAAGTAAAACATTTCAGAAGCTAAGAAGCAAGCCAATAGCCTGAGTGCTCGAGTAATCCACACGCTGTTATGATGGTCATAGTCACTTTAGTGATTAGCAATAAACTTCTACATGAAGTACAGTTTTACTATACGACTTGACATCCTCGTGGGTGGGTAACAACATGTTTCACGGGTTTAGAACAAATTTAAGCAGCTCACTTCACTCCTCCGTTGCACTGAACAAACTATGTCAGGAAAGCAGAAGAAAATGAAAGTTAACACAATGCTTTTGATATATTTGCAGGCCTGCATTCACCGCCCTCACTAAAATCTTAACTCAACTGAACAGTGTGCGGTATTTACGGACAAATGAATTTGTCTTCTCTAAACGAAAGAAAAACACTGATAAAATGCACTAAAAGAAAGCTGAATGAAATAATACTTCCAACGAATAAGTCCTTCTGAATTGAATTACCAGACCTAGTTTTTCCAATTATTTAACCGTGAGACATCTAGAAATCCCTGGAGATTGTGAGCTCAGCTGCTGCTCATTGGCAAGATGGATGATCGCCAGATTGATGCTCCAAACTGAAGCCAGCAGATGAATTTCAAAATACGTACGCGTACAGCGGAAAGTATGCGTAATCAGCTTTTTTATTAAAGGCAGCGCAAGACGTACATCTGCATTGAAAAAACAGGAAACTCAAAAAGATTGATTCATAACTTGGTCTGACTATGTCAAGAATGCACATCTCTATCCCTTAAATTCCCGCCAACACAAATATTTTAACCAAAATATGGGGAACATTCCATGTTCTACAGTAATAATTTACAACGCCTAATGTTACAACCTATTTGGTTCTTATGCACGGTAAATTTATTATGGGAACTGAATTTACTATCATTTTCTAAATTATTTTAGAGCCAAAAGTAACTTTAATTTCTAAATAAATATTAAAAGAAGCTTACGATTGCATGGAGGACTTGCATAAGTTGAAGAAAAATCAATGCTCTTGGTGATTTGAGAGGCGAAGATATACTGATGCACAGTAACAAGTTATTCAAAGGCAACAACTATTTTGTACATAATAGATGAGGTACGCTCTGTACATCATCAAAAAGGATAATTTGAAGTATTTTCTACTGATATCAAATAATCTTGTCACGCTCACGTTATCTGGACCCGAAAATGTTAGTGCAGAAAGAATTCAGAAGCCTATACTCTGTGAACATGAATTTTTCTACTTTGCATGGTGTGTTGACAACTAAAGAATTCGAGATTCGACTGTTAGTTATTTTACGACTTACTAATTAAAACCAATGGGCTCCCAAGAGAGGAAGGCATCAATTAATTTTGGAAGAAGAATACGAGAAGTCTATGCGCAAGGTGCGTCCTTACGCCATGCGCGTAGAAACAACAAGACTGAGAAAAGTTTATAAACACAAGAGAAAAGTTAAAAAAAAAAGTAATGAGTTCTGACATGTGACACAACAAAAATCCTAGTCTATTTCAACATGAGGAAGGCCCATCTAACCTCCAGGTCGTAACCTCGTATCTTTCCCCAGGGAGCGCTGATTCCCATAGATGCAAAAGTTGCATGTCCCTGAGGGGGGTTGGCAACTAAAAAGGAAAAAAAATAAAAAGAAATGAAAGAAAAAAATTGAAAATCAGTTATGATAAAACTGAATTAATACACGCCAAACGAAAACAGAAAAAATCCCTTTAAAAACTGCCAATCTAATAACTGAATTATTTCAGAAGCACCTTAAAGAAAACAAAATAGTAGCCCTAAGAATTAATAAGACATAACAAAGGTATTATAAGACAAACATACAACAGCGTTAAAAACACAAATTGTACTGAAAAGTACGATCGTACGAGTTAGCCGAGGTAAACGCTCACTAAAGTTCATCGACGTCTAACTCGATTTGCTAGACGCGAGTCACATGACGAATGCACGATCGTGATGACTTGAGTCATGAACGTATCAAGTTGCTAGTGCTAGATAAAGGCCCAAAGTTAGTGCCTCTAAAGCAATCCAGAGGACATGCAAACCCCACTTGATTCCAAACGAGCCAACAGGCAATACGCCAGCACGGACGAGGCACCGGTGTAATGTACGGGCTCGAGCCACGCGATACTGCCGTAGGTAGTGCAGGGCATGGTGGTCGTCTGTGTGCTCTAAACGGCCTTTCTTCTTCGGCTACACACACGTATCAGGGTGAGCTTCAGAAAGTTCCCCATTTTTTGTTAACATCAACATAAACACATCAACTTGAATCCAACGTGAAAGAAACTGCTTTATAGTAGAAATGAATTCGCAGTTGAATGTTTTTTTTAATGATGCTCGGATGGTTTCCATGACGCAACAGAGAAGGTTGTTTTGAGCTCTATTTTGGCATACAACAACGATGTAAATAAAAGTTATGTTGTTAAGAAGCAAGATGTTATTTAATACGATACACTAGATACCACTGAAGTGAAACTTATTTTTATAAAGCGAACAAAGGCCACGGCAGCTGCAACGTTGCAAGATCCCAGACTTCGAAAACATTTTTGTCAACATTTCAGGATGAGAGTCAGAACTTTCCCTTCCTTCTGATTGGCTGTGCCTTCAAAAAAATTCAGCGCGAGATGAAACTTGAAATTGGAACCGGGAGATGACATTTCTCAAGTATTTGTAAGAGATACGCTCTTAGAACAAATGGAATAAAAGATGGCAACCGAGGCTTTATACCTGTATATGTCTCGTATCATTGCGTTGATAATTTTCGCTTTTAAGTGTGAATCCATCCTCGTACACTGGCTATGAACTTGCAAAGCACCAAACTAAAAAATAAGGATTTGGATTCAGTGTTACGCCTCAAACAAAACGAATCTGAAAGACATACTTGCAATTAATTGCGCTTTCTTCCATTTCAACGCTAATGTAGTGGGAGACTGAAAATTGTAAAACCCACGATTGCTTAATCAATGAGCTAATGATTTTGGAAACTCTACACACAAATTCAATCACAGGTAAAATTTCCAGTTAAACAGGTAATATAACAGAATAAAAATTAGGTTTATTATTTGCAAAGAAATATATTTCAATGCCACTATAAAATGTTTCCTCAATGGCACAATTTACATCATTGTAAAAATAGTTGGAACATCTTTAGTAACGAAAAGATGATGCAACCATTGAAATTCCATCTTTTTGTAAATTTGTGGCGAATGTTCAGAACTGCTGCGCACAAAAGGAGTCCGAAAAACCTTCCCGACTCAAATTATCTGCATGCAAGAAACAAGATACTACAAATCGGGTGTGAAAAGTAAGTTTCCGGTTGCAATAATTCTCTCAATGCTTCATTTAAAAAAAGGTAACTCCCCTAAACACCAAGGACTCGTTCTTGGTTTTGGTGAAATCATTTCATCATGTACATTACTATCTTTACTTGATTTTCTAGCTGTAAATAAATTTTGTTCAGCTGTGGTTTGAATGTTGTGGTAAATTTATGTTCTGTAAACTACCTGTAATTTTTCCTTTAAGCCAGAGCTCGAAATTTTCAAATTACATCAAAAATAGAATTGTACAAATAATCGTCCCAAAGCACTGTGCGTCCTTTTAAAATACCATGCGTTAAAGTGATTTGTCGTAGATTTAAATCGAATGAAATAAAATTCAAGGTATAGAAAAAGAAAGGTCTGAGTAGCGACAACCTGAAAATTTTCAAAAGGAAGGAATTAGACGTTATAATGCTCAAAATAAACGACAAGGCTCACACCTACCCACCAGCATCTAAGTATGTAACATAATTTATGTCAAATGCTGTTGGACATGTAAACTAGAACTTTAAATTTATTGTTTAGAAAAGAAATGCACGAGTAGTCGTGTATATTAATGCAAGTTTCATTGCATTAAATTAGATGTTAGTTTAAGTCTCTCTAACCGCAACAAAGGCGTTCCAAAGAGAGGAAGGAGGCGGGTACCATTCACTATGGACTAAAGGGAACGCGGATTCTGTGCAAGAGGTGCTTAGAAATAGTAGGTTGAGAAATAAGATTATGAAACATGGTGAAAGCTGAAGAAAGTAGTAAGTGCTGAAAAACAGGATAGCAGGGAACAGAAAAAAGATGGTCCGTTTTTTAACAGAAATTCTATTCTATTTCAACAGAAGAAAGGCCTTCCTAACCTTAAGCTCGGGATCTCATATTCCCACTGGGAGCATTAATTCCCATAGGTACAATAGTTGAATCCCTCTGAGGGGTTTCATTGTCTCAAATAGTTCAGTAATTCTTAGCAACCCAAAAACTTATCTTTTGAAAAACTCAATGAACTTTGTTCGCACGCAAGCAACAGCCACTCCATCCCGTCTCTTCTTGTGATCAAACATCGAGGCGGGGCAAAACTCGAAACTGATCTGCGAGAACGACCGATTTGTAAGCGATAGGCAAAAAAGGTGCCAAACACACGGAGTAGCAAGTTTGCAAGACGGTTACGTCTTCCTAACACGCTTGAAATGACAGCGACATCGTCCACGGTTGCGAGCAAAAACCGTCGACAGGAGAATAAATCTTGTGAGTGCATGGGGCGTGGACGGAGGGACCTCGAATAAATCTAACGAAGTGTGAGTAACGCAAGGGGAGTGGAAAACGAGCCAAAGTCACACTGCCCATAAACAGAGATTATGTGAGCGCGGGAGTGTGCGATTCAGAGGAAACGAGGGGGAGCTGGAAATGAAAGACAAAAAATCAAAGAGGAAAGACAATGTGGAGAGAACAAGCACTATACAAAACATCACTCAAAAATGCTTGTTAGATTTAAATAGATGTTCAACATTTACTAATGTTCTCCGCATAGAAAAAGAAAAAAGCTGACCACGATGGTTAAAGAAAATTTGCCCACAAGTATTGCGAGGATAATTATTACATCAGTTAGTTGGACACCCTAGCCAAAACAAAGATGATCTCAAGAGCGCAAAGAGAAGGGATCATTTATTATGGAGTGTTGGAAACGAGGAATTCGCGCAGAAGGTCAGTTCCCACAGAAGAAACTTTGCGCTAGAAATAGCAAGTAAGAAGGGAAGAGGAAGAAAAGACAGAAAAGAAAGCGAAGAAGGTATGATAACCAAAAGAAGCATAGTGGGCAGAGAAGATATAAGTCCCAAAAGTCAATCTACCGCTGAGGTAACTTAACAGTATCTCTCCTGGTGGGGGCGAAATGTCCATAAAGAAATACTTCCATCTCATTAAGGCTATCAAAAATTAAACAGCACAACGAAAAAGCACAAACTGAGAATATTACAAAGTCAGAGACGGCCAAGAACTTGAGCCCATTCACGGCTGCATTCATGCATTGGCTTCCATTTTTTATTCCCATTCTATATTTCAAATATTAACTGCACTTTTCCTGCCACTTTTACTATGTTCAATTAAAGTAGAAAATGAACATTTGACCATTGCAGTGTCATCATTATTTCGGACTAGTCGAGCTCAGGAACAGGTTATTCCAACGCAGCATGTCGTCGTAGGGTGCAGCTGGCAGCGAATGCAAGTGAACTTACGCTGCCAGCTGTACGGAACGACGACGTAAATCGGTGGGAAATCCTGCACCAACGCTCCCCATCCACTGACGAGCTGTAGGTCTTGAAGATGAACTGATGCCTATCCAATGCAGCGAAACCCTTCGGAAAATAGAAGATAAAATATTTCTACATTCAAGAGACTGTGAAATATGTTCAATATTTTCAAAACAACGACTAATATTTCATAGCAATTTGGTCAGTTTTTAAACAAATTTTCAAAAATTAATAAGATATTATTAGAGACACAAATTTGGTGAGGAGGTTCCTTTACATGACTACAGGGTGTGCTGTTCACAAATTTCATTGAGCAAGGTTAGATATTAAGGCCTGAGATGCCATGTTCAAGTCTAGTTGAAGAAAGATCCCCATGGAAGCTCTAACTTTCGAGGTCACGCTGACCGTGCACGAGGCCCTTACCAAGCACAGCAGGCTTGCATGTCGCTGGAAACCTTCAGTAGAGAAGCCTTATGGCCGAAGGTCGGTAAGATATTGTGTACCAGGTTCTAATCAACGAGGTCACACTAAGATGACGCAGGAAGTTCTAATTTACGAGGTTACACTAAGATATCGCACACCAGGTCACAATTAACGAGGCTCCTCAGAGAGCTATTGTGCAGGGAGGATTGGCTGGCGACATCAGTGCTGGTGTAAGTGGCGGGGCTGTGTAGCGCGGTCGAGCAAACTCGCGCTTCAGGCCTCTAATTAGAGCAATGAACTTGGTGGGTCGTCAGCTCAGAGCACGATTGATGAGTACGCGCTGCAAAATTGATGGCTTGAGATTTAGAGAGGTGGGCTCTACAATGAGACGATATGCCACCAGCCTCACGGCACCGCTCGCCGCCTTTAATTGATAGCTGAAGGCAACACGGACGCGCTCAGCCTAAACCGCAAGGAGAATGCAATGGATTTAGCGTAGTCGGGCACCGATTGTTGCGTGAAGTCTCAGCTCGGCATTTCGAAAATGACCACTTCGCCACATATTAGGAATTAATAGTACGAGAGCAGTCAATTTTTTCACTATAATCAGAAACTTTCATAACCATAAGATAGAAACAGTATCCATGGGCGTTTGAATGCAGTGCCATGAACAAAATATTCGAGTATTGAAAATAACAGACTCGAAGAGTCGTACAATTTTTAAATTTCGTGACTACCCTGAAGGAGGAAAAAAAAGAGTGGCCAAAGTTTTACGAATGTATTCAGGAAGAAAACACTGAACTACATCGATGCTAAAAGATTGAAGTGGAACACTCGGTTTGTTCCACATAAGTAAAAATGATATTTCTCCGATACGAAACGAAAAGTTTATTTCAAAAGCGTAGCTCGGACTGCAGTTCTGAGACAAAAATAAGCCCTGAGAGACGTGAAGTGCACCAAGGGAGACCACAAGTGTCATGTCAAAGGAAGAGATTGCAATGAGAAGTCGGGAGGAAAAACTAGACGACGAGCAAGAATTCGGGAAACATCACCGAGACGTACTGCAAACCCTCACCTAATGAGCACTCGTGTAGTAGCACTCTAATTCATTATACCGAAGAGTACGCAGATTTGATAAAGTAAAACTTGGTGATAAATCTTAATACAACTTGCAGCCATAAAACAGCAGTGACTACACAAGTGCATGCTTTGCGGGTCAATTATGTTGAAGTGTCGTATTTTTAGCAAATTCTGGCTGGGGATGGAAATTGAGCTTCCTAAAAACTCAGATATTCAAGGAACAGACCATCAAGGATTGCTGTAAATTATCATCCAGTGAAGGTCAATTAAAACGCTAATAACAGCGAGGGAGACGTGCAAGCACATAAAACCCATACCCATTGTCGCGCGGTCACTAATGATCCTCTCAAGCAAGTGAAGTGGCGAGAGCTGTGATGATCAGACGTAAAGTAAGAAAATCATGGCAAAGAGGATCGTTTGATTTTATCCGACTGTTGGTTCATTAACTTACTTATCGTCAGGGAAAACTCAACTTGCACTTCAGATCATGTTTATTCCGACAGAAGTTCGGACGTTGACTTATTTTCTGATTATTGCTTTTAAAAATTGGAAGTAGCACTTGAGATGTGTAGCAGCACAGACGAGAAAAACCTCAAAAGAAACAAGGAATAAATTTGAAAAAGGTGTCAGAAAAGAAAAATGTTTCGAAATAGGGGAAGATATTGGCAACAATGTCAGCTTGAGAATACAACGTGAGATTTAAGTACATTTGCGATCACGAGAACATCACCGGTTACTGTCCATACAGTGATGGAAGTTCATATAGCATAAATGCTGGATAAAAGAAATCAGTAGGCACATTACTAAGTTAACTGACTACGACAGTCATACCATAGACGCATATAACGCATGCTCTACGCCAGCTATGGAAATGGCGACCTAGGAGCTCATTATGTTCACGTGAGCTCAACTCTTCCAACACGCACACTTCGGCAGTAGCGACAGGAGAGACTTCTCATTGTAGGGTTGCAATATCGACGGTTTCTATTCTAGCATAAATGAACCATTTCTAAAAGTGTTAGATTTAAATTAAGAAGCACAAATCCATCTTAACTAGAGCTGAAGGAATTGACGAAGATTTCACAATAAAAATTGGATAACATGGGTAACGTATCTGAAACTCTCTCCACATTCTGCGTTGTTCTGCGTACAACTCAAGCTTCAACTGCAGATGGTAGTTCTGCACCTTAATAATAAACAATTAAAGCGTTTACGTGTGGCGTTCCTATTATTTATATAGGCCTTGTTTGTATAAAAATTCAACGAGTGCTTCTGAGTCATCAAGGCTTAATTAGAGAATTGATGTAAGCAGTATTTTTTCGGGATAAAATCATAACAAAGCCCGTGAAATGGAAAAATTATGTCTCTGATTGACCGTAACTAAACAGTATGAACGATGTAATGAGAATTTCCGACGTTTCAATGCTACGTCTGTAAGGTGTAGGTAGCTGCTTAAACAAAACTTGGTTAGTCCTCTATTACATAGCAATGTGTACGCTTTATTTGCTATTAATGCCAGCGCGCTCCTGAACACTGCATTTTTTCAAATTTGGTACCGTTCCAATATTGGTTTAAATTCGGAAGGTTAATCAATGAACGTATAACAGTGCGCTAATCTCACACCATTTCCATCGAAATATTTGAACAAATTAAAACTGAGCAAATTACACATCGATTTTATGCCGCAGGTCATTTAATGTTTTAAATAATAAAAATACTAGCATTCTTCAATACACGCAAATAATATTGCTGCTCCACTACAGAAGAGTCGACTTCGAGTTATTGAGCTCTGTGCAAGCTTCAAAGCTTTAAACAAGACAAAATTCTATACTTACGCTTATGAGGTAGTCAAAACTCTAATAAACAAAACTACTTCGATCACGTGCACAGCTGTTAGTGAAGAGCTACAAGCAATTGAGACGTTAAATATCAAGTAGAGAAATTATGCGCAGACTTCTCCGCTTGGAAGGCAGCCCGACATGCTCGTTGCACCAACGCTGTTTGCTGGCCTGACGCGCGCAGAAATTGATGGCAGTCAGCCATACTCCAACAGGGGTCTCGGGCAGCTGCAGCGCAACTTTTGCTGCGCCTTCAGCACGGATTGAAGACGTATCACTTCAAGGAGATAGTTGAAAAACAACACAATATGAGCCCACGAAAAAAATTTCAAGCACACAAAAATAAGTGCAAATTGAATATAGATGGGTCATTGATCAAAAATTAAAGTGCATAAAAAACAACACGACTCATATTTGCTAAATTGCTAGCGACCATGGATGATAAATTTCCGAGTACATCGGAGATTTTTAACAGTCTGAACATCAAAACTAAGTACAGCAACACAAAACAGACCGACGAACACTTTGTCGGAACCGCGAAGACAAAGGTTTGCAGCGAATCCAAAGAAATAGCGGAAGCGGCCTGAAATGAAGCGTGTATTTTGAATCAAGTATTTCGTTAAGCTAGATATTTCAGAGCATTACTAACATTAGACTATGTTAGTTTAAGCCTTCCTAACCTCAACAAAGGTGTTCCAAAGAGAGGAAGAAAGAAGGCATCATTCAACATGGAGATGAGGGAATTTATTCACACGGTGTGTCCAAGATGCCCTGCGCAGAGAAACACTACGTTGAGAAGGAAGTTTATTGAACAAGATAAAAGTTAAAGAAGAAAGAAGTAGGCGCTGATGAACAAAACAGCTGTGAGCTGAAAAAAGAGGGCCCGTAGCTAACAAAAACGTTTGTTTCAAAAGAAGCAGGCCTACTCAACTCTCAGTTCGGGTCCTCACATTTTTCCCTCGGGAATGCTAATTCCATAGATACAATAGTTATATCCCCCTGAGAGTTCGCTAAGCAGAGCATTCTGAAGTAATTTACCGTGGGTTGGTGACAAGTACACGGTGTCCGAAAACGTACTCACATGAACCGTGAAGACAAAACACGGATGCTCAGCTCGTGAAGGAGTGAAGGAGTGCAAAAAATGAAGAAGCGCAAATCAGAACTGCCCACGCGTCTCAGTGCGCTGTGAGGGGAAATTATAAAAAAACTGAGGGGTATATGCGATCCTCATAATTCGAAAAGTACGCTCCAACACGTTCTAAAGCATTTCTCTGTTCATAACACGAGCGTAATCAGTGGTGCGCGAAATAAATCAACTATCTAGGTTTTTGGAGACAATGAGGCTTGCGTCGCCTTAGCAACTGTGGCGCCGCTGCTTGGAAAGCTGTCGTCTCACGGACACTTCCAATTGAGCAACTCTTTGGGAAAGCATTTAATTTTTGGACACGTCTAGGAAACCTGGAATAGCGCTCAAAATCTCTAAGAAAACGGGGACCCGATTAGACTTAGTGCAGTTCCCGTTGCTCGTAATAAAAGTGCTCACTTCAAAGACCCAGCGTTCTTGGCAGGAAAAATTTCTTAAGCCAATAGACAGTTCGAGGATAGAAGTGAGGGAGCAAAGGAAAGATTTGCGCCTCTCAGCGGCACTTAAGAGCGAAACTCTGTTTAGGAGAGTTTCGAACGCAAAATTGGACAATCCAGGTTAACGAACCTGAGACTCTCATAGAAGTGGAGAGAGTGCTGGAGACTTTATCTCATAAGCTGGAGACGCATCTTGAAGCCACAAAGAGGTTTCAAGGGAAGTAATTCTTGGTCCAGCTAAATGGTTTATCTCACGGAAATGTACGCATAGTTTAGTTAATTTTAGTTGCAAGTATACTCAACGATAAATGAAGATCTTCGTCACGTTGACAGCCTAAGACTAAATGGGAGTTCCTTTAATTTTTCAAATCGCACAGAATTTTGAAGCACAAAGTTTATTTTCAACCACCCAACTGAACAAAGGCTATATTAGATTTGATGGCTAGTTTAAGCCTTCCTTACCTCATAAGACATGCTCCAAAGAGAGAAAATAATTAAGGGCATGATTCCGCGTAAAGCTCTGCTAGAAATTTTATTTCCGCACAAATTTCTTTTTTCCAAACGTGAATTATTATGACATAAGCAAAAGTAACCTTTACTAGTTTGAAGCAACCATTTTACAACAAAAATCATAAAAAGTAGGTAGAATTGGATACGGAGTGTACCACGTAAAATGCTACAAGTTACAAATGCAACGTTTAGTTCCCGCCGAGGAAAACACACAAAATTAAAACGTCAAGATTGTGTCTAATGATAATGGTCCTGAAACTTGAGTTACAGATGTACATTGTATTATCAAATACATTAATGTGTGTATGAGTTTGAGTTAGTAAAATATTAAATTACAGACAGCACAGAACATCAAATCAAACACTTCGAATGTGGCGTGACCTACCGGTGGTCATTGAAGGCATTTTCATAACGCTGCTGACCGACCAACAGTTACAAACTCAATATTCATAAATACATAATCAAAATTAAATGAAACATGATCAAGTTAATGTTCGTTACTTTTAAAATTGATCCCTAAAATTAAAATAATCTGAGTTGAATATTGAACTTTAGTTCAACCCGGCGCACTTGACGGATTAACGATAGCAATTAATTAATGTTAAAGAAATCTTGACTCTTTTTAGAAAAAAGTGTTGAACCGAAAAAGCCCCACAACTAAACGAAGGGACATGAGCCATTCCCGAGACTTTATTTTCGTGCGTGGTTTAACGGCCAGCAATTTGTAGAATTTTTACGGGAGTCACAAAACGACCGAACGCTAAGAAACATACTCCAAAAGATAATTCCCAGTATAAAATTTTAAGAAATAACGAGATATTATTAATAGAAAAGGTAAAGATGAGTGTACATTTTTTAGAGATAATTTAGCAAACTTTGTAGGGCGCATGAAGCGGATGATTAGTGATAATGATTTGATTTGCGAGTCTCATGCGAAATGAACTTCAAAGATCGCCAGTCTATACTAAAGTTTGAGAGCAAGCATGTGACAAAATTTCACGCACAGTTTGGCACATTGAATTCAAAAACTAATCGCTCAACACAAAATTTATGAAAAAACAATTCAAATAAATCAAATAAATTTTTACTATTCGTGCAATTCTTTTGAAAAACTCAACTTTTGGCCAACACGATATTCATTTTGAGGCGCCAACTCCCTGCTACTTCGCCCTGACGTTCAGCGACCGATACCCGTATCGGCATAGGAGATGTCAACGGACTTCAGCTCCATTCGAATCAATTTTATTTACATAAAGAGATATACATGGAATGCCCTTGATAGACTTAAGCCTTTTGCTGCCATTATGGCAGGAGATATCGCGCCAATGCCACGCTCGGCATGACTGCAAACCCAAGTTCAACCAAGGAAGGAACTTCTCCAAACTGATAAACTGAACACGATTTTCGTACAGAAGATTTTGTGTGTAGCGTGGTAGAAGACAAAATTATTTTCAAATTGTATGTACGGGAAAAAACTTTAAGCGTAACTTATTGAAACCCTATTTTTTCCAGCAAAAAATTAAGACTGAAATCATGTATCAACATAATTTCTCTTATGTAACGCTCAAGCTTTTCATTTTTCAGTCCCATTGGGAACAATGCGGAAGCAAATTTTATAAATCGTCGAAGAACGAAGAGCTATAACTAAAATATGTTGAGGGCGAACTGGAGACAACGGGTACATTTTATTCTACTGCTATCCCTCGGCATCGATTAAAGCACATTTCGAGGTTTTTCTATTATTTGGGTAAACACGAAGCAGTGAATTTGATCATTATTCCTTACAGGGCTGGGAAACAATCCATGTATTGTAACTGCGTCACGGTCATCCAATAGTTTCAGTAAATTAGTAAATAGGCACTCTCCCTAACGGCTAAGCAAATACGAAATAAGCTTCACATTCTGTTGACAAATCAGGGAATAAATTTCAGCACTCAAGTCGCCACGATTGGAAACAACACGTGTCTACGATCAGTTAACAATAATCACTGCATAGTTTACCATCGAAAACCACACGGGAACTTGCACTCCACTTGACATCTATCCCGAATGATTCTAAAAAGATAGGGAGTTTGTAAATTGTCTATACGCTGCCAAGGGGATAAACTATGCATACTCATAAACTTTGATTGTGTACTATGTTAAATGGGAGAAACTAATCGAATTGCATCTTTCGAGGCTCTTCAAACCAAAGCTCTTTAAACTTAAGTGCAAAAAACAAAGGATGCATTATTTTGTGAATTGTAATTGAAGTAGGCCATTAAACACCCAGCGCGTCCGGACAAGAGTTCGATGTCACTCTGATGAGTTCCGAAGAGGTATTGTTTTCACATCCTACATAACGCATAACCAACAAAAAACGCAAGTACAATTCTCACTTATATAAAATACCTTCGTTGAATAACGGACGATACTTTACATTTTCATTATAGCTCACTTTTTCCCTCAAACAGCCTACCAAATATGACCATTCAACAAAACCAATATTTACATGTTTTGCTAGTCATTACCTCTGCAACAGCGCGGTGAAATGAGCGTTCCCAAGAACGTATACCTGACCCACGTACTTTAGCTGTAGGCTCTGTAAACACCCACCCAGTGTACCGTCGGCAGTAAACAGTGGAAGTTGATATTCTATCCTGCCTATAGAGTACGAAAAGCAGGATGTTCAAGAACCGCTGATAATGCATTCACCTTACAAATACAGAGATGGAGAGACCACCTGAAATGCAGTCGAAACCTCAGAGCCGCATACACCCTCCGTTTAGGATCTCCACAACACACCAGAACGAGAGCCACAACCCTTCAGTAAACACAGCGGAATGAATTAACCAAATACGAGCTCTTGATCCAACACAGATCTCGAGGTCAATGCTATCCTATCCTGTGACCATTCTAGCATCGAGATTAACAGAGGGTAAGCCATGACGTAAGCAGGGTTAGACTCTCGCTTTCGCTTCAATTGCGTTCAACTAATCGCTTGGGTGTAGAAACCGAATAAATCGAACAAAATAAACACATGCATGTAAAACAGTTTTTTACAGGATAAAGATCGAGTAATTTATTATCACACCGTAACACAAAAGCCGTAGGTGTTTGAATCAGCAGCATCAAATGTAATCAAATTATGTTCGAGGGCTTTTAAGATCCCAAAGCTATCAGTCACATTCAGAGTCTAATAAAAAAATAACGGAAATTTTTTTGAACTCGTTGATCATTTCACGAGAAATTCTTTATTTTTCATAAAATACGTTCTAGAATACGCTCAGGACAAAGCATTTCGTTTCAAGCTTTGAGAATGATCTGCGTCAATATTAGGAAATTGTAATGCAAAATAAGTTCTGGCGAACGTTTAAATCACACCTAACACAATTAATAGATATTCATGAAACGCGATTTGTTAATAAAAGAAATTTTGCTTCGAGAATTACGGAGCTAAATAAATAAATTTTAAACGGTGCACATGAACACAGGTTTGGGTATCCGGAAAATAAAAACAAAAGCTTCGCTTAGTCAGACAACTGATCAGTATAACTGTAGTACTTCGAACTTTAATTCGAACACTAACAGGTTGCAGAAGCTTAAGAATACAAACTAGATTTGTTCTTGTCAGGAAAAGTAGAGGAGCAAATTTCACCCTCACAGAATTAAAAAAAAAACCTCCCAATACTCTTGCGTTGATATTAAAAATGCACATAATTCTCATTAGTTGCTTAAGAGAGACACATGATACAAATTTGTTTCGAAGTCCTTTACAAGAGAAGTGAAGGGCAAGCATTGCAAAAAGTTTAATAGAACTTTTGCGACAAACTAAACGATAGATTGTGATTCGAACTTCCACCAAATGGTGAGGAAAGAAGTCCGGATCCGAAAATAGAAAAATATTGCTTGTAGCAATGCTCGGCTGCACGAAACTCGGGAGCACGATTGGTGGTAGTTACGAAATATGCGACAAGTAATATTTTAAAGAATAGTTTCAGTACTGCAATAGAAAATTTTCATGCATGACGCACAACAAAGTACTTAAAAATAAAAAATAAAAAATAGATGCACCGTGACGCTACTTTCATGAATTTCATGGAGCAGCAGATTAGAGGCTACGTACATTAAACAATGCATCTACAAAACAAAAATAAACTGATAAAAATGGCAATAAAATCCAATAGTTGTACATGTCTACACAAGCATCCTGAGCACTGCGCGTAATACATAAAGTCCAAGAATTCATTGCGAGTCACGTAAATAACAATTAAACTTGTGTGTTAAACAAGACAGTAAATTACGTTCCTTAGAGATGTCTAATCTGATAAGCCTTGATCAATTATATGAAGTATAAACCTCAGATTAAAATGAAGTAGTCATAAATGACATGAAATTCAAACTTAGCATCCTAACTTAATCTAACTTTCATGATCCACACAAGTAGTTTTCGATTTCAATTTTCATTATGGGCTCCCAGGAAAAACCTTAAAACTGTAGAACATTGAACATAAGCACAAAATGCTAAGGCTTTTTGTTTATTATCGTTTATTACACGCGCATCATGACTTTTTCATGTTGTGAAAAATTAATTATTTGAATTTGAGTTACAATAACAAATAAAAATTTCCCGTTAACGCTATCAGAAACTCGTACTGTTGTGAACCTCGCAAGCCTGGCCTGTTAGTAGTGTAGTAAACATAACCACGGTACAAGAATCTCTTGCAATGATACAGGTATCAGGAGTACAGTTCCTGTACAGAAATCTCTTGCAAAGATACAGAAATCAGAATTACAGTTCGAGCAGAAGAATCTCGTACAAAGATACAGGAATCAAGAGTACAGTTCGAGTACAAGAATCTCTTGTTAAGATACAGGAATCAAGAGTACATTTCGAGTACAGGAATCTCTTACATTTTCAGAGGGATTCTACGTTCACCAGCCAGTAACAGGAACCAGGCGAGGTACGGCGCTCGGAGCACACGGTGTTTGCAGTGCGTCAGGATTACTGGAGATTACTTTCAGGCCGCTGAGACCACTTACGAGTAGCCAGGATTACTAACAGGCAACCGAGATCACTTAGGTGTAACCACAATGGCAACCAGGATCACTTACGAGTAATCCTAATTACGTATAGGAAACCAGTATCACCTAGGAGTAATCAGGATTACTTATAGGTAGCCGGGATTACTAAGGTGTAATTTTTATTACTTATAGGCAACCAGGATCACTTAGGTGTAATCAGGATTACTTATAGTCAACCAGGTTAACTTAGGTGTAATTATGATTACTTATAAGCAGCCGGGATGACTGACGAGTAACCAGGATTACATGCACGCCCCCGGGATCACAGGGATAAGGGAGGCCAGCAGCCGGGACCGCCGGGAGTGCGCGCACGACAAAACTTCAGTTCGGGAGCGACTGTTGATGGTCAATAATGGAGCCCTCATGCTTCCCAGATTAGCATGCAAATGAAACTGCGAACAGCAGGCTGATGCCACGCCAGATTTTATAATAATGCGTATGCCATGAATATTTAATGGCGTGCCGAACCAAAGGCCATTAGAAAGAGACGAGCCAACGTCCCGTGTATCGTTATTATTAATGACGCCCAAGAAAATGCAAGCCTTCAGTCTCGTCACTAAACATTTTCAATTTACTGAAAATTGATGACAATCATGGAAAACAAAGTTTAGGTCTCTCACCCAGAGCAATCTAAATGTAGATGAAACACTACCGCTGTAACTGCAGTGAAAACATCCAGTGTCTGAGGTCCATACCAAAAATATGAAATCTACGTTCGTGAAACTGGACATGTGACAAAATAAATAAAATGTTGATGCTCGAAAACTTGGAGCATATTGCTTGCATAGAATGATCAGACGTTCCTGTCACAAACTTCTCTGCAGATACTAATTCGAACTTCCCCCAAATGCAGTGGCGTTGTGAGAAAAGAAATCCTGACCCGAAAGTAGAAAAAATATTGCGTGTACCAATGCTCGGCAGCACGAAGCCAATCAGACGTAAATCAAGCCTGTGCTCCGAGCATCTTTTCTGAACAGGGGCCGTAGCGCACCAAATCGAACACATATTTTTGTCGACAGAATTACTATAACACTCGGTCGATTAGTTCTTCAGGTTTAGGCCAAGTGCGAGAATTCATGAACCCGTTCACCTTCGTTCTTCAGGCGAGTATTTTTCCGGAGAAGCAATTTAATCAAGTCACTGGGAGGCAATTCCTTCACTAATTTCTCGAGTTGAGCATACAAAGTCACACGTAAATTGCCTCGATGAAGTTGGTGGGGATTCTATCTAAGGAAAAGCAAGGAGCGTCGGCCGACGCTAGCGGGCTTCTTGAGTTCCCATAAAAATCAAAGCTAACAAGCTCTCGGCAAAGCCCAGACGTAAAATCTGAGTGGGTTAATTTACTACATTCTAGGTTGATGATTGTGCATACCTGCACTCAAAAATTAATTTATTCATGAACACATTCCCGCTCCGTGTGAACTGAAGCCAGCGCCTGCACACGCCGAGCACAGCAGCGCATGTTCAAATGAGGGCACACGGAAGCTACAGCTTAAGCATCCGTGTTAGCATAACCCAGCAACTTTGTCCTTTGAGTTACTCCAAAAGTTTACTACAGGAAGCCAAAGTCAGATTACGGTGCGCACGAGCTTGCCTTTGATGGTGCCAATCAAATCAAAAGTGAAATTTTCCGGCCTTGCCAGGAGCGATGGAACTCCGGTACTACTCGACAATTTTCAGCAACTTTCAAATGAAGGCATGAACGCGGAAAATAATGAGTTCATTTCGAGCGAACGCTGGAAAAGGAGGGAATGTTAATGCAGCGAGTAAGTTGTTCCAAGTGTTTAACCATTTGCTTCAGACCTCGCTCAAATATTACGATTCTGATTGGGGCACGCTCAGCGACACCGCTCTTGCTCAAGAACAAGATTTTACGAAGGAATGCTGAGAAGGAAAATAGAAATCTGGGGCATGGTTTTTGCATGTCGCCTTAGCTACGCCGCGAGCTGTTTTTCGAGTAAAAATGCCGAAGTTTGAGCTTCTTCAAAATAAAATTTGAGCTCTCAGACCTGACAAATTTTAGGCTTTTGACCATGTAGCGAAGCCGAGGCGCATTTAACACTTTGACTGCAGAATGCGCGACAGGTCAAAGCCACACAATGCTGCTCACCGACCAGCAGCCACAAACTCAATTTTCATTAATACTTGGTCAACACTAAATGAAGGCGTGATCCAGTTAACATTTGCTATTTTCAAAATTTTTACCACAATTGACTTTAAATTTGAGTTGAATATTGAACTTCAGTTCAACCTAGAGCGGTCAAAGTGTTAAAAGAACTTACGCTGATTGCTGTACTGCCATGGTGACACAAATTGTTTGAAAATCTTTCTCATATGATCATTACTGAGCACGATGCCCATATATTCATGTACACTAATTTTAGTCATGTCGTAAATGACGTTCACAGAGACTGTATCTAACCGTAATAACACAGCAACAGAAAACAAAATAAATAATCAGGAAGCGGAGGGAAGGTTAAATGAATTTACTGGACGTGCATTATAAAATGGGTCAGTTGTAACGCAAAAAAACTTTAAAACATTCGAAATTAGACCTAAAATCACCCGTGCACAGGCAGGCCTTAGAAGAAAATGATGCACTGAAAACCGCAATTTAATTTGGAATCACAGATACGACAAAACAAACAGGAGACAAGATATGAATCACACAACGCGGAGATGTTCATGAAAACTGCTGAACAATCAATGAAACAAACTTACAATCGCTTCGTAATCTCGTTCATTTTTACCAGTGTGCCCGAAGAAACAGCAAATTAGGCCACGCGAGAAGCCCATTTCCTCGCATTTACGATGAAATTGAATGTCTATAAAATCTTGATTACACTCAAGAGGCAAGTTATTTTGTGACAGGCATCCGTGTTCAGAAATTTAACGCGCCAGTGGTGGCACAACAGAGATTGTGGGATGATGTTCAGTAAGCTGGCGGTGCACAGGATTAGATTACACGTTAGTTTAATCCATATAACCACAACCAAGGTGTTTCGAGAGACTAAGGAGGAAGACACAATGTAGTCTGGAATTAAAGTCCTAAAATCTGAGAACAAAGTGGCCCCACACCCTACAAAAGAAAGCGAAATTTAGAGAAGGTAATCAGACAAAACAAAAGTGGAAGAAGGGTAACAAAAAGCAATTATGAGTTCAAATGTAATAAACGCTGAAAAACTATTCTATTTCAAAGAAAAGAACACCTACCAAACGTTCAGCTCGGAACCTTGCATCTTCCCCTGGGACGACGAGTTCCCATGAGTACAAAAGTTGTCTCCTCTCTTGGGAAGAATGCGGGGGAGCAAAAGTGCGGAACGAGTTGCACATGTGACGGTTTCGCTTACTTGGTTTACCATTAAAATTATCAGCTTATTAAATCACGACCTTTTGCAGGGCATTTTAGTACCTCTTGTTGATATTTAGAGATAGTCAAGAAGAAGGACTATGAAAGCTTCACAACTGAAAAGTCCAGCATAAATTCAAAAAAGTTAAGATTTAAAATGAGACAGGAGTGAAAAGCACAAACATCTTGGAGAAACTGAAAAACACAGAAGCAAAATATTACCCTAAGTCGAGAATTACGCTGCTTTTGGTCGAGGAGTGTCCACGCAGCCTTAATTACACGCAGCCTAATTTTCCCTCTTCAAGTGATCGTTGATACGCAATGGAGTACCAGCTGACGAAGCAGCATAAGTCAAATTCTAGTAAAGCAACATAGAGGTATTACACATTGCGAACAAATCGGTTCACTCACGCCACAACTCAACCCCACTCGCAGTTAACTTTATTGACCAGAGGAAAAGAGCACAAAGTCCAGCACTGACCAAGAGTTCTTCACATAGAAAGAATCAAGTCAAGGAGCAAACAAAGAAATCGATGAAACCGAAAATCGGCACTTCCGCAGTAAAGCGAAGAGGACGACCGCAGCTGGGCTATAAAACGCGTACAGTCACGTGGCTGAGGGCGCGTGATGAATCGCACTTTTTAGCTTCAAACGAGGGGAAAAGAGGGAACGCGGCGTACGAACTCAGGGCAAGGCCAGGAAACGAGCAAGTTCACTTTTGTGACTGGAGTCGAGGATATGCGGTGTGAGCTGGGATCCGAAAGCAACAATTTATGGGAACTTCCGAGTTCTCCGTGTGAAGTATACTCGCATTAGATTAAATAATCGTTTCATGAAGGTGCTTTGATCTCTCAGAAGATGTTATGCTAACAAAAAGAACTACCTAAAAATTCAAGTTCCCATTCGAAATGTCCCACTCTTGTCGTTGGGTGCTCGTAAATGAGAATCATAAACGTAATTCATGGAAAGAATTCATCATTTCTACCCAACTTATCTGCGCCTATACTACTACTACTACTACTACTACTAGTTCACCATAACGATCTTTCCGTATTCCGTAAACAATCAAGGCCAGAAAGTCTTAAAACGGACTGGCACTATGGCAAAGCTCAAATTTGATTACAAGCACAAAGAAAAAATTCTGGCTTCAATTAGAGGACAGAGAATTTGCTGATAGTGAAATAAATCTAAATCCCAGTCACGACAAACCTTGAATTCTGTTTACTTGTGTAAAAAGAGGAACGTTGACGCAAGTACATAAAAATGGATAAAAAGGTATTGATGAAAAAAACCAACGGGCTAAAAGCTGAAGGATGTTTCGAAAGTATAGCGTCAAAACGACCACCCGCCTTGGACCTTTCTGTTCCTCAATACAGAGCGGAGCCACCCAAAAATGGATGCGATCATTTGAAGGCATTCGTATACAATGAGGACTTTCGTTCATCGTATCAAGTCATAAACAGTCGCTAAATTTCATCGGGCGATCTCATTTGCAACGATTTCAATGCTTTCAGAGGAAGAAAATTTCCTTGGAGCACCGCCACTCGGTCGACGCTGAGCTGCCAAGAAGACTGCACTTGGACGGGGTCGCCGGTTCCCGACGCTACACTAAACTTTTCGGCCCAACTGCCTAAAACAAACTCGTATTAAGGCTTACGACTTTCTCCCAAGAAACAAGGCTAGTTCCATGGACGTCTCGAGTCTGTTTATTTAGAAAGAATTGTTACTTCATGCGAGGCGGGGATTTGTTTGAGTGGATACTTGGTCACGAAGAATGAAAAGAGTTAGATGGCTGACGTTAGGCAGCACTAAGCAAGAACGAGCTCATTTCTAACGAAACTAGAAAATTTCGTTCCTATTCGTTGATACCTATTCATGAATTGCTCAAAAATCTCTAAGCATCACAAGTTTTCAATTTCAATGGAGAACACAGACGTAGGTCCCTCAAACGTAGGTCCCTCTTGGTGAATACAAAAGATTATAAGTTAGTTTAAACCTCCCTAACCCCAAGAAGCGCTTAACTTCCAAAAATGGAAAGGAGAATACACCATTTAGTGAGGAGTTAAGGGAGTGCGGAATCTATTCACAGCGCGTATTTCAACACAAGAGTCCCTGCGTATTAAAACAGTGAGTCAGGAAGGAAGTTTATGAAATTAAATGAAAGTTGTAAAAGAATTGCTTATAACTACTCATGATCTACGATCAAAAAAGTAACGCTAGGAACATGGAGGTGCAACTGGCCAACGCATCATTCTATAAGTCCCAAAGAACCACGCTAAAAACTACAAAGAATTCATCGCCAGTAAGAACCTTGAAGTTCTTTTTCAAAAACTTCGGCTTGCTACCACCACGGTCGCAACTCTGTCACGGTCCTGAATCGAAACGCCATCAGAAGATGCCACGAAGTTCAACCTACAATTTCATGTTATATTTTCATAATGTTAATAAGGTAGAAATGGGGATTTTAGTATATCTTTGTTTATAGAATTATTTTACGATGTATTTGAATAACTCAGGAAAAAGCTCCCGTTAGCATTTCTGACATGTCATTATCACAATTAACCGTAGGTCTTGCAACACTCGCCCGAATTCACGCGGTAGACGCTTTCCTCAAAAGGCTACGCCGGTCAACGGCGGGCGGCCCAAGCTGAGGGCACACGCGCAAGCCTTCTGCCCTTTTGGCCGCGAGCACTTATTCTTGAATTAACTCTGGCTCAAACCATGAATCACCATCATAAAGAAGTTATACTTTTAAATTCGCCCTCATCAATGTCAATGATTATAATGTGCAGTGCTCAGTGATTGCTCGCAACGGTCATGACTGACGACCGTCATCACAAACCCTGGCGAGATTGAGCCGATGTCTCCCGGCTAAATCACACCTGCGCTAAGATGAGTGTTCCTCTTTTTAATCTCTGTCTAACGGTTCCCGTATTCGAGCCCCTCTAGGTAAATAGGATGTGTATTTTAATGTTGTAGTCGAGGTAACTCTCATGCAGCAGAATGAAGGATAAATCTTTTTCAATACCCTTCGTTGCAAGAAATGAAATGGAGAGAGATGAGATGTGACTGCTTGAAGAAATGATCAATATCAATGATATTGATGAGCGTGAATAGCTAAATCATATCATTAGGCCACGCTTCCCAATCGCTTTTCATGTTTACCGATCTTGTCTTACCAATCTTGTCCACGTCCACATGAATTGTTCATTGAGCTAAACATATTGATTCTTATTGACACAATTAGAATCTCTTTAGGGTGGTGGCAGTTACCGTTTCGATTGATAATTTGACAAGATCATTGATGACTCAATGATTGAAATAATTGGCCAGAAAACAAAGAAATATTTGTGGTCACACTTCGATAATTGCTACGAAAGAAAATATAGTCATATTATTATCGAGATAAATACCGAGACACAGCAATCACGACACAAAAGTGAACAGAAAAAAAATATCTTTAGCATATCAAAAAGTTGTTCTATTACTACAAAGCAAGAAAGAAGACCTACCTAACTCTGAGCCCTGGACTTTACATTTTCCCCTGGATGCGCTGTTGGTAAGCAGGACTAAAGTTTGGATCCAAGCTCGAATGCACGCAAACCAGAAACAGGAAGCGCACACAGCGATGCGATCAATACGAGGCATTGTTTTTAATTTGGATGCCTGCGCATAATTTCGTCCAGCATGAACAAATTAATTCATCGTCCTGTACACTGCTTTAGACAAGAACTAATCAATCGAACACGAACCAAAATTTAACACACTTGCGCCCGTTAGCGAGACCGTTACTAATGGGTGGGAATTGACACACAATTTAATCTCCTTGTAAGAGTTATAGCAACAAAAACTCTGACGTATAAATTGTATTTTATAATTAATTAAGAGCAGAGCGTATTAAAAGCCGCTGAGGCACCTCAATATCACGTACTCATGCCAGTCACTTTAAAATTCCACGACCCAGTAACGAGAGTATCAATCATTTCCACGCAAGGACGGTATTTGGCTACTATAAAACTGGAGGAGAATGGTGTTACTTAGAGAAAAATTTTATCAGCAAGGTTTAACAGAATAAATACGGATAGAAAGAATAGACACCCTACTGAGGAAACAAATAATTTTCCAGTTAAATGAATGGTGCTCTCTAAAACTGGTTACGAATGTTTGAGTCTTACGGTATTGTGCTGAATGCTATGGCTAGTTTGTTTCAGGAGACACGCGAAGTCTTAAAATAAGAATCTAAACATTCGTTTGTAAGTAAAATGGAAAATCATTTGGAATGTCCCGTTACGGAGCTATAAATAATATAAAAACAATACATTTAAGTCAGGAATAGTGACTCAACGTAGCCTATCACAAGGAGATGTCATTTGTTATACCATCGCTAAAAATAATTTTATTCTTAATTGGAAAATGAGAGAAAAAAAATTAAACATATCGTCAGGCTGTAACACGATGACGTGACGTCCGAACACACCATACCGTTGCAACACGTCCATAACAGCAATGGTTTCACCTAACGCGAAAAAACGTTCCAAAGGGCCGGACACAATTGTATGTGAATTTGCCACTCACGCGCAAATACTCGATCAGCTCTATAAGTGAGCACACGCAAATGGAGTTTAAACATCTATGTAAGAAAAATCGGTAATCTGAAAAGTGCTGAAAAAAATTTTACATCATCCTGGCTACTTTTAAGAACGATTACTCGTACCGAGTTGCTGGCACCAAGCTCATCAGATGAAGATTTTCAAGAAAACTAGTACATTGCTCTATTTGTTCACGAGACACCACACTGAACTGTTGCGGAAATGAAAAAACTGTCTCATTTGTGATCAAAGAAGAAATTAATTCCGATGTAACGTCTAGATGAGTCAAGTCATTACTAAGGGGATCACGATCAGAACAAAGTAATGAAGATGAAGCTTTCGATGCCATCAACCAAAGCCATGATGAACACTTTATTTTGCTAAGATCAATAGCGTAAGGAATATTCGGAAGAATTTCTCGTGTACACATAGAATACTGAGCACTTATGACTCCGTTATGTAAAAGCTTCGCGTGTTCATCCGAAAGAAGACGCAGAGAATGTGCGATAAGCACACAATTCAGATTCCCAATAATGTTAAGGTATTGGATATACATTTGTACTTACTTCATTTATAAGACGATTAGAATCGCACCCATGGAGATAGGAACATTAGTTACCTTTTCTGCTTTGAGTCCTGGAACGACACTTGCATAATTCCCGTTTTTTCAATCGATTCAAAGAATTGTTACTGGGAGCCACAACTCAGGGACAATGTGACTCAAGACACGACCCCGCTGCGAGTCGAAAAAGTCCACTGAATGTATATTTGCTAAGTAAATAGAAAGGTGAAATAGGAATAATTCGTATTGATTTAAGCGGCGTTCAAAAAGTTACATCTGAGTACATCTGGCTCCACGAACAAATAGATTAATTAAAAAGACGAGAGCGCGTCTGAAAGTTCATACAGAGACTGCTGTCAGTCCCCACCCCACAAACGCGCAATCAGTACAATTTTTTCATTTAGAACGACATGTGCACAAGCCACAAGTGCACTAGCTCGTATTCATCCAGGAGTGACCACATCGAAGAGCAGTACAGTGTACAATAGCAGGGAACTTAAAGTATATCCATGCTCAGGTACGCGCAGGACCAAGTAATGATAGGACCTCCACTGAACATTAGACAAGCTCACCCCAAGTTTCAATGACACGTAGAAGCGCCAAGATTTCAAAGGTCTGCCACTAGAAGCAAAAGCTTTCAGAATACTAATGGCGTTATTATGCAGGTCTGCACAACCCTCCAGCCACTGTCGCCCATAACAGTACATGCCAGCGAGCCATGCATATTTGCACTCCCAAGTGCAGATCAGGACAGGTGTATCTTGAGCCGTGTGCGTTGGTTGTCTGTCTAAAAATGGCCCACCACATGCGTAGAAGTTAAAGTGAAATCCGTAGTAATTTTACCAGAATTTTAGCGACGATTAGTTGTCTTCAGTTGCAATTAAAATGAAGCTATTGTGAAGGAAATGCTGATAAGTAGTCGAGGGAAACCTTCCAGTCACCTTCAACTTCCGAGAAGTAAAACTGAGATAAATCAATGGTTTTGTTTGACATAATATAGATAGTAAACAATCGTCAGAAAGAAATAAATGTGACTGAAGAAATAGCGCATCATAGGAGTATTTTTGAAAGTAATTACATCATCACTGATGGTAATTTTTCAAGCCGGTCTACACTGAAAGTAATAAATAATTCGCAGCGACGATGAATATGCGAGTAATTCCGGCATTAGTTGGTCGCTGTGACTGACTGCATGATCTGAAGTTGAATAGCTCTCACCTTAAGGCAGACTGTGCATCAACATGCTTAGTAAGCATATGGGTGGATTATTATTAGATAACTTAGTCTTAGCCTCCCTAACTGCAACAAAGGCGTTACAAAGAGAGTGTCGTGGTTTACGCTTCAGATACCCTACGTCGTGTTTAAATAAACGTTACGAAGAAGGGATCGTTTGGCCAACGATCACCTTTCGAAAAGATCTGCCATCGAAAACATATTATCGTCGATAAGCGCAGCATGTGCTCGGCTCTACGAACATCGTCTACGAACATCGCAACCAACGGTTACTTCAGTACGTCGAGAAGCGTCGTTTGAAAGCTAACCCACCTTGACACCACCACTCTGGAGTACCGCGTCACCCACCAGCGTCTTGAGAAAGCTGTAGTGCTAGATACTTCCATCTCTCTTCATAGAATTCAACTCTTTCCGTAGACACCTAGAATCTTATTCGTTCTATATAAATAACTTGTGAATTAATATGCAAACGTAATCTAATCTGATTATCTGACGACACTTGCTATTTCCGATAAATTAGTAACGTAAAGGATTGTAAATCAGAACGTGTATGTTCTCAAACGTGACAGCGTCGCTGGAGCATACCCTGTCTGGGAGAGTGCGAGGCATTAGCACCACCGCGACTCGAAGTGCAGGACGTGTGTGTTAAACGCCCCGCTCTGCCCTCTGGGAAAAGCGACGACGCTGGCAGTTATATTCATTGAAGTCACGTAATTGACTTTAAATGGTTCAATCGCCAATCTGGAATTTGAGTGCAGATGAGTATCTATTCTACATGTCATTCACTATTATCATTCAATTCTAGTTGTTTCACGTGTAGGATCGGCATTCGCTTTCAACGTATGAAGACATATTCTGTACCTAGGATGTGCGGCGTAATTTCACATTATGTATTAGATAATCTGTGTTTCGCTAACTGATCCAGTCACGAGGCCTCACCTCGATATGAGCTTATTACAAATAAATTCCTGTACATCGATTGTGTTAACTATTTGAATCAGAAGTCATCGTTATTTTTTCAAGTCATCATTTCTATATTAAATAACTAACTTGGAAGCCTGTTTATTTAATCCCTTGCACTTATTTAGCCATTAGTAATCAGAAAGATATGTCATCAGAAAACATTGTTGACAGAGTAACATCAGAAATATACTGAAAAATATGTCATCGGAAAAAATGACTTATGAATACGATAAAAGTACTAACAGCGAGGAAGAATCATTATAATGGTGCCTGAGCGGTGGAATTTGAGTTTGCTGTAATGTAAATGTTATTTTCGAATCACACACACACGGAAGAATCATTATAAGAGGAAGGATGAAGGCACTATTTGGTATTGAATTAAGGAAACGCGGAATCTATGTACAAGGTGTGCCCCTAACCCTGTGCTCAGAATCAATAAGAAGGAAGGCTGTGAAACGAGATAAAAGTTGAAAGCCAGAGGTGTTGAAAAACAGGGAAGCAGTGAACCGAAAAAAATTAGGGTTCGCAGTAAACCAAAAACATTATGTGTCAACAAAAAAGCCAGCCTAACTCTCAGCTCGGGACTTCATATTTTCCCGTGAGAGCATTAATTCCCATCGATACAATAGTTGTGTCCTCGTGAGGGGTTGAACATAAGGATAGTTTCTCATTTTGAGGGGAGCAGCTCCTCAGCACGTTCCTTCTGAAAAAATGTATCCGAAAGACAGACTAATTTCAACAGACGTTCAACTAATTCTTCAACATCAAACAATTCTTGAAAATCAAAAAAAATTACCATCATTAAAATGTCGGTCCAAAAATTGCAATTAGCGAAAAATTTGTGACTTTATAGAAAGTCAGGAAGGGATTCTTTTTGCATCTCAGAGAGAAGAGGTATTAATCACTCCCAAAGATGCACATTTACAAAGATGCACATGAAATTACCCATAAGTTATGCCTGAACTTCAATCATTCTCTCGAATTACATGTTATTAATCGGTAACAATATTTAATCACTCTTGAATCATAAATTCTAAGCCAACCCTTCATATCACAAGAGCCTTCTCCAGGAACATTCTTTGCAGGTTGAACACCCACTACCAAAGCATGGGGATTGCAAGCCACGGTACACATAAGGCGCAAGCACCATGCATTAACGCGCATAAGCACAAGAGCCTGCAAACGCACGGCACGCGCTGACACGTAAGCAAGAACAAGCTACTGAATTTAATTGTGTAGTAATTTTCGTAATCCTGCAGGACAGAACGCTGGGCTCTGCGAGCCTCGCTCAATAATTAATGCATGCATAGCTTTGTGTACTCGGCTGCCTTGATAAGGTCTAGTTCACTCGTCATCTGTAATTCAGGCCCACCTCACTCAGGCACTTTCCTCCATTCAGGCAACATGAGCTGTAATCAAAACGCATAGAGCCTCTTTTGCCCAGCTTACAATCAACATAAGAGCAACAACACAGGACTAATCACGTGTGATTAGGTTCAGGTAAACCATACCGTAAACGGCTCTTGCATGCTAGGGGAGGAACGCTCGTGCATCATTTTGGCTGAGAAATTACACGGTTAGGGAAGGTCTTGACGGGAGTGAGAAAAATTACGTCACAACCATAAGATGCGCCAGCACAATGAAAAGAACTACATTCCCAGAGGTTTGGGATGCTGAATTGATCACATTACGACCTCGGCAAGGAAGAATTTATCACGTCCCTCGAGAACAATTTGCCGCTATACTGAAGGCAGCAAAAACTTTTGGCGGGAATGTCAACACGACGGCAACATCCAGAGCATTAATCTAAGACGTTTACTTCTCGCTCCGAGGCTCATGCTGCATTTCCACGGGGTACACTGTCGGCCATGGATTGCAGAAATACAGTCGTGGACGAGCAACTACCGACGGTTGCGAGACGTATAATTATAATGGCAAATCACGATCAAAGCTAAACGAGAATATTCATGACTTAATGTTGATGAGCAATGGAATGTTAGAGTTCAGAAAGCATGTTTTACGTACCACAATTCAGCACTTTGGACTACTTGTTTATTAGAGCACTCATGCTCCTTGTCTCAAAAATTGCCTTCACAAGCTCTAGGTCGGTGTAAGTGCTGATGAAAACTTTAAAAATGTAACACACGAAGCAATGTTTTAATGCAAATTACAATCGACCTGTAATAGGAAAAATAGATTTTATCGAGGCTTAAATTTGTCAAATTTTTAATCAACCATCTACAATTACACACGTTCGTTGAAGTGACTGAGAACCAGGTGTGTAACATCCGAAGCTGCTGATCTTGTTTTTGCTATACCAAACGGTAAGAATCCTACGTTGGGTCGTCTGTTTTCCTATATTGCTCATAACTGACAACCGAAACAATGATTCCAGACAAACAATACCAAAATTATACAATTGAAATCAGGGCTTAGCACTATATTTAAAGTCACTGCTATAAGAGCGTGATGATTGAGAACGTCTTAGTTAAATTCAACAGAGATTTAGCCATACGAGCACAATTCCACACAGCAGCAGCACCTCAGCCGCTCGCTACTGCCGCCCAAAACAGGCGGTGTGCCAGCGTATTGAGGAGAGGCAAAAAGGCGAAGGAATAAGAAAATGAAAAAGATGACACTCGGCAAGCAGTCATTTGTACGGTACGCGAGCCTCCCTCCAGTAAATGCTGCGAGATTTCCCCTCGCACATTTCTGCGACGCGCGTTACAGCAATCTCTGGGAGTAGCTGAGCGCGATGATGAACTGAAACACGAACGAGAGTACACAACTTAAGACTATGAAGAATGTAGATACACGGCATTTGAGTATTTTTTCAATTTAAAAAAAATCATACCTCAGGGTTAAATTGGAATATTTTAATTCTGTTTACGACATATTTTTGAAAATTTTTATCTTGGTAACTACAGAAATTTTCGTGGAAAGATGTTGAATTATGAACGTTTAACACATGGTTGAATGAACAAGGGTGAAAAACCTTGTGTTTAAGCATATTTTTCCTTTTAGTGACGCTGAATGAAATAAGAGAATATCAAAATATGGTATCACTGATACAATGAGCATAGATTCAAGGCAAGAACACGGAAGTATCATTCTAAAACATAAAATACGAGCAGTCTTGGGTGATGAACTCATGCATTTAGATTATGATGTTGAATGGCCTTTCAAGGAGTCCAGATTTAATACGATGTGATTTTTAGGTGTGGGGTGATGCGAAGAACCACGTCTACAAAACATCACCTCGATTGCTGTAAATTCTACGTCAATGAATCGTAAATGAGTTCCCCGCATTAAAAACTATATGTTACTAGTCCACGCCCTTGAAAATTCTAGAGTTGATTTTAATGTTTCTTCCATTTTTAGAAATTAAAAAAGCGGAAAAAAATAAAGGCCGAAAGAAATAAAAAAAATTACTTTCTCTAGAGTTAGTGAGGCCGAGTGCACACGGCCTGTCAAAAATGTATAATAACGTTCGACAAATCACATCACACACTTTCTGCTAGTGGGAGTGACGGACAGACGGACGCGGCTCTTATTATAGTATAGATCAGAAAAGCAGTGCATGCAGCGAGACAACGGACTAATAGGAGCGTAGAGCGAGATAGCGGGTATGTTGGCGGATACATCGGTTGTGATGGGTGAAATGTTTTGAATAACTCAATTTTTACTCCTATTTTTCTTGGAAATTTAATTAAACTTTGTATTAGAAACTATTATTAGCCATTCATTTGAGAGAGTGGAATATAATGACGTTTTGCAAAATGGCGTTATACCCTTGTTCATTAAATGATGTGCTGAGAACTTATTATTTAAAGCTTATTCATGAAAAAATACCACCGTGTACTTAAAAAATCAAATTTTCTAATAATACGCAACAAAAATATCTCAAACATTCTTATATTGACTCAAAATCTGAGCTTTGGAAAAAACGCCTTTTTCAAAACGCCATTAAACATCTATACATCTAAAATATACATTTATACATTTACAACTATGCATTTATGAAATATTTATATGCACACAATCTAAATCAGTGTTTGGACATGAGCCTGAGTGCAGCCGCGCGTAATCTCGGTAAGCATTCAAGTGCCAGCTTTGCAGCCTCAGGATGTATTTTCTCAGTTACCGTCAACCATCAATTTGAATTTGAAATTAATTTTAAATAATATTTATCATTTACTCAAATGTAGTTATATTAGGAAATTTCGTTTCAACGTATAACAAATTATAATCTACAAAACATTACGGAGGTACATAGAGAGTCTCATTCTATGGTGACTTTCGAATAGTTGTCTTCGTAATTAAAGAAAAGAAACAAACTTTCTACATCGTCATTCATCCAAAATACAAGAAAATGTTAACACTCAGAAACAGGCACATTGGCTTAAAAAAAGGTAAACATTGCAATTAACGACAAATTGTCCCCATTTTAGTAGACACGTAAATCAATGATGCAAGACCAACAAGGAAGAGATTTCACGAACAAAAAACGGGCAACACATCAAAGGATTATTCTCGTGATATTAGTGTTGCAATAACATTAGACTAAACTTGAACAGAAGCGCAGGAGCGAGACAGAAGAGGTATGTGTTCAGGAAAGAGTGCTGAGATCGATAGAAGCCTAGACGCATGGCGGTGATAGATCTCTTTTACAGGTGCGCCAGCGCGCCGGGATACATCAGGAAGAGTACAAGTCGATATGGATTTATAGGGCGCGATCGAAGTAATTTATGGTCAGCATCAAACACAAAGGGAGAACCACGAAAAATTTCTCCTTATCAAAGACAGGCTGAGGAAAAGAATTCAAGGGAGAAAAATGGAAAGTAAAGCCGATATTCTCCCTATATTTCCGACAGCACGGAGCAACCAGATCGTCAGGACAGTTCGCATTAACTACGTATACCGAGTGGAAATGGAACTAGAAGGCGGGATTTCACAGAATGATTTTATAATTATCCGTCCAAGTTATGCGCGCACTGTAAGTGAGATTCACAGACACGCCAATTTTTTGAGGAAAAATGCATGAAAGAAAGTTAAATTTTTCTTTTGAATTGTATAAATCTGTAAACCTGAAAATAATTGTGTCGTAATTATCATAGGAATAGCGCCATTGAATATTGAATGAAATATATTTCCGGAATTTTCTTTTCAGTATTTGAACAAGAAAGATCCGAGAATAACGACATGAATTTCCTGTCCTTGAAAATGGATATGGTTTGCCACCTCATTAGAATTCAAGGCAAGACGAGCTCCCGTTAGTAGACGATGCTGCAAAAATTTCTTGCAGCTTAGAAAAACTTTTCGTGGTTTCTTACAGGTCTTTCAAGCGATCGATCTCGGAAATAAACTCGTGTGAGAACAAAATGATCAATAATGATTACCTCTATATAAAATGTATTTCTTCTTAAACCTGACGAATAACGTGCACACCAGTAGCCAGTTCCATCACATCACTCATTGCGTAACTTCACGAGGACAGCAAATATTCCACCATGCACTCCTCCCCTACTCGTCAGACACGCAGAAAAAATTCTAAGAAAGATGAAAACAACGACGCGACGCGGGTAAGATGAAACACATGTGCATTCCGAGGGCTATTTTAAGAAGCAGAAGAAAATTGCGACTTTTCAGTGGCCAGGGACCGGGAGTGCATGCTAAAGTGTGGACGGTGTGACATCGCAGAAACTTCGGCGCTGGTGCCCTTCGGAAATTTTTCTTTCTGATTATAGTAAAAGAGTGGAGACTTTTTACAGCGGCACATAGCGAAAGGCGACTATAAACGAATAAGAATAGTTTCTTAATTCAGTGCATCCAGCGTTGAAATCGTTGTACATCAATTTGAAATCACACGTGTTTTGCCAAAAAGTGGCGTCAAATGGCGTGTACGTCAGGCACGACAATTTGGAAGGTAGAGTGGGCATCTCACGAATGACTATCGATTCTCAAGCTATAATTAATGTCATAAGTTCAGCACAATCTTTTAGCTCGTAGACGAAATTTAACACAAATTCTGTTCACAGACGGTCACGCTTATAGCACCGGAGGTAAATTTTACGGAGGCTAATAAGAAGACATGAGTATATATGAACATAAACGGGCCTAAATCAGCAAAAGATATGAACACATGAACAGGCTGAAAACAGCGAAAGGAACTCGTGAACTGGCACTAAACAGACAGCGACCAACAGGCGTAAATAGTGAAGATAGACGACCGTCGTCACCAAAAATGCCTCCAATGGAGCTTATGAACAAACAATAAACATATCTAATCGGTCATAAAAATGTACTTCAGATCAAAATATCAACAGCACTGCAAAGTTGAGAGCTTCACAAAGTCGAGGCGAATGTAAACAGCATCACAGTTTTAGAGCAGCCGAAATCTTCAAAGAAAATCAACACCTCAAATAGACTATTGAGGGAAAACTCACGCGGGATGATCTTGTACCACGAGAAAAGATTTAGTTACGTCGCTTCAGACGCACATGTAGACCGTAAACATGCAATAGCGAAGCTTTATTCCTACATTACTAATTTGTTAAGAATAAAATAAGTAATACCTTGATTTCAGCTGTTTTACAACCATTAATTGGAAGCAGTAAAGATACGTCGTACTATAAACTATAGCGTGGTCATAAACAAAACAATCGCTAAAGTGGCACATGATTGGCTTCAAATGTAGAGCGCAAGCATCAATAATTAATTAAAGAGTGCCGTAAAAATTCTTTATGAATAATGCCTATAGGCAAGTGAACGTAAACGATGGGAACATAAAGAAATGTACATTTTCGTCACCCAATATAAAAAAATACATATTTTTAAACGGACAGAATATCAAACAATCTACATTGTTTCACATCAACAATAGTCTGGATAAAATTGAACCGCCAAATGAGTGTAATTCGATAAAACTATTTTCATGCATCGTGCAGAGGCCAAGCAGCCAGGGCTTGAAGCTCTGTGGACTCGAAGATAATACAAGCAGAGGCATAAGGGCTCATTTAAACGCATAGTTATAAATTCATTCGATGCCCCGACATACTTGAGGCAATAACGTCTGTAACTTTAGGACCGTAATTCGTTACGTGTAATTACATAGTAACTCGAACAAGTCGAAGCAACGACATAAAACAATTTACACGAGACACCCATAGGAGAAAATGACACGCGGAGCAGTCGTAAACCGAGTACTTGATGACGGTTTCAAATCACACACGCCGACTTGAAATAGACGACAGCAGCGCGAGGTCCTGGAGCATCGGCCACCCAGGCCACTCTCTCCACGAAAACTGGTCTTCACAAAAGTTTAAATTTAAAATTTAACCCAACCGGGAATATTTAATGAATTCGGAATTGTGAGTAATATGGGTGTTACTGAAATTGTTCCCAAAATATTAACATCAACGCACATAGCATGCAGATATAAGACAACTATCGCACCATATGTCGTAGAATTAACCCTCGACGTCAGCGGGTAGAAACGGAGCAAACATTACGCACAGAAGGAGCCATCTGTTTTAATTGGAAACCATGCAAGGCAGTCGGAAGATAACAAATGACCGCTGCCATGTTTTAGAAGGCAGGCCGTAAAAGAATCGATGCCTCTCAGAAAATCAGCAGCCATAGATTTATATCAGTCCAGGAAAGTTGGGTTTCAAACACACACAAAAAATAAACATCTTAGTCCGAGTTTAATGATGACCACCTCTCGACACGGGCCGAAACGAAGTGTACTGAAGAGACTGACCTCAGGGGTTATATTTAAATTGATAATTTAGAGGCAGGAGAAGCGTTGAAGTCGAGTCGCCGGCAAGTAAGACCGCATATTTATTACCACTAAGAAAGAACGAGAGCCAGAGGAGAATTTCGGGGCTTTCTAAATAGGAATTACAGAAAATGAAGTACAACCACCATGCAGATGTGATAACAAATGTTTAGCGAAAGATTTAAGAAAGAGATCCTGCATTGTTTCAAAAAATTTGGAACATATGGAATGGCAAATTCAAATCACCAACGCCAACTATAACCAGAAACGAAAGCTAATCTTCGTTAGAAATATTGGAATTGGTACGATGAGCATTTGATAAAAGATGAGTAATACATTATACACGAAATCTGACTCAGTTTAGAAATGTCCAAATGTAGTCTGCCCTGCTTTTCTGTGTGAAAGATGCTGTGCTTAAAAATAAGTAATGAAATAAAGCTTTATGGGAAAACAAAAATAATTAATCTTAATTTCCCAGCAGAAAATTTAGCATAGGCCCCTTTTGTGGTAACCCAAGAAAAATTAAACCAAGTCTTTATCATTCATTGAAACATAACTTTAAATTTTCCACGGACACGCGTATGTGAACCGAGATTATTACGAAGTAGTTAGTGAATTAAAATTAGACGTTATATACACACGCTGAGGCATTAGATATTTCGCTCATTACTTTGTTTTATTGAAAGAAAACGCGTTCACTGGCTGGTGAGGGTGTGTGAAGTAGTGCGGGATGATGCCTGACAATTTCGGGAACAGGATATATTGAAATCTGGGTACGAGGAAATAAAATTTGCTTTCTGCGTTTGGGTAAGCGGAACGTGGGAAACTAGTCACAAAAGGTTTTTTAACAGCATCCAAAAAGAAACAAAGTTTTTCTTCATAAAATAGCGTGCTCAATTGTTAAATGTGGCGAATTTAGCGCGAATATCTTCAAGAAATAAGAACGACCGCAGCAACATTCATGACCCGAATAACCTTCAAACATCATGGGAAACAATGATTTTAACTTTGAGCAATGTCAACAACACAAATACAGAATCAGGATGCTGGTATGCCACTCCGACGTACGTACGTGAGATACGTTCTGCTGAGTGGCGGTACCTGTGAGTTCTCACGCTTCACCTGCACACGCTTACGACAAGCGCAGTGGTGATGTAGGGTTCATCCCACAACTTCCTTTTTAATTAAATAAATTACATCAACGTTCCGAAAAGAAGAAGAAGACGTCTGGTCCACTTATGTATCTCCCGATTACGAGTTGAGAGAACCCACAATGACTCGTAAAAGGCATGTTCTCTTCACACATCAAAGTATCCGTGATCTGCTCTACAATCCTTCAAAAGATTTCCCACATCATGAATATTCAAGAAGAAAAATAGCAGGGATGTAACTCGCGTTCACCGCAGGAACGCCGACATACCCCCAACTCTCGCCGCCTTAAGCAGCACCTACCCTCTCTCTCCATCTACATTCGTCTTCCCTCTCTGCTAATACGAGGCAACTACCAAGTGACGTCTTCGGGATGCCATGTCACTTCATAGAATATTTCAATGCTTTTGTATGTCTAATCATTTGGGATTTTATGCATTTTATAGACATTAAGCATTTGATTTACTTTTTTATACATCTTATCAGGATTGTTGAACTTTCTATCGGTTGAGCATATTTTCCGCTTAGCCTCGATACTACGTCGTAATGCGTCTCGAAAGTCTCGTGAATGTCAGAGCTTGGCTAGGGATCCAACATTTACGTTGCGAGAGCACTGTTGAGAAGTCAACACGCAAGGAGTTCCTTTCAGAGATCGCTGCCACTTGCGTGGTGATCCCGTATTCTTTTCGATGTGGCAACAGACCAGTGAAACTGAGCATGCTCGGCTCAAATTATATTGTATCGTGTAATGTATGTTAAAGGTTTCGAGGATGGGAGGACTAATTTCATCTTTATCTCAAATGAGCCCTATTCAATAATATAGCCTCGTTCCTTTGCGTCGCAATTATACTGAAGTTCTTTACATGCATTAAATAGTTTTTTGCTGTGACCAATCGTGCTCTCTCGAAGAATCTGCGATACATTAGTGCGTACTAACGGTAACCATTTCAATAGTGATATACGTGTACTTTTGTGTCTATAATTTACTGTTCTAAGTTAGGCAAAGAAAAACAGATGAAGTTACATCATCAAGTTACATAAAGAAAGACGCCAATCACGAAAAATTACTGACGAAACTACACAATACGAATAGATGATTGCTTCGAAAATTTGATCGTATTAAAATATAATCGATACGCTTCCCGAAATGAATTATTCAGTCATGTCCCTCATTAGTTGAATTAAAGAATAAAAAATAATCATACACGCAGAATTATATTGTTTCGATTTTGTAACTGCCGGCAACTTAACTAATTATATCTATGAAATTATCCGCAAGACGGTCATGATTCGAGTTATGGAAAAAGAGAATACATGACTGGTATAGAAAAGAATTTAAAAACTCCATCCACGACTTTGACATTCAAATTACGACATACCAAATTAGGGCGATTCCAACGATGACGCCAAAGGGGCGGGATTCGGCACCGGCGAGGGAGAGTCACAAAAATCTACGAACGAAGAAACAAAATAGAAAGATAAGAAAAGTTTGTACCCAATAAGGTTGATACATACTATGTATTACGACGTGTTAGGTTAAGAAAATGTTTCATCAGGAAAATCCTTAATTGGTGGATAAATGGCACAAAGAGTAACATAATTACCATTCCAATGACTGAAAAGAAGAGGTAAAAACAAATAAATGGAATTTAGTCGGAAGCTTACGTCGAATTTTAAAAGAATTATTAATAGATCACAGGTACGCAGCATCTACGGGCAGAAAAGGCTATTTCTGTCGCAAATCTTGAAGCAGCACAAAAATATGGAAAGACCGAAGCAAACAGTGATTCCAAGTAAAGATTGACAATGATTGTCTCCACATCACGTGTTCAGTAGCATCAAGAACTAGAGCCAGTCAGAGTAAGAGAAAAATTCTTCTTAAATGTAAAGTTATACATCGAACAATTTTACGGATTCGCAATCCTGCGAACTGTGCAGCAGTGAAATATTCTGCAGTCATCCTGATACCTGAATTTTATTCAGCGTAGAAAGAAAATTCAGTGATTTTATTTGAAGCATCACAACGAGAGAAGGGGAGGAGGATTCCCACGGATCAGGTTTAGGGCGAATTTCAGAGTAAAAATGTCTACCCTATGCATCTATTTACATGTCAGATGTACTTAATGCAATGCTTCTACTGCCATTCGGTTTGACTGGCAACGCAAGTTGCGAAGTAAAAACTTTCAAGTTTCGAGAGTTCGATTATCCAGTTAAGAGCAAATGTTACAAACTATGATGGATGCATACAATCATTCATTTCACGCTGTGAGTTTTACAAGTTTTATTGCTTTCTTCAACGGTCGCGTTTTTAGTGAATGGTTTGTATCCCTTTGTTTTGGTAGATATGTTATTATTTTCTTATAGCCGCAGTTGACATCCTTTTTATTAACTTAGGACCATAAAAGCTACTCACCACGATTAGTTGAGAATCCCTGGAAAAAATGACACAGCTCTCTCTCTCGCGGCACAACAATAAACATTGGCACCTGTGTAACACAATACAAAAAGCCCAAACGAAACTCGGCGTCTGACCTCGTCGGGGAGACAAGAAGAGCTCCACACACACAAGTTGCGATCCTCCTCGTTCTCCACCGTGGATGGATAACCGGATGCGTTAAATTATAGTGAGTTTACAGCACCGTGACACCGCCAATAAATTAATCAGCCCACACTTATTTCACGCTTGCATTTCCGAACGCCGGGAAGCGCAACGGGCCACAATTTGCGGCTGCTCATAACAACGAGCGTTGATTTCGAGGGAGCTCGCCGTGCAGTGCTGGACGAATTACACAGTAGATATGGAGCTCCATGAAAATTTCCTTTGATCAAGAGGAATTCAGAGCTTCTTCAATCAGGTGGGATGAAGTCGCCAGAGATATAGGAGAACTGACGTCCGAAGAACATTAAATGTATGCACTTTCAATGCGTTAAAGATCCCTCTTGAGGTAAATTTGAACGACTCATACATAATTGCGCTGCGCTAGCTTTTCTTAAAGACGTCATATCATCAGCAATTGCGTGCCGTACAAAACGATTAACACTTAAATTATACTATGCGCTACGTTTTTAATTTGAATTTTCTCTCAATGATGATGTAATTCATCATATCCAGCGTCCAAGAAAATTTTTTTTTGTGCTATGGATTACTTTGAATGATACGACAGGCCGTCGTATTCACTTCGAATCTCCAAGAAGAACTGCGTCGGTCATCATATTTGAAGAGATATTTCATCGCGAGTTACCTACAGATGAAAAGCACGACAACTCTACCAAGAATCTTCTAGAAGCGCGACATCTGAACAAACCTCTACGATACAGCCATCGCACACGTTAACTCGTCGTTTCCTACATCGAGTGCCCGAGGTTGCCATTTACTACCATTCAATTTACCCTTAATCTGTAATTCTTCTATTTATAGGAATGTTTATTGTATTTTAGTTAGTATTTCATCATGGGAACTCAAACAGGGATTATTGATTCAATTAGGCATATTTCCATGTACGTTAGAATGATTTCATATTTCGATAGAACATCGTTCATTCGAGATCGCATAACAGTTGGTGACGCGCAGCAGCAGCAGCCCGAGGGAACGCGGGTCAGTTAAGCGAGGCACACCATCAAAGCGAGAAGTGTGTTGCGGGCTTGTCCGCCTTCGCCCAAATGGGGCGCAGGCTAACTTACTCTTTGTCATTATAGAGTAAATACTGCGGAGTGCAAATCTAACGTAGTCTCAGTGAGAAGGCCATTCCATCTCCGTGTTTGAGTACCCAATAACCGACTTAATATTTACGGCGCTTCTATGTACCTGGTACCTACGTACCTGGCTGTCATCCCAAAATGGCACCCCTGGCGTTCCACCATCTTGACATCCGAGGGACCTCACATCTCTCCCTAAAAGATAAGTTTCTCATTTCATTCGATAGCATAACATTGTTAACCCAAACCGTGAATGTCCTCAGATCGTAGGTATATATAGGTCTATTTCGATATAGCGAGCGATATTTTGTGTTAGTATCATTTATGTAACAGAAATAGTTATTCATTATTGTAATGCGCGATTAATTAATTCTTTATAATTAAATCTCCATCTTGGCTACAAGTGTATCAATACCTGTGTTCAGAAAAGATGATAAAAAGACATAAAAGGCATGGAAAGCGTTACCTAATATTATCAATTATTCATTTTGATATTATAAATAATCAATTTCCCTTATTCTAAGGGTGGTGGCAGCGCGGCAGTAGCTACCTATAAATTAAAATCATGGCGAGGACATAAGTCACGCCTTATTAATAAAATATATTAGAGTGATATATACCACATATCACGACGAAAGAAATAAATTGCAGCTCAGATAGAGCATCTCAGCGGAGGATCCACGTAGTTCACAACGAAATCCTGACTACGTTGAAGGATCACGACAATGAAAATAATGCAACAAAATTTGAACAATTTGCCAAAATGAATCAGTTTAAATTTCAGCATCTCGTTCGACACAGTGCGCACAGATAAGCAGCTTTTACACGCAAAGAAGATTAAAACAAAACAATACGGTCGATATTCATGGTAGTCGCCATGTGCACGACGCATCAGCCTCTCCTGGAAGGGACGGGAGAGCAGCGGCGAAGAGAATGCCCAAGTCTAAACCCACAGCTATCTCCTGCACTTGCTTCTTTGATTTCTAGTGTGCTGAAATTCAATGTCTCTCAGCAACATCATTGAGGACGAATTAGAAAAACGTGATTGAAAATAACAAAGAAATAAAAGAACAACTAGCTTGCAATTACTAATTCTAGTTTCAATTTCAAAAGATCTCGAAATAAACTATTCAGAATCAACTGCATTGCGTGAGGTTTTTAACACAGGATAAACATCGGTAAAAGAACAACCTGTTGTCAAATTAATGTGTATATCATCACTTTCGGCAAAAAAGCGCTTGCAACCTGAAGTAAATGTCAGTAGAGAAGAAAATTGAGTCCAAGGGAGTTAAGAAAAGAATCATGGCTTCTTCAATACCTTAAAAGTAAAAACTCACACACACACCAACGAATTTTCCTCAGGAATATTGAATCATCCATATTCAATGCGATCAGATTTTGATAAAAAGAGGCTTTCTTTAAACGCTAAATATCTCCCTTTGATACTGCTTCAGTTTCTGTATTATGTCGAGTTATCCCCTGGATATTGCTCTCAAATAGCATAGTGTGTATGTGCAGTGCAAGAATACAATTGCCGTTTGTTGTAGATGAAGGCTAGGATTTGCAGGACACATGACGAATGAAGTTTTTTCACAGACTTGGAACTCGATTTACTGCATTGAAACACGTTGCCTCGGTTGTTAATACGGGTGACGCAATTCTCTAAAAAGCAGCATACAGATTCCTTTTTAAAAATATTAATTACCTTATTTGACATTAGGAAAGGGACATGATCTCCAAGAGGCTTGAAGTTCAAATGCCAAACAGTATTATTTGATCAATGCGAAAAATCCAATCAAATTCAGCAAAGAGCGAAGGTTTAGCTGCGTGCGGTCATGCCAGTTTTTAGATCCTAATAAGTCGGCCTTTCATTGGAGACCGCGGCAAGAATGAGTTGTAATTACAGACCGTTTTGTCTCGCATCCAACACAAAGCTTTCATCGTAGTCGCCTTTACGTTTTTCAAAGGAGGCAATATTTATACAATTTCGTAATCTGGTGCCGGAATGGACTATGCTTAACAGTATTACAGTCATGATGAAGTAATAAAAATTTTTGGGTAAGGTCAACGCACGCAATGTGTACATGAACATGAGAACCACAAGCTCAGGGACCTGACGAGATGAATGCACCTATGATACTGTGAAAAAAAAATTTTTACATCCATTTTTTCTCTACATACCCAAGATAGATTGGATTAGATTATAGGTTAGTTTAAACCTCCCTAACCGCTACAAAAAAAAGCGTATTGAAGAGAGGAAGGAGGAAGGCACCATTTAGTATGGAGATTAGGGAATGAGGAATCTATGCAGAAGGGGCATAGAAACAGTAAGTAAGAAAAGTAGTTCGTGAAACAAGATAAAAGTTGAAGAAGAAAGTAGTAGGTGCTGAAAAACAGAACAGCAGTGAACCGAAAAAAGATGGTCCGTAACAAAACAAAACCTATTCAATTTCAACAAAAAGGAAGCCTACCTAACGTTTAGCTCGGGCCCTCAAATAGTCCCCCTGGGAGTGCTAATTCCCATAGATACTACAGTTGTATCCTCCTGAAGGGAGATACCCAAGATATCCACTCCATTAATTTTGTTAGCAAAAATGCTCTCAAAAATAGAAAAAACACAGATTTAAATTAGTACCAGAACATTTCAATTACAAAGAAACATAAATCGTACGAGCGTACACGTGCATTACTCAAACCTTTACGCTCTACATGAATTTTTCTGCGACGTTTGGCCGTTGTCGAGCAAATAGTATGCACACAAATTCTACCTCAAATGCCTTCATGCGCCCGGAATTGTGCACAAGACAATAATGGAACTTTTTATTAGAGAACCACAGCTTAACAATACGTCACCAAAGAAGCATCGGGGAAATTTACGTAACCGTCTATGATCTTTATTTCGAGTTCATAAAATATAGCTCAGCACTCAAAAATAGACCGACATTCCTCATAAAATAGAACGCTTTACAAACAGCGTTTTGAGGGGTGGCTGAAGTATAGTCACCACAATACAAAAACTGTCAACCAAAGAGCTACACGAAATTCATACTTTGATTGATTGATTGATTACAAACTTCGTTTGTTTCAGCCTCATTTAACAGAAACAAGATATTCAAAGAGAGAAAGTATGAAGGTACCATTGACCATGGAGTTAAGTGAACTTGGAATCTAAGCACAGGATCCCCCTACGCAAAGAAACAGTAAGTTAAGAAGGAAGGTTAGAGAAACAAGAGATAAACGTTGAGAAAGATAGTTAGAGGTGCTAAAAAACAGGACAGCAGTGAACCGAATAAGAATGGTAATTAACAAAACATAAATTTTTTATTTCAACAAAAAGAAAGCCTACCTGTCAGCTAGGGATTTCACATATTCCTCCTAGGAGTGCTCATTGCCATAGATACAATAGTTGTGTCCCCCTGAGGGGAAGAATTCATTCTCCACTAGACAAAACCCAACAGAGCTTTCTCCGATCACATTTCTTTCTTCAGACATAAAGCAGACGAACTCCACCGTGGAGCGAGGACACATCTCGGCCATCCTAGCTTACCTGTGGCGTCGTTATTGAAAGAAAAACCTCCAGTTCTTGTCTATGCACATTAGTTTCAGTGGCTCAATTTCTTATTTTCTTTCACTGACGCGTTACATCGCATAAAGTCCGTGAGATATTCTCTATACTCAAAAATTAAAACTGAAGATGCTATGTACATGCTTTAATATATTCGCGAATTTTAACCACGGAATCCGTTTAATTTACAGCAGAATTGACCCTTCTTTCATTCCACATTAGAATGTTCAAAGGTTGAAAAAAAATTGTACAACTATATGTAAAGAAATCTCAACAGACCCTGGAAACGTGATGGTGCTCAAATCTTAGAAAACACAGGACGAGAACGTCGTGCTCTACAAGACCGCCAAATTGAGGCATCCAAGACACGAGTCATACCTTTCCGGGCTGAGATAAATGTTTGTCCAGTAGTTTGTAGCCGTCCAAAACCCGTAAAAAACATTGTTTGATGAAAGATTTAGGAATAAATTCAGTATTCTTTATGCTCAGTAAATGCTACAATTACGAGCACAGTGAACAGAGACTACGTCCTGTGCACCAGCTCACGAATGAAAGTCTGCCATTCCATTATCAAAAGACATCGACACGCTTGGACAGACTTATTCTGTTTACTGATTTCGTGTGAAAATATTAAATTAGTTTCCATTGAAGCGGTAATTCTCTCGGAATAAAATATTTACAGCTGCCAAGAACTAAGTAAAGTACAACAATTGACTGAAGATATAACTGAATGATAAATTTTTCCTTTAGTTAGTCAAGTGGCACTTCTCAGTTATCATATAGAGCTCACATTATATGTATTTGAAGTCACGTAACACACTTTAGTCATAACTAACCGAAGTAATTGAATTTGTTGTGTTCTAAACTAATTTAAATCAGCTCATAATCAGTAGTGCGACGAACACAATAGCTCAATAGCTCTGAACAATTTAAGATAACACAAATACGAGCTCAATTAGTCAGGCTATTTTGGGCCTTAATATTCAAGAATGATCTTAATCTCTTCACTCGATTGATCGACAACAGCAGCATTGAAATAACATTAGCGTCCTAAAGCACCCTAAAACATCGACTCAAGGCCAACCTCAACAGAATTTATACATCGTTGTTATGAACCAGGAGTTAACACATTGAGTAACAAGATAGATTCGTTAGAATCAGCATCTCAGTTCATCCGCCTTTTAATGTTTGTAAATAGAAAGGTTCTCATAATTAGGGCGAGGAGGCTCTGAATCCTCCAATAGACACGTCGAACAAGCAGCCAACAGAAGCAGTTCCCAACAATGGCTGTGTTTGTAGAGTTCGCCCCAACCAAGAAGACCTCGTTGCTATTTGGAGCTGCGGAAGCGGGAGCAGTCCGCAATACAATGGATTGTGAGACTTAGCATTGATCGATCTCTGGAGCAGAGCAGTGTAATAACGTCCCACGCAAGGGTCTGCAGCACACAGGCTCACATAAAGACCTCTGGAGAGATACATGCACCGACGGAACTAAGCGACAGAGAGGAAAGAGGGGATTTACGCCCACGGATGTGATGCTCTATTTCAGACCATGGCTACGTAGAGCTACATTTAATAAATGCTTCAAATTTCCGACACATACACAACTGCAGAAAGTGATCATTAAAGCCTGTTCTGAACTGCTAACAGTACGCGGTCGAAAACGGAATTTGGAAAAATAACAACTTCGCAGAGGATCGACAAAAATAAAAGGCACAGCAATGATTGCATTCATGCAAGAGGTTGCAAGGGACATCGGCCACAAGCATTGGAAAATGACGGGACGAGTGGAGAAATCATCTGAAATAAGACCCCGAACGAATTCTGAAAGGAGGTACGGGTAGGCAGTTGAGAACAAGTGCGGGGAGCGCTAGGTTTTCCTACTCTTAAAAAGAAGCTTAAATAAAGTCACTCACCATAACTGACCAAAAAACATTCAAGGCGCCAAAATAAGGTCACTGACTATAATTTTACAAGTTCACTTCAAAGCAAAAAAAGTCATTCCGGAGATGAAAATTCGCACACTACAATCGTAGTGAGAATGTAAAGATTAACAAAGAAGAGTTTTCCAAATTTAATACGAGACAACATTTACGCATAATTAATTGAAATTCTGTTGAAAGCGAAAGTAAAATATGAGGCAGGGCGGATGGTAGAGGGAAAATTGATATTAGTTAAAATGTTACCTTTATCATGGTCAATGCTGCACTATATTTCTTGCATATTTAAGTAGGCTTTACGTTTTGTAACCGATAAATTAAATGTGTTGAACATATATAATAATTCGGCGTGGCTCAAATTAAACACTGATTCAATCAAGCCTGAGGGCGCAGGCTAAAATTAATTAATAAATTGATGCCATTATTATTGATGCATTAGATAGTTTCAGACACCTTAGATACCCCAAAGGCGATCTCGAGAGAGCGAAGAGAAGGTGCCGTTTAGTAGGCAGCAGAAAACGGGAATTTATGCACAAAGTGTGTTCTCACAAATGAAACCCTGCGCATAAAAGTAGCAATTTAGTAAAATAGTAGAAGAAGAAAAGACAAAGAAAGGTAGCGAAGAAGGCATGAAAACTAAAAGAAGTAAAGTAGGCGCGAATAACACGAGCGACGAAGGCCGAGCTGTATCTGAAGTGACCTAACAGTAGAAAGGTGATACAAGATTCTTAACGCATACTGAAGCAAAGAGAAGTCTAACTAATCACATGAACATAGGCTATGCCTATTCTATGTTCCCTGATGAAGTGAAGCCAAGTTAATCGAGCATTTTAATTTCCAAAAATAATTTCAATTTTTTTCATTCGCTTCGAGAAGTTTCATCGAAAATTATAAATTTTTATAAACATGTCTCCAATTAATACCAAAGATCGAATTGTGCATATGAAGAGGAGGAATCTACTTAGAGAATTGAACTTTTGGTGAGACCTTAGGCTGCTAGATAGGTCTTTATGCAGGAAAATTCCAGAATTTTTTCCTAGAAAGAGTCCAATAACACAAACTAAGGTCGGATCATGACTGTAGCCCGCTCACCACGCATATAAGAGAGCAGATTTTGCTAACATTCGCTGAGTTAGATTATAGGTTAGTTTAAGCCCTCCTGACTCCAACGGAGATGTTCTTAAAAGAAATGAAGGGAGGTATCATTTTGTGTGGAATTAAAGGGGCGAAAACCCAAGCACAATTAATGGGTGTTGAAGAAGAAAGTAATAGGTGCTGGAAAAGCACCAATGGGCCGAAAAAAATTTGGTTGAGTAACAGAACTAAAAAATTTATGTTTCAACAAAAGGCCTATCCAACCTTCAGTTCTGGACCGCACATTTTCCCGTGGACGGGCTAATCCCACAAAGTAGTTTTTGTCCATTTTAATGGAAATCGTGAGTAATAAAGAAACGTTTGCATGATTCAATTAAGTTTCTTAAAACTTAGCGCTAATACCCGGAAAAAATGCGTAGTAAGTGAAATTGTAAAACTATCCAAAGCGTATATCGCTCAAAAGCGTTTATGTGATTCACCCTATAACAGAGTAACTCACGAAATGTGTGTTTCATGACGTACAAAATACCAAAAATAATTCGCTGAAACTTGATTGCTCTTAATGGAGGTCAATTACACACAGAGAGCTGGTCATATTTTCAGTTCGAGTTCAACTTTTTTTCCCTTGAACGGCGAGTCCATGATGGCAATATTACAACAGAAGCCTGACCACTTAATACAGCACTAATCACTGAAGGGAGCACGAAAAACAGGCTCTGTCTTGCACGCAGCGAGCACCAAGCAGTACGTAAGTAGGCGTTCATGTGCGCAATGAGAGTTGCACTGAGATGTTAGGCATTTTCTTCACTCTCGTGTGCTTGAAAACAGAGTATAGCAGAGCTGCAGTCACATACCGAATGTTGAGTAAAGCTTTTCTTTCGCACCCTGACATGCAGGACCTTCCTTTCCTTCGCTCCACTCAGCTGACACAGTTGTTTTAGGTGTCCTCATGATGTTCTCCTACATTTCGGTCTTTGTTATTTGGTCCACGATCCCAAAATGCATGATTTATCGTCTGATAGCGAATATGGCACACACAAACATGGAGAGAAAATAAATACTTAGAACTGGAAATGCATTAAAAAGTCATGTGAGCGCCAGGAGTTGTAGGATAGAGCGAAGTGAGCTCCAAGCGATTAGTGAACCGCGAAGAACAGAATCTCTTTTCCTAGAAACGAATCGTTGCTCAAAACAAGAGACTAATTAACCGATTAAAATTAATCGCAGGGAGGTCATCTTAACAAACAACCCAAATAGCGTAACGCAGTGCCATACTTGATACTTAACAAGGCAGGCGCCGCGTGACAGTTTTCAGCGGTTGCCGATGAATTTCGCCCTTGGATATAAATACATTTTGACCCAAAACAAAAGGTAAAGTCGGACTTGACACCCGAGATGGCGCCTCCGCTAGGCGTTGAAATACTCGCCGTTAAACTTGTCGCGTCCAGTTTTAGGGACCGTCCAATTTATTGTTCCACGGACGGTGAGGTTTCCCGAAGCAATTCTCCATTTTCGACTGAATTGGTTTCGTAACAAACAAGAGTTTACATCGGCTAGAAATTGGATTATAATTTGCACCACTACTCCAAACGTCAAGAAATGCGAATATTTTCTGCATTTCCTTAAAAGCAACAGAACAATATTTGAATGGTGAGAGCATATTCCAACGATGTCGTAAAAACGAATAAAAGAATAGGGCAAAATTATTATGAGGAATGACAATAAAAGGAAGTGAACTTCTTCTAGTATTTTCAATCAAACGGAACAGATTAACCTGCTAATACTTCTTCGAGCACTCGTCATGCTAAAGATATTCAAATTCTTTACAAAATCTGACCTCGTAAAATATTCTTAAAACTCTGAATTTGCACAATGTAAATTTTCCTTGAAACTTTGAATTTGCACCAGGTTCCAATTTCTCACAGCATTTTGAAAATATACACCATATACACTACCTAAGTAAACTCATCGTTTGTGACAAATTTAATCCCTGCCACATCCTAGGAGGATCAAACCCCGTACGCTATTCTGGGAACTCTAAGCCTGCCGTGTAATCAATTTCTCTACAGTATCTTGCAAGTATCCCAGCAAGTTCTTGATTCACGGAAATTCGATGCATGACGCGCCCGATATTGCAAGCGCCGCCGCTGCGCTCGCTCTCAAAATTGCCAACTAATCCTTCGCTAAGCTTCCCTTTGAAGGGCTACAGAGCAGCGCGACTGGGCTCCTCATTATCCAGGCTTCCGAAACAGCCCCACAATAATGCCAAAAATATAACAAATAACTCTGTGCAAAAACGCGTGAAATATGGCTCGAATGTTGAATAAAAAAAATCGTGTCGGATTAACCAAAATCCTCGACTAAGTACGTCCAATAACATAATCAGCCGCGAGACTGTAGCAGAGAGAGATTGAATATAAGGGATTGGGTTAGGGCGAACCGAGGGTTTAACCGACGTCTGAATAGAGCATGAAATTTATCATACAGTAAAAAAATGGCAAAATACTACATGACAGAAGTCCAGCCACCATTTATATTTGCCCGAGGCACTTCCAACTTCACAAACAAATAAACGACTCTATACAGTCAACTAGTATATGAATGGATCGCAAGTAACGTTTTTCACATGCAGAGTTATGGCTGAATTCTTCTATTGTTGCTGCACTGATACAAGTTGAAAACCATAACTGCTACATTATACAAACATGTCGTCTGACAATAGACATTGAAGTGATAATGCAACCGTAGGGAAAAACATTTTTATCCTGAAATGATAATTATAGAACCGTGAATGTGCACAATTTCCTTCCCGTCTTTGGAAGCAACTCTCACTGATTCGTAAGATTAGCGCACTTTTTGAAGTTAGGCAATTCGTTTTCTGCTTACCTACATCGTTGCTGCAATAGCTGGATAAAGAGCAGATTTGGCCCGTGAGCCTTATAATTCTTATAATTCTTGAAATCGAAGGCGAAAAATTTTAGGCTT